>OZ020519.1:13835817-14141137 GCA_963971425.1 Bryoerythrophyllum caledonicum
CCCCGAGCTCGTCGTCGTTCTCGTCACCCTCCACCCCCCTCGTCGCCCCCGGCTTTGGTCCCTCATTATTTCCGCCATCGTAGCGGACTGCTACTGTAGCTCCGCCATGAAGGTGACGAGGAGACGTCTATGACGTATGGAGGTTTGAAGGAGGCGATGGGAGGGTTTGCAGAACCGGTTTGCGGGTGTCATGATGCTTGCGGGAGTAGAGAGGAAGCCGGATGCAAGGCTTGTGGGCGGGGTGGGCTGGTTCTTGATTCAGGTTTTTTTTTAATTTATTTCTTGGCTGTAAAGTGCTGAACGGTGACACTGAAATGAAGAAACTTTGATGTGGTTTCGAGTTGTGTGCTTCCTGTCCGGCTGATGCTGTGGGGAGTCTCACGATGGGGGGACGGAAGGGGTCACCTAGACCCATTGAGGAAGACGTCGGTTTCCCTGCCGGAGTGGGACTTTCTGCTCATGGTTCATGCTGTCTAGGCGGTGCAAAGGCTGTCGACCCTGGAGCTACGACTTATGCTGTAGATCTTGCTGCTGGGGATGATGCCATTCCTTGGGAAGCCGTATGTCTCAGCCCCGACTGGTCTGGAGAGGTCGGAGGCAAGGGGAGTGGGGACAGCTGCAATGGTATTCGACAGGCCGGGGCATTTGAAAATCACGAGATACAGTCGCAACCTGATGATTTAAAGTGTTCCCTGGAGGATGTGAAGGCCGTGGACGTTGGACTTGTTGAGAAGAAAAAGCGACCGTCCTGGAGGAAGATGCTTCAAAAAGTTCAAGCAACTGTCCAAACTCCACTCCCTGGACAATTCAATAGGACAGACCTTCAGTGGGAGACCACCACGAACCAAGGGAAGGGTAAGCGTCGTGAAACTCAAAAGGCCACTATTCCTTGGGATTGTTTGGATGACTTTCTTGAAGGTGAAATGTCAGCCCGTCAGCACCCTTGTGTGTTCTGGGAAGAATCACGCCAATGCATGAAGAAGGATGATCGAAAACAGGTTAGAGCAGAGTCAGCGATCCAAGAGATCAGGTAATATGTTACTGCCTAATTCATTTCTGTGACCAATTTATTAGAGAACGGCCTGTCTTATTCTGTACCCCATGTCTGTCCTAGCAAAGCTTTCCTGCTGTTGATTCTTACCACTCTGTCGCCCTCTGTCCTAAACAGGTACTGGTGCTAGTATGGGCCTGAAGACTACACCAGTAAGTATAAAGTTGAAGTGCAGAAGGTGTTTGCCCATGTTCGGACTCAGAAGAAGAATTCCACAAACCAGAGGAAGGCCCTGCAGCGGGCTCAGAAAATGGTTGACAAGGCAGCCAAAGAAGCAGCATCAAAACCACGAGCTAGAAAGAAGGGGAAGGCAACACCTTTGCCTGACCTAAACGCAGAAGCTGTTGTCGAGGAAGCAGATGAGCAGAAGCGACTGGAGGAAGCTAAGGACAGCTTAAGACAGGCCCAGGCCCTTTTGGATGCAGCTGTAAAACCTAAAAGGAAGACAAGGGTCGGTAAAGTTCAAGCTGGGATGTCGATGAAGAGGGGGTGCCAATGCAATTTTGTTGCAAAACAGCTCCTGGTGGATGAAACCCTCTGTACTATACAGTTTCACTGCATGGATCACACTAATAGGGAAGGGAGGCCATGCCATGGTGGAGATTTTGGAGGGCAGAGAGCGGGGTTGTCTGGTCACCTCTCCCACGCCACTAAGCAATGGATTGTGGATTCACTCAGGTCAGGCAAGTCACCAGCACAGGTTATGGCTGATCACAAGGCCGAGGTGATGCGATGTGCTCAGAATAACATACCAGCAACCAGGGATACTTTCATAATGCCATCTGATGTGTACAACATCGCAAATAAGCTTGCAAAGGAGCTATGGGAGAAGCATCCTAAGGATGCTATGAGTGTCCGGATGTGGACTGACGAGAATCCTGACTGCTGGTACTACTATCAGGAGTATGGCAATCTGGAGCTGAATGACCCCCCACCACACGAGGACGACCCGTTTTGTTTGGCGATTCAAACAGATTGGCAACTTGAGATGATGGTGCGACATGGCCACCGTAAGGCATTATCCATGGATGCCACCTTCTCTACAAACTCCCCGAAGGTAGTCCCTCCTTACTCGGGTCAGTCCTAATTTTTGTCCTTCTGTCTGTCCTATAAACTGTCCTTAATGAAGTCCCCCCCTGTGAAATTCTCATCTTGTTCTTCCTGTCGCACTGTGCAGTACCCTTTGTATACAGTGATGGTTTTCGACGAGTGGGAGCAGGGCATACCTGTTGCTTTCACGATTCAAGGGAAGTCGAGAGAAGTGGATATTGTACCTTGGTTGCAGAAGCTGAAAGATAGATGTATTGCAGTCAAACCTGATTGGAAGCCCACGTCGTTCCTAGTAGACAACGACCAGGCAGAGCTTAATGCCATTCGGTGAATTTACAACCCTCTCATGTCTTAAATGGCTTAAATTGTTCTCATTTAGGACAGGCAACCAGTGCAACTCTTAACCTTTATCTCTGTGCAGGCATGTGTGGCCGGAAGCTGATCCAATAGAAGGGAAGGAGAATGATGACGTCAAAATATTGCTGTGCCTGTGGCACACGAGGAAGGCCTGGTTAGAGAATGCAACACAAAAGATTAAGGCTAATTACCTTAGGGCGGAGATATTGGCTGCCTGTGCAGATCTTATGTACGGGAATGGCATACTCCAAGGAGAGCTGGCTGTGAAGGCAGCGGAGGAACGGTTCGAATTCCTTAAGGCTAAGTACCCTCAAGCGAAGGCTTTTTTTGTTTACTTTGAGAAGACATGGATTCCTAAGATTGAGATGTGGGTCAAGGGCTACAGGAACATTCCGCATGCGAATCAGGACACAAATGCAGCGGTGGAGAGCTACCATGCGAATTTGAAGGGAATACTTCGATCTTCACGTGCAAAATTCGATGGTCGCCGTGTCGACTGGTTAGTATACCATCTTGTGAAGGATGTCTTAATCCATTACTGGTATGTTGTCCAGTGTAAGCTGTACGGGTTTATTAAGAATGAGAAGGCTGAAGGAATAGTAGCTAATGCAGTAATCAGGGCAGCAGAGATCCCTGATGAGCATGTCATGATCTGTGAAGAGGAGGATGTTGCTTACGTGGCTTCACAAACTAACTTCCCCACAATCTGGCTGGTGACAAGTCCAAACAGTGACTGGGCGCACTGTAACTGTCCATTGGGCATGAGAGGTAACATTTGCAAACATGCTGTTAAGGTTTTCAGAATGATAAATACGTGGGTGCTACCCGGTGATATCATCAGGTATGTTGGGACTCTCAGGGGAACCATTCAGGTTGGATATCCAGAAGCTGCAGGAGATCTAGTCCATTTTAGTAAAGAGGAGGACAGTCGCCCGGAGAGGCAGAATCATACTGTCCAGGTAGAGGACCCTCTGAGGGTGCTCGCCACTATACGAACAGTTTTGCATGAAATTGAGGCTTTGGCAGTGGAGAACGTCGACCTACGCCATCATGTTCTAGCAGCCTTGCATGAAAGTAAGGGTAGGATTTCCACTTTGAAGGTAAAGGGTGATGCTGGACTTATGCATCCTCTATCCCAACCATCATTTCTAGTTGGACCCGGGCCTAAGAACCTCCGAAGATTCAAAGCTTGCTCTGAGACAGGCCGCAAGAGGAGGGGTACTCGTGGAAGGGGTAGTGGAGTTTAGGACAAGTCCTGTCCTATACTGTGTTCCTGTCCTAAACTATGTCCCTGTCTGTAGTGCGTATGTACAGAGTGTTTACAGTATAGGACTTTCTAATTGGATGTCCCATACAAATGTAGTATATAGTGATCTCCCTCAATATATCTCCATACTCTTTGAAGTATCATTTTCAGCATTCTTTTATATTGGCCTCTTGTCTTAAATGTCTTGTATGGTTCCTGTCTTAAAGAAGGATATGTGATATGTTATTGCCTCCGCTTTTGCTGTATTATGTTTCCAATTTCGTTGTCTTCTATCTCTTCTAGTTCCGGTCACCCTTCTCTTCCATTTTCTCCCTCGTATTTCCCTTCCCTCCATGAATTCTTTCTTCTTGCTAAATATATATACATTTTTTTAATTTTTTTTTTAATTTTAATTTTTTTAAATTATTAAATTTTTTTAAATTTTTTTAAATTTTTTTATTAATTTTTTTAATTTTTTTTTAAATTTGCTGCTTTCTGCATGCAGTTCCCCTTGGAATATCTTTTTCTCTCCCTTATATTCCCCTTCCCCCATTAACCCCTAAACGACCACGGCCACCGATTCGGTTTTTTACGATTCTGGTCAGGGTAATTTAGTGGGTTAAAATTCGAATTCCTAGCTTTTACTTTCATAACCCCTTACTTTCTTTTACCCATATTTTTTGAACTTTTACTTTGCCAATCTCTTATTTTTTCTAATCCTTACTTTTCAAATCCCTTAGTTTTTCTAACCTTTACTTTTTAAAACCCATACGTTTTCAATCCCTTACTTTTCATACTCTTCCTTTTTTATTCTCTTACTTTTTTAAGCCTTACTTTTTCAATTCTTTCCTTTTTCAACCCTTATTTTTTCCTTCTTTCAGAAATTTTGTTTTTCAAATATCTCTTTCTCAAATGTTATCTTCTTGAATCTTTTACATTTTTAGTACTTTCAATTTTAAGCACCTTTTAAAAAAAATACTTTTGAAAAAGGATAACCTTTTCAATGTTTACTTTTCCAAATGTTTCATATTTCTAAAGGTACATTTGTCAAACATATACTTCGTAAAATGTTTCATGCTTCTATTGATTATTTTTCCAAATGAATTTTCGTTTAATGTCTCCTTTTAAATGTACACTATGAGCTGAATTTATCTTGAACTATATTCAAAGTAAATGATAGAACATGTATACTTCAACCCAAACACATATACTTAATTTCTAAGTCTAAGCCCTCAGTTGGACTAATTATTGCAACAAATTCACTACACTAAACATTGTATTTAGTGTTGTCTACACTAAATACGAACCCTTACACTAAATGTAAAAATTACAATTACTGTAATGACACAACATTACACTAAATGTGAAACATTACACTATATGTGAATGGCAGTAAAAATGGGTGTTATATTTTTTTACTTGTGCACAATGACTATATGAAAAAGCTTGCTACAGTGAATAAAATCACTACTAGTGTAAGAAAAAGCCTAATCATCTATCATTGAGCCTTTGCTATCAGATCCGCTTGATCCTAACTTCCTCACAACTTTCAAAGACAAGAAATCTACTTTGAATTCCGATACATATAATGGTAAGTTAAGAGGCTCCTGAGGCAGTAGAGGTACTTGAGGTGTGTGGTCTTGAGGCTGTGTTATCCACAAAGCAACAAAATTGGATGTTAATCAGAGTCTTAGAGAGTTACTACACTCTCCCATATAACATTCTAGAACTGGAATGCTAAGATGCCTCTTGAGTTTTTGGAATCACCGTTGAGTCTGAACAGAAGTGAATTCCATTTCTGATGGGCCAAACTCATTCGTCATAAGCTCTTTTGGTTTGATTCAAATGGTACTAAGCTTGTGTAGCAATTCTCCTCCTTACAACTACTTAACTGGAAAGCTACCCTTACACCAGTTCTAGTATGTTATGCATGTGATCCGTTCATCTACAATGATTTATGAAATCCTCACTTTAAAATGCTAAAAAACAACTACTATGGCAAAACTACAAACGAATACTCTGTAGTACAATTAAAGGTTCCCACTTGTTAAAAGTGTGTAAAACATATACTTATTATACAAGCATGCATGGTACTACATGTTATTGATTATAGAGAGATGTACAAATTGGGACATATCTAATAGTTTGGAGCAAACCTTCACCATGCCATCTCGTTGCGTCTGCACCTCCTCCAATACGTCCTCCACGCATTCCATTCAAAGACCATTTTTATTTAAATTTTTCTAGTTTTTCGGTAACAATTTCCTTTAATCCTTCAATTCTAGTATTAATGTTTAGACCTTTTTCTTTATCTTTCATTAAATTTTTTATTCTACATACAAGACTTTCACTAATCTGTGCCGAGCTACCAATTCTACTAAAGTTTGAATGGAATTTGGATAGAATAGTGCCATGATAATCCAAATTAGCCCTCCAAATGAGTTCCACAACTCCATCCGAAGCACCAAAATCAATATTACATTTATAAGTTGGAATAATAAATTGACCTCCCGTTGATGAAAATCCCTCCTGAACTGTTGCTAATTTTCCTGTGTATTTGAAAATAGGTAAAAAAATACCAAAAGCATATGTGCTAGCATCATTATCTTTGTGTATTAGATTTGAGAAACTATCAACCGTAAAAATCAATTTATTTACAAATGGACATTCAGATTCTAAATTTTGAAACTCAGAGTCTGAAATATCTGGAATATTATTTTGTTTAGCTTCTTTTAACATAACTTCACTTAAAGAAGGTGCAAGTACATTAAACCTTTTTTTGTAGAAATCTGAAATCCATTTTAACCTGGTTTTTTTATCCTCCTCCCATTCTTCAATTCTTGAAATTCTTTGTTGTATGAATGCATTTGGGGCATAACGTCCTAAACTCTTCCCTTTTTCCATTCCTGTAAAACAATACACATTGGTCAATCTTATGTACAATAAAATAAACCAATATTAAAATAAAGCATTACAAAATGTAATGAAATAAAATTAGAACTTACCTCCCCTCCATCCAAGCGCATACATCTTCCCATGAGTTTTAGCGGAATTAATTTTAATTTCTGCCGCACCATCTTTTAAATGAATTAAATTTGTGCTTAATTGATTAAATTCGTTTCTAAGATCTTCAGACATTGAAGAAAATGAATTAAAATTTGCTACTAGGATTATATCTTCATTATTTTGATCAATAATTAAAACTTTATTTTCATGAGCTTTAAAGTAACCCTCCGGAACTGTTTCAATGATATCGCCATCAAAATTTTTACTATCTCGCTTTTGCCGCACCAGAAATGGTGTATCTGTATCAAAATAAAAACAAGAAGTTAGACTAGAGCTTAAATTAATAAAAAAAACCAATTTTTAAAAATTAAGAAAAAATACGTACCTGGAATGATACTATGGAATTTTGTAATGGCTTTTTGTTTTTTTTTCTTCATGTTGGCATGTTTTGCTTTCTTATTATTTTTCTTACTAGCGGTAGAAACGATGATGCAGATGATGGATAGAATCATCATAACAATAATCACCACTTTCATAAAATCTGCAAGATAAATCAATAAGTATAAGATTTCTATAAGGAATGTTCAAAATTCAGATTATTGACACTATTACCTTTTAAGTCCTCAAAATATATGTTATTATAAGTGAAAAAATCAATCGCCCAATGACTAATTGCTTTCAGGCCAAAATCTTTTTTCACATTTTACAATAACATTCATTTTGAAGACTTAACAATAATAATATTAGTAAATTTATAAAATCCAAGTAAAACTTGAAGGTCCTAACCTTCCAATTTTGAAAGCCCCTCCATCCTTGGCAAAAGCATCCTCATAGTTGATACAACCTGACCACACTCTAAAAAATAAAAAGATCAGTAAAAACATATTAAAATATTCGATAAATATACTATGCAAAAACGTCTCAAGTAGGATAGATTATTAATCTTGTCAACTAATTCAGTGAGAACACCCTACAATGCTACGGCTACGTTTGACAATCTTACTTTGCAATAGAAAACAGGACCTCAGGGAACATGATGCAAAGTCACACTACTATCAGAAGATGCCCAAAACCTTACCTAGGATCTACAAAGAAGAGGCGAAACCGTCTTGAATCGCTTGAATCGTCTTGTTGGTTCCCTTCAGTCTCCACATCACTGATGTTTTTAGTAAACTGAAATAAGTCAACAAAGGTGTCTTACTAATTAAGAAGCAGTCAAGGAGTTAACTTGCTTACAACAAGCCTCACCCTCATCAACGACAACCACAAATCAATGCAAAATTGCATTCAGAAATTGCATTCAGAAAAAAACTTGCAAACAAAGAACATACCTCCAAAAATCGAAGATCATGCCGAGACTAAGAGATCGATTCAACTTTTACGTTGACGTCAACGTTAATTTGAGCGGTTGTTGTCACATGATGTGGATAATCTGGGCAGTTGTTAATCCGGGCGGTTGTTACAGAACTTGGTATGTGCCTTGCATGCGCGTGGCCTCCCTCTAATTCCAGTGACCCTTGTGAATCAAGATTCTAAAAGAAACGTCAACAAGTGAAGAAAAGGTGGAGTCACTATGGTAGTCAATCCAAGTTGAAAGTCGTCTCAAGACCTCTTTCAATCCAGTTCTGAAGCTACAATCCAATTCTGAATCCAATTTTTATTTACTCATAACTGGATTGAAAGAGCGTAGACAAGTTATAAATTCGCAGGGCCGAACTACCATGATTGCGACGGTGCTGGGATCTATATTTCCATTATTCCATGATTAATTTAAAAGTAGGAATTCAGTCACTGGTATGCCAACAGTCCACATTTAAGCCAGGACTTTCTTTGCCTGCAGATTTTGCGCTCCACCTTTGCTGCCAACCCAGCATGAACTTGTAACCTGGAAGTCTATTCAATTCAACGGCCAGCAACTACCACTCGGAACTGGTCAAGACTCAATACCTCAGTTATGAGTAAATAATAATTGGATTCATAAACCACAAGGGTAGATAAACCCATCATGCCTTCTTTGCAACAAACAGACAAACAACATACCTCCAACGCCACTGCCACCCGCAACAGAGTCGCCTCCTGCCACGGCAGTCCAATGAGCTGCAAATCGGTCGGCAATCCGTTGGAATCGTGGCCAACCTTCAGGTCATAACAAATTATCATGAAGGTCAGTACGGCGCTTTGAAAATCTCATGTGTAACAGAAAACCCCTAGAACTAATCTTCCAACACACAACTGCTTCGTCGATCTTAGAACGAGAGGGACAGGAATGAGTGGAACGAGACACAACAACGCTCTCTCCAACCTGTGCCGCATCACAACCACTTCGTCATCGGAGCTCCAGCGTTCGAGCCACCTCCAAAAAAAGCGCACCTCCAGCTTGCAAGCCACCTCCATGATTATTAAAGTAGAACACCTCCCAAAAAAAGGCGCACGTCACAGATCGCGCGCAGGCTGTGCGGTATTCTACTTTAATAAGGAGTCGCGCGCCACCTCCAGCCTGCGCGCCAGCAGAGGAATATTACCGGTACGGCTGGCATAGAGTCCAGAATTAGGGAGGTACGATGGATAACCCTCCGAAAGCGTCTCCGCTTGCAAATGGGCGTCAAGCAGAATTCTTTCATCTGTCGGCTGTGGATGCGAGCCAGAGCCTTGAACGGCCAGGATTAAATGAAAAATGGTATGAATCTGTGCGTACAACCACACTCTATGAGAAGTCGAGCAACGCATGTACAGTACCACCAAGCAACGCGTGCTTACATCAAAAAAGCCGAAAAGGCGGAGAAGAAGAATGCGTCGAAGGCAAGTGAAACGGACACCTTCAGTCGAAATGAAAAGTACTCGTGAGAACGATGGCGAGAACTGGGCCGGCTCTTATGACAGGAACAATGCGGGATGTTCAAAGAGCAAGCGTGATGATCATGTTTCTGAGCTGCGTCCACCGTTTGTTATCCCGAACCCTGGTTAGATATTTTCTTTGCACAATATTTTGAAGGCGCAGTGTTTGCTTTAGTAGGTGAAGTGCATATTTGAGCAGAAGAGCATTTCTCCTGGTTATAAGAGAGACACGTGCAGGAGCGCTGGAGATGCTTTCTAGAATATTGTGGTCGACATATGCACTGATGTGATGTTGATGTGCATATTGCTGCCGCTGTTGAGTGTTGTAGACTGTGTGATGTACTTTTGTTGGACATATTGGACATGTTGGACCTTGATTCCAATCCCGCTTCAAGTGACGACCGTGACATGAGGTGAGCTACAACTCGATAGAGGATTGTGGTGTACCTGCCGGTTATGGTCTCACTTTGTAACCTTTTTATCAGTCACTCGCTTGACTTCGTAATGTGAATCGGCACTTGTGTGAATCTGTGGGACTGAATGTTTTTTCTATCCACGATAGAGTTTGAAGCTTTACTGTGGAAATTCTTCAGTATTTGGTGTCTGCCACTTGGTTGTTTTTAGAGATACCTGCTTCAAAAGCATTACATCATGCACAATACATGCATGGTTTTCATATCTGTTAAAACACCCCATTTACTTGTTTTGGATGATTCTGGTAGAAGTTTAAAATGACCTCCAAGTGAAAGATGATAGTTGTAGAATTTTCAATCGAAAGGTGTAAGACTTGCAAAATTTAAGTACATTTTCTATATCTTTTTTTGAGCCTTTAACATTCCAATTTAATCATTATATGTATGATTAAGTCTACATTTTCATCTCTATATATAATAGATTACAATCCGTCTGGTAAAGCAAGGCCCATGGCCACGGGCTTACCTTTGACTATTAACTCATAACCTTCTACAAGCCATTTACTATTAAAATAGAACAAAGTTTAGGCTAAATTGAGTTTCAGCTATGCTATTGACATTTAGTTTTCTATTAGTTTTAATAATGTTGTATATTTACTTAACTAGGAAATGTCTTTGGCATGTTGGGGACAATGGGGATAGTCTACTGTGCAATAATCATACATTTGGATGATGTGAAAATTCATCACTACATGCATCAGCTACACATAAATACATTGAAATACCCAAGCCGCATACTATGTGGTATTTGATACACAAGCAAAACTATTCTACTCTCTTCTAGTTGAAATTCCTTTCCTTTACAGATTCTTCATTGTTTTGTGATTGTTGATCTCGCTTATTACATATAGTTTATCATTTTGATGCATATAAGTTTGAAGTGTTATATTAAGAGACATATGGAAAATTGAAATAAAATAGGGAGAAAGAGAAAGTACTCAAAGTTGAAATGCAAGAACTGGAAAAGCAAGAAAGAAATTGGACAATGGCAAGGGAGGAGTATAGGTATAGGGTAAAGGAGTCGAAGGCATTTGATGGGGGATACTTCTAATGTTTTTGCCTTCGAAACCAAAAATAAAAAGAGGGATGGAAAATGGAGAATGAGGAAAGAGCTGTAGAGGGAAAAAAAAGAATTTAACATGTAGGAACCGTTCTATCAAAATTGTTTTTTTTATTTCCTTTTTTTTATTTCCTTTTTTTTCTTCATAAATCTAATAATATTCCCTACGTCTCTACTATCACGTTTGCACCTCTTTGAATTTACTTCGTGTTCCACAAACTCTGTTGAAATACGTGAGTGCCTTACCGTAGAGAAATTGGAAGCCAGGCCTTCAAGTCTGATTGCGTCCAATTTGGCCCCAGCAACAATCGTTGGGGCCCCCAACAATAGCTGCTGGGGCCCCAACAACAGTCGCTGGGGCCCCCAGCAATAGCTGTTGGGGCCCCAGCAACAGTCGCTGGGGCCCCTAGCAATAGCTGCTGGGGCCCCAACAACAGTCGCTAGGGTCCCCAACAATAGCTGCTGGGGCCCTAACAACAGTCGTTGGGGCCCTCAACAATAGCTTCTGGGGTCTCAACAACAACTACTGGGGCTCCTACAACAATGTCTTCGTCTTTTTGTCTTTGTCTTTTTGTCTTTGTGTTTTTCTCTTTTACTTTCAGCACAAAATTGAACATACTTTTACTTTTTAATAATTTTAGACAATTTTTTTTATTTTTATAAATTGAAACTGATACTTACATTGTAAATTTATTATTATAGCAAAAAAAAGTAAAAGCTTGTAGAAGTTAGCTATAAATACTATTTACAAAAAAATATATTGTTATTGTATAGAGTAAACACATATAATTATCAAGATAAATTCCCAAAATTCGAGTTTTACTCCGATTGCGTTGAAATTTGTTTTGGTGATACTTCTCATTTACCTCAACATATCTACCGTTCGGATTTCCAATTGGACACATTTAGATTACCCTTTCCATAGTTTCTATTATGGAGAATGGAAGGCAATTTCCGCACACCCCCTTTCACAACATCAAGGATTTGTTCCACTTTCAAAGCCCGTATGAGGCTCAAACTTTGTGAGCTTATACCTTACTTCCATACCTAAAGGAAATGATGATCCTCTATGGATCAAATGTGTTTTCAAATTATACTTTTTGGGCATCAAAACTTAGGTATACCCTCGGGGCAGTGTCAAAAAAACTTTTACAGTGACTTCAATCGTTATAATCTTGCAATTCGTACGGTGGATTGTGCTCAAATTTTGTATACACCTTTTTGGGTAAGGTAGTTACAAGATCCTACGGTTACATATTCAATATCTTGTCTAAATTTAGAAATTAGTAGGTTTCTATCAGTAGGGGTATGTTTTTGGCAGTTTTGGCTCCAAAAACACCAAGGGCCTTTAGGGAATAAATGTTATATGTTATAACTTCATAAGTGTTACCAAAAATCCCGCTCCCGAGGAGTAACATTTATAGAGAGCTGACTGTACTAGGCTGGAGCCCTTGTCAAGACTCAAGAGAAGAAGGGTGATGTGGCCCTCCCCCAATTGGCTGCCCATGTCTATCCATAAATGTCCACTACACTAAAAGTTTCATTTAGTGTAATGGCACGAATAGTGTACTTACCTTAGTACACTAATTGCGAACAAGTTAACAAATAGTGTACAAATTGCAAACAAGTGTACTTTCTCAAAAGATTATTCGATCAAAATTTACTTTATCAAAGATTACTTTATCGGAGTACACTTTATGGAAATTTAATTTTTATGAAGCTTATTTTTTCAAGAGATTACTTTTTCAAGTTTTACTTCTTAAAAACTTTACTTTTTCAAATTTTACTTTTCCAAACATTTACTTTTTCAAAAAAAAAATTTCCAAGTTTACTTTGTAAAAGTTCACTTTGAAAAAGTTCACTTTGAAAAAGTTCACTTTTTCAAACGTTTACTTTTTCAAATCTTTACTTTTTCAAATGTTTACATTTGGAAAAGCTTATTTTTACAAAAGTTTACCTTTTCAAAAGGTAAGTTGTCTTTTTCCCCGAATTGATGTTTTTCCCTAGTTCTTGTTTTTTTCATAAATGTTGTTTTTTCCTAATTGTTTTTTCCTAATTGTTGTTTTTTCCCAATTGTTGTTTTTTCCAATTTTTTCTTTGTGAGTTTTATTTTTTCTCTTCTTCACCTTTTTGTACACATAATTCTCTCCTACTTTCAATACACTAAACGTGCACGAGTAAAAAAGTTAATATTCCAATCTTTACAAAAATTCACAAATAGTGTAGTAGTTCACATTTAGTGTACTATTTTGTCACTACACTAATTGCATAGTTGACAATTAGTGTATGGGTTCGTACTTAGTGTCCACTACACTAAATGAAACTTTTAGTGTACCATAATTGTTGGTGTAGTTATTACTGCAACGCCATTTTTAGATTGCATTTGAATTTTTGCCGCGGGGGTGGAAGGGAGGATGGCAGGGAGCCAGCATTCTATGGCTGCCCCTTGTATTTTACCCCATTTTTGAATTGTCTATCCTTCCAAAATTCATAGTAAATTGAGATTTTAATTTTAATTTTTTTTTTCCCGTGGTTTCCAAATGTTGTAAGCTACATTTTCACCGTTCATTTTCAAGAAAATGCCATTACTTCACGAGCGATGAGAATCAACATCGTCTTTTCCATCTAAACCGGTTTTAGACCTTGTCCCACAAAACAATTTATGGACGGTTCATAGAGTTGAATGAGACTCTAAAATTTTGTGTGTGCATTCTCAACTTAGTTAGCTCCTAGGAAAAAAATACGACCTCCATGGTTGGGCCAATATTCATCAACTCCCCCTTTGCACAAAAGAGACGATGTCATCTGGGCATTGGCAAAAAAAAGGTTTTCCTTGGTCACCTCCCTCCATCTCCCCTTCTTTCTTTCAGAGTTGCGCCCTTCACTTCTCCCATCATTAAAATTTTAAATAAACCGAAATCAACAAATAACATAAACACCAAGAATGAACGAAGACAGTCCATTGCATCCATACAAACATCCCTGACGGGCCCTCCAAAATAGGGATATAGTTTACGATGTTTGTAACTCAAAGTCTACTCCATGTCCCAAACTCTCATGTCTGTCCTAGACTCTGCCCCCCTGTCTGTCCTAAAAACTGCCCCCTAAGCCCTGAACCTGTCCTACAACCTGTCCTAAAGTATAGAGCCCCCACCCTAGGTACCGGTAATGGCCACTAAGCAACTCAAGGGAGCGGACTCCAGCTCTCCATCTTCCACCTGACCCCAACCTCCTCCACCCTGGTGCTCCTCACCACCCCAGCCCCCGCCAATTGGTGGCCCTCCTTGCTCACTGAACCTGCTGGGAGAGGACTCCGTTTGCCCGCTGAACCTACTGAGGTCGAAGGTGCAGAGGACCTGAGAGGCCTTGAAATCGTCGAGGTCGTCCAAGTCATCCGTCACTGTCCAGTAACTCAACTTCGCGTGGCACGCACTCATACTCTCCTTGCGAAGGACCTTGGCAGCATCGAAGAGCTCGTCCCCACCCCGCGGCCATACTCCGGTGGCCTCCAAGGACCCGAAGACGTATCCCAAGTCAATGTTTTCCCGGAGCAAGAGCGTATTCCGAAAGGTCGCCACGGTCCCCTCTTTGTCCAACCCCTCCCGGTGAACCCACATGTCCCTCAGAATCTTCTCCTTCTCCAAGGCCAGAGTGTCGCAGCAAGCCCGGACGAAGGTGCTCCTACGCCATGCCGTGAAGCTCTTCACCTGTCCCCCCTGATCCTCCCCACAATCCAGCACTGCCCTAAAAGCTTCGAAATCCTCACCTTCAACGTCCAAGGTGGGGAAATAGATTTTTCCCACCCGGATTAACTCCTCCATGGCGAACATAACTTGGTCCCCCCTGTTGAGCAGCGACTCCTGCGCGAGCCCCCCTACAGGACACAACATTGGCATGCGGGCGCCGTGTGCACTTCGTGAGAAGAGTTTGAGGGCGCGGGCCATATGGGGAGGCGAATTCCGATCCCCAATGCGCTTCCCCTCCCTCTCCAGCCACTTAAGCAAGCCTTTGAACTCGTCCTCCGAGTGCTCGCAGGGGCGCTGAAGGCATGGGGGAAGCGGAGCGCAAATAAGATCCATGAAGAGGGGGGACCACTCCCACCGCCTCTGCTCAGCCTGGATCCGGATATCCCTATCATACGCCGCCATCTCCCCCGCGATGTGAGCTTTGCGGTCCCGCTCCACCAGCAGCCGTGTCTCCTCCCAAGCTTTCTTCCTCGCCAAAAACGACAGCTGGTGGTCGTGGTGGAGGTAGAAACTCTGAATCTCGCTCTCGATCCCCGTGGCAGACCTCCTCACGAATACCTCCCGGCAGCGCTCCACGGCGTCCATGACGTCCTTCGGAATGTCCTCCTACAAGAACCCTCGAACAGATCAAGGCCGCCGACCTCTACCTCCGACCGATACCACGACCACCCTAGACCAACAAGGGAACAATATAATTTTTTTTTGGAGGGACTGGTTAGAATTACGAACCGCTGCCTCGGGGTCGAAGGCGAGGAAACCCCACGCCGCGGCTACCTTCCGGTGCAGCTGACCCTGGGCGAGGAGATCCCGCAACTCCTTCACCGGTCGTTGAAGATCGACCATCATCTCCGGAGGTAGGATTTCGGGGGTGTGCTCGACCAGGGAGTACAGCCCCGGAGGTGAAGTTGGCGGCTGCGGCTCCGTGTCTGGATCCACGTCCGGGAAGAGAATGCAGGCCTTCTCCCTCGCCTTCGCTTGGTGCTCAGACCGTGCCCTGACTATTGGGTCCACCGGCGCTGTGGTCGCCTTCCCTCGTCTGGCCGTGTCGACCCTGAACCCTGCCGCGCTAACTCGCTCCACTGCCGCAGCCGCCTGGTGTCCTACACGTTTCCCAGGCCGACCCAAGGGCGCATCGGCACGGTCCTTCCCCTTCCCCGCAGGCCTACTCCCACTTCCCCTACCGCCCCCCTGCTGCTTCGCTCCAGCAGCCGACAATCCCCCGGCGGCATGGGCCGTGGCACCCCGAGTCCTGCACCCCACCCCTCCGGGCGCAGGGGGTGCTGATTGAGGCGTGCCAAGCTTTCCCCCCAATCCATGCCTCGTGGACTTGCGCTTGCCCGACGCCCAGGCGCTCCCCATGACATCTACTCCTGCCCCAACCCCCGCCTCTCCCCCTGCTCCCGCCCAGTCCAACAGTGGCTGCTCCTCCTCTCTCCTTATCTCCTCCCACTCCTCTCGCTCCTCCCGCTCCTCCTTTCTCATGAGCTCTTCCCGATCCTCCTTCCTCATGTTGAGGAGGTCTGCAACACTCCTCCCTCCCAATCCCTTCTGTCTTTTCGCAGCTGGCGGTATATCCACGTGCGCTTCTGTCCCTCGCCGCGACGCTGAAGTCTCCGGGCTGGAGAGATTGATGTACTCCCGCTGGCGCTCGTCACCGGCTCCCTCCTCTTCCTCAGCCGATGCCGCTTCTCCCTCTTCTCCTGAGTCTGTCTCTCGAGCGTCGTCCCGCTCACCACCTGTCCCATCCCGCCCCCGAGGTCGAGCATGCTTACCCAGCATCTGCCATGGGACCTTGACCTTGTATTTTTTAAACACATTTCTCGCCTCTCCGTTCCCGTCCTTCCCTCGCGATGGGTATATCTTCAGCGGGCCGTACTCCCTCGAGTCGTAGCAGGGGCACTGATCTCTCTGCCGGTGGAAGCCAAGGTGAGCCTTGTCAACCATATCGGCGTTACAGTACCTACACACGAAGGGGATCTTCATCCTCGACCTTCGGCTCCCATGCTGCATCGTCGTCGCCCTTCTCCAGAGCAAGTTGACCTCCACGAGCAGCCAATCATGCTCACTTATGGAGAAGGCGGAGCGATTGGGGTCGTAGCTGGTCCATACGGACTGGCAGACGATCACCTTCTCCATGCCGAACTTCCCCTTCACCAACACCTACGAATTCACAACAACATTTTTGTGACAATCCGGAGTTGAAGGAAATCATCGCAAAAAAAACAAAGAGAGGAATACGACACTTACCCCGGGAACAATGCCAGCCTCGGCCGTGGCAATCAG
This sequence comes from Bryoerythrophyllum caledonicum, assembly GCA_963971425.1. Classification (NCBI taxonomy): domain Eukaryota; kingdom Viridiplantae; phylum Streptophyta; class Bryopsida; order Pottiales; family Pottiaceae; genus Bryoerythrophyllum; species Bryoerythrophyllum caledonicum. The sequence continues at coordinate 13,852,925 of OZ020519.1, forward strand.
ATCATGTTGCTCTTCGGGGAGGTTGTGGACGTTCAGCACAGTCGCCCGCTTCTGCAACACCTTGCAAGCGTCTTCGGGGGACAGCCACGACAGGTCGGGGGGCTCCTTCGACGCGATCTGCACACACGGACAGGGCAACACATTACTGGAGAGCTCCCGTCTACAGTAAACGAAAAAAAAAACAGATACGAAGACAACCCCCATGGTGCAGGGACAACCTGATAAACACAAAGGCTGGAAGACGAAGAGAGTAACCCTAGTGACTTACCAGCGCAGCAAGGGACGCCATCGGCTGCCGGTGTTCTCCCTTAGCTGGACGTCGACAATGGAGGTCCTAGGAGAGCCACACGCCGCGACAAGGAACGCCTAGGTCGCCGCTGAACAACCTCCGCACCCCAACCCCGCTCCAATCCGGTATTCGTTGTCGGTGGGGAAGTGCTTCGAAGCCGATGCAACACCCTGCCCAACCTCCCCTAAACCCCCTGCTTCCACACCATCCGGCACCTCACAACCCCCTAAACCCCACGCTGACTACACCCTAAACCCCAATCACTATGTGACTTACGAAGCCCACAACGCGCAGCGAAGCTGTAGAGGCGCCCCGCATCCCGCGATCGCCTACGACGTCCCCGAAACCCAAATGCTCCCTCTCCGGCATAGCCTGTCCTAAAATTCGAAGAGTTTTGAAAAACAGCTCTCGGGAGAATGAGGGACCAAAGCCGGGGGCGACGAAGGGGGGTGGAGGGTGATGAGAACAACGACGAGTTCGGGGGCGGGGATGAAAGCCTCGCGTGGGTGGATGGGCGGGCGGGCGGGGGGCCCGGGCCAGGGTGGGTGGGTAGGGCTCCGCGGGCGCTCGCGGGGTCGTGCAGCCTCAGGGACAGCCAGGGTCGGGGAGCGGGGAGGGTCGGGGAGAGAGGGGCTGCCCCTGCCCGCGTGCGGGCTGGGTGCAACGCTCGTAGGGGGTTAATAGAGAGACCCCTAAATCTGCTGAAATAAGTGATATCAACGATAGTAAATTTGGAAATACGCGTTACAATATTTGTCAGGGATTTTGCCAGCGTCAGATGTTGATCATTCAACTAACAAGTCCTGTAAAGAGAAACAAGCATTGAGAAGACGACACACAACTAAGTAGACATAATTACAGGGAGACATTTGCGTCTTGCACTCAAATAGTTGAAAACTGTGGAACAAGGCGCCGCAATGCGAGTGTTGTTGGCTGCGTTGCTGCTGGTGGAAGGGATTGGCAATGACAACAATGAAGCGAAAATGGTGTCTGGCTTGGGATTTCAGTCACCTTCGTATGGCGTCCGACCTCATGTGGTCGACCCCGACGTTGCCATTCACCTCTGGGATGTGTCCTTGGCAATGCTCCAGCGCCTGGCTAAACCCTAAATTTTAAAACCGCCGCTTGAGAAACTCCTATAGAAATTAGATGCTACCGTCAAATTGAAGTGGACTCGGTTGCAAACATTGATAGAGTCCTGAGGTAGAGGATACTGAATGCTCCAACTCAAGCATTCTTACACAACCTTGTAGGAGCGTAATATTGCACAATCTTTGCAGGGTTGGGTGTGAGAGGTAATCTGTTGAGATCCTATTTGTATTGCTGTTTGCGGATTCTCTTATTGGGTTCCTAAGCTGGAGTTCGTAAACCACTGGCAGTGAAGTGTAGACCATTGCTGTCTTCATTCAAAGATCAGCGGCCATTGATGTGAGCTACTTCAGCCATGCTTGTATTATTTAGTACAAAGTTTGTAAATGCATTCTTGAGTAGCTGGTGATAAAGTCCAATTTAAAAAACACGGGATCGGGTTCGTCATGGGCTTAAGACCCTGTCCTTCAACTCAGAATGGTGATGAACTGATGACAGAGCTTTTCTGGTTCCAGACCTTTTCAAGTAAAATTATTCTGTCAAACTGCTGCACAATTGAAACATCGCACATGGACACCGTCAACTCGAGCTTGCTGGCAACTGAAACAGGTAATTTTTCAAAAATTTATACTCCTGAAAACACCACAAAACATACGCATAACCGAAACAAATATCGATCACAGCGTTACTACACTGAGAACGTGAAAATCCTGCAAAGGGATCCGATCAAAACATTCTCGAAAGCTAAAGAGAGCCCTGTAAATCGACCCCTTGCTAATTCTCTGAGTGATACGTTCTTCCTTTCGTATCGTGCTTCACACTTGAAAGAACGCCGTGCTGCTACTCAACGAACTAGTTCAGGCAAGTCTGAGTCAACCACAATGCAGCTAACAACACTGAAAATTACATGGTGGAGCTCAAATGAAACAGAATATCAGGCCGCAAAGCTCGCACGCACGCAGAAGAAGAAGAAACCCTTAATTACGTACTGGAGAATGAAGTTTCCACCCCATAGAGGTGGAGGATCGCTGCGACAGCAAGCTAGTCCCGCATACTGAGATTCATGGCCTTGGTTTCAAAAGTGAGAAAAGCATCATTCCCCTCGTCATCCACCTCGGGGACACTGAATGGACCAGGGCATGAAGGTAACACATCCACGGCCACGGTCGCCATGTGGTATCTTCGCAGCTCATTGTGGTTCAAACCCCATTGTTAACAAAATAACAAAATAAGCCTTCGTAGACCAATTTAAATGGCAACCCAAACTCTGGTTGTCGCCATGCCATTGCCATGTAGACATTCGGCTGACATGTAGGCAATTTTTGGGACCTCGACATTTGACGGATTTTGGGTTGTGCCGGCTAGTGTGAAGGCTTCAGACTTCGTCACCATGGTTTCATGGTCACCAATTGACGGACTCTTGACCTTCGGCCGTAGTGTGAAGTGGCTTTAAGTCCTCAACACTTTTTTCAAAGTGCCAGATCTAGGCAGGGTGAAACAGGGCATGTAAAAAAAAAACCCTATTTTGTGTCGCGATAATCCTATTTTCTAAAGCCCTCTAGCTAATTTGGGGCCTCTGATTGCAAATTTTTTCATATGCGACAAAGAAAAAATTCTTGCATTTTCCCCAGGGATAAATTCAGGCGGCACTTTGAAAAAGTGTCGAGGACTTAGTGCCAAGGGATACCGATACGCAAATCGACAAGGCCATTGCCATCATCAAAGTACTGAAGCCATCACCATGTCAATTTTTGGGTAAGGTAGATCAGCCCATTTTCATGCAAATTTGCTATCTAGGTACCCTGTAGAAGCTATTTGTCATTCCCATATTTTCCAGACATAAGAAAGTTTGAAAGAAGTCATGTGCAAGTAAAATGAAGACATTCCGACAAGAAATGAATTTTTTGCAAAGCTAAAATGTTAAAGGCGTGGTTAAGGTAGGAAGCTCAAGCACCACTCATTTAAGCGTTGGTCTGCCTTTTTCATATGTTTCCTTGGATGGGAATATTTTTAGCTCATTTTTAAGAGAATGAAAAAATAAATGTGGAATGTAACACAAGTGGTTTCATATTTTTTGAAGCTTTATTGAACTACTTATGATTTTTCAGACAACCTATTTATGACCCTAGGTCTTCTGTAATCTGTTCACTTGCAACTTGTAAAGAGACATGGGGAAAGGAACGCGAATGATTGGCTCTTGCAATAAATGATACATTTTTCTTTGACCCATTTGATGATTAGAGAAGGCGATGCAAGGACCACCTCATGTCCATTTTAGAGTTAATTATATAGGAGGGTTTTAATGCTTAAGCAATTTTCAAGCCTTCTACCTTACAATGTAGGCTCCAAAAATAAGCCTTGTGATGGCAAATGGTAGGCATTCTACAAGGCCCGCACATTGCTGGATTTTTTTGAAAACAAATTAATTCAATATAAAGTTGTCAATCCAAACCTCAAATAAATTTGTCCACATTATAAAGAAGAAGATGAAAAGATTCTACATTAAAAAAGAGCTTTTTATGCAAACAAGGGAAGGTTCAATTTATTGGCATGTATAATTTTTTTTTTAAATTATTAATATTAAACTTGACATGGATTTGATATAGAAGTCTTTGGCTATATAAGATTGGATAATAATATTTAATTAAAATAATATTTTAATGAAAAAATTATTTTTTTAATTTTAAATTCTATTTAGTATTATTTTTTGAAAAATGTTATTTAAATATTTTTAAAATATTTTCATTATTTTGCATTTTTTATTAGAATTTTTTTACTCTAAAAACAGAACAGGCCTTTGAAGGCCTCATATCACTCTTTATATGGGGAGTGTTTTTAGGAGTTGCCCCTTTATTATGCCTTTACCATCTTGGAAGCCTATTCTATTGTAGATGCTTTAATTGCTAAAGGTCCATGCATCCAAAAAGTGGATGTGCCTTGGTCAACCTTGATTGCAACTATAATTATTTTTGGAACTTGATTTAAACAAAGAAAATGAAGCTTGACAAGTTTTGTTTCTATTCCATTTTGAAATTTTGAAATATGTCAAAAATTGAAAGTTATTGTAGTTGAAAGCTCCATGTGTTAGAATCTAAATAACATAGTATGGTGTGTTTTTCATTCATATTTTTTATTTTTAAAGTGGATTTTAGATTTGAATTATAAAATTATATTTCTCATTTTACCCTTCATTTATGTTAAGAAATATAGATTATTCTAAGACATTTTACTATCGGTATACTTTTATTTCTACCTTTAGCTTTAAAAATTTATAATAATTTAATAATTTGTTTTTTCCATCAAAATTATTGAAATAAACGACATAAATAGAATAATAGTTCTCCACTAGTAAAAATTATCAAAATTTTATACATCAATTAAATAAAAGGATAAATTTGGTTTGATAGTTGAATTTAACTTCAAGGTCTTGTTGAGGGTTGTCATAACAGGTAGCATCTTGTTATTCATAGACGAATCAGACGGAATATCGTTGACCAAAGTACAAATGGCTGCCAACCTTTGGAGTCCCATAACTTCCTCAAAAATTATCCAAATCAGGTATATGAGATATACAGAAACTATAGATGCCAAAAAACATCTCACATATTCAATTTGGATAATTTTTGAAGAAGTTATGAGACTCCGAAGGTTGGTAGCCATTTGTACTTTGGTCAACGATATTCCGTCTGATTTGTCCAAGAATAATAAGATGATGTCCGTTATGACAACCTTAGTATTGTTGTGGTTGTTTTTGGTGTAAAAATAAAATAACCAATTGAAATTTTTTTACATTAATCTCCATTACTACTTGTACCTCTTGAAAAAAATTCAAATAATTTGGATTGTTTTTGCTATTTTTACTTATTTATGCTCAATTTTTGCAACAAAAATCATAACAATTACAATTTTTTATGAAACCAATTGAAATTTCTCATTGTGGTATATAATTCACAGTTTCAAGTAGTTAAAATAAAATATTTTTATTTGCAATCAATTTAAAAGACTAAATTTGGCTCAAATGTGATGATTGACCATTTCACAATGGATCAAGACTTTTAGGGGTTAAGAGCGTTGCTACTATTGCGCATGAAATGTGATTCGGTACAAGAACTTTGCACTATTGACTTGGTTGGCCTTAGGCCGGTGTAATGCTCCCCCTCTTCCACGCCATGGCTCCACAATATGTTTAAATTTCTAGTTACTATTCATATTGTTGGGCCATAGGCCACATGGTTGGGCCATGTTGACAAGCTACATTAAAGGGAGTCATGACTTGCTTTCACTACTTTTCCTTCAAGGTAGATCACGACAAAAAAGCTAACAATTATTCCTCAAGATCCCCCAAAATTGCAGTTCAGTACAGAAAAAAAGGACATGGAAAGATGGTGTGCAAAATCAAGTTTTCAAGTGGGCCAGCCTAGGGTTTGCCGTCCCACAGTCCACGGTGGGGGATGAGAACACTTTCGAACTCAATAACCATCGCGCTGGGCCAAAAGGTAATTTGTTCATAAAACGACCATTTAAGGACTGATCCGCCTTTTTCATGGGTTTTAATGAATGTGATCATTTTTGGATCATTTTTCATAGAGAAAAAAATGAATGCGGAATGTAACCCAAGTGGTTTCATATTTTTTGAAGCATATTTGAATTACTTGTGATTTTTCAAAGATTATTGTTGTAGGCACCTATTTGTGACCATAGGTCTCTCAAATCCGTTCCCTTGCAATCTTCTAAAAGACATGGGGAAACCGAGGAGAATGATTGGCTCTTACAAACATCTCTACACAAAATAGTGAAATTAGGTTGCCCCTTATTAATTTCTCGACATTTTACACTATATAGATATTTACAATTTCTTTGCAAGAATGTATTGCTTTTGAGTTGAGTATTGTTGTAATTCGGACTCATGAACCTCCATGTGTACAAATGGAAATATCTATAGAAATATTTGCTAACTTTGATGGCTTGTAAAGTAGCTTTCTTGAAGGAAGGCAAAGGCAACCTAATTTCACTATTTTGTGTAGGTATTACTATCTACTGAAAAGATGATAATAACCCTTTGTTATTGATCACTCAATGACTAACGGGGGTCCATATAAGAACCTTTTCATATCCATTTCTGGCCATTTTATAGGGTCGATTTGAAGAAGATGGACGCTTTTAGAACACATTACCTTACACTGACCAATGATGGCGATGCTCTAAAAGCAAAGTTGGGTGCGCGGAATTGGGTCAGCAAAATCTGTGCAATGTGAGAAATAGGTAAGCAAAGTTAGGTGAGCAAAATTAGGCGAGCGGAATCTGTGCTGTGTCAAAAATCGGTGAGCAAAATTGGGTACGCAAAATCAGGTCAGCTAAATTCGTGCTGTGTCAAAAATAGGTCAGCAAAATCTGTGCTTGACCTGTGTGGTTATGCTTGGATTATCTCCCTCGCATTGAATGCAACTTGCGAGCTCTGAGAGGAGGACGCCATTTGGACAATTTCAGGAATCATCGTGCTTTGTGACTGCCTTGCGAATGAAATTCTTGTTCTCTTTTTCCTTGCAGTAAAATTTCAGTTGCGTCAAAACAAAATTTCTTAAAACGCATTGCGAATCAAATCCAGTGGAATCCAGCATCTCCGAAATTCTTTGACCCCGAATTCCTGCGGGAAGGAGTTAGCGAATTACTGAAGCACAGATACTTCCTTACAAATGTCAAACTCCTCTGTCTCCAGTTCAGCATGAATTCTCGGAAATCAGCAACATTCGCAACCTACAGTAGAGATCCCTTCTGATGTCTCGGTCTGCACTCCAAGACTGACTCCAAGACTCCAAAGTCTTTTGGGAACCATCGTTCCCTTTTGTGTGAACACGAGACGTGCTGGCGTGCGGGAGCTGGGAGCTTTTCGAGTTTTCTAGGTCAACAACTTCAAGCGTCACAGGCATGTGCTTTGGAATTTTTTTGCACGGTATCAATTCTGATGAAGGAAGCTTCAAATTCAGGTCGTTACAGTGATTTGGGATGTTGGGTTAGAGCATGGTGTTTTTGGTAATGCCTGAAATTCTCAGGGCTACCCATTTGTCGTATCTCGCATTGGAGATTCTTCAAGGTTGATCATGCGCCGTAGGATGTGAAATTCTCCATGACATTGGGATTCTCGCCGTTGTTGCCGAAGTTTGCGAGGATTCAATGCTTACTCTCTTTGGATCGCTTCCGTGAATTAGAACCATCAAGCTGATCATGGTGGACGAGCATCTGGGAGTGTGCCTATCAATTTATTGTGCATTTTCCCGTTTTGGGTAATTCTCAATTACGTTAAGAATCGTACATTCTGATCGGGTGCCTCGCAATGGGGATCCTCACAATTGTTGTCGAGGTTTGAGAGTATTCAATTGCGCACTCTCTTTGGATCGTTTTCCGTGAATTAGAACCATCTTGACTTGCAAGCGGATCATGGTGCACGAAGCTTCAACTGACTTACTTTCTGTGAGTGTGCCTTTCAATCCACTGTGTTTCCCGTTTTGGGTGATTCTCAATTAGGTTAAAAATCTCCACCACGTTGGGATTCTGGGATTCTTACAATTGTTGCCGAGGCTGGAGAGGAGTCACTCTTTGGATTGGAAGCATCTTGGTTTGCAAGCTGATCATGGTGCACGATGCTTCAGCCGGCTTATTTCCTGATTGTGTGTGTTCCATGCTGCCTCGCAAGGAAATTGGATGAGTTCTACTCGATTGCGTGAAAACCCAGGAAGAATCAATCATGCAGAGCATGGTCGGTGTTCAGTTTTCTCGACCTCCAAGTCCGTCACGATGTATCGCCATCGGCTCATGCCAAAGTTTTGCTCCTGGTCGCCGGAATCCCAAGCTTGGATATCCAAGTCTTCACTTCCTGGTGTATCCCAAGTTCAAATCCTTCAGGGAGCTGACCAAATTGGTACCCGTTAGAGCCAGTCGCTCCGAGTATGTTGTAGGGGAAGAGCACGTCAGTCTTAAGGTACGAATCTTCCATTAAAAGCAGGGTATTGTCACTCATGCTGTGTGAACTTGTACCTTTTCCTACAACAATCTAGAAACTTGCACCATCTTGAATTTTTCTCATTTAGTTTGTGTGAAGCTAAAATTCAATTGCGAAAAACTAAATGTCCATAGATGAAGTCTTTTCACAATTAGCACAAATTAAAACTCACATATATACTCTAATGTTCTTTATGGTTAATAAAGCCTCGACCTTAGCTTTCAATAGTAGAAGGTTGATGATTGACGCTGCGAAGTTAGAAGCGATTCTCTCTGAGCTGCGATGTTTCTACACGATGAGGATCGCTAAAACATGTTTTAGTCTAGATGTAGTCTTTTCGTCTCCTGGTGCAACAAGGTCAAGTTCAATGGCTTTCAGTCTAGCTTTGCTGCGGCCGCTGGCCACTTCCTTGCTCTGTTCTTTTCTCTGACTGGCTCCCAAATCCTCGGGCCTGGCTGTTGTGTTCTGATCAATCTAAATGCGTGCAACGAATAATTTGTGTTTTCAAGCAGAGAATGCCAATAAATCCCCCACCCCACCCCACCCACCCCAAATGGTTCAAAGTATGAAAGGCATGTACACAAATTCTAGAAAGAAACTCACGTGAAAGAAATATGTTGTTATGGAGTGTTGTTGGTTAGTTATGAAAAGATTTCGGATGTGGCTCTTATTTTCTTTGCAGTGAATTTTCATTGCTTTAAAAATTTGAAAATGATTTTGTTTTCCTTCTTCATGACGTGGCCTTTAACCCTTTGCAGATTAGAATTTTGCATCTGCAGATTAAAAGCTTGGTGTAATGGTGTGTCTGTTTGCAGGCAGTGGAGGATTCGACTTCTAGCAGTTCAACGGCTCCACCTTCAGCTTCGCAAGGTTCAACTTCAGTAACCGAAGAGAAGAGTACATCTGTTCTCTTCTTTTTCTGCCATTTTAGCCCCAATTGGGTCTCATGTTTTAATTATGAGCAGTTTGAGTAGGTCATATGGGGGCTTTCGTTTGTCCAATTATATTTAATTTATTGACCAACACATACAATGTTCTTTGCTGATCCCGGTGATGTAAAATTTGACCCCTTCTGAATTGTATGTTTCACAATATGATCAAATGAATTGATCAGTTTAAAACCTTGAATCCTTGGCGTGTTGGGGGGTGATGCTTCAAGAAATTGATTTGAGTACTTTAATGGCTCCGTCCATTGTTTTGCTTTTATTTGGATACTGTTATGTGCTTTACCTGTTCGTGTTCTCCTCACGGTGGCGGGACCGGCTTCCATTATCTAGGTATTGTTCCGAATTTTCGTTTTAAGTACCAAACTTTCTTGCTTTCTTGGCCAATCAGGTCGGAAAGCAGAGGATGAGGAAGAAGGTGTATTGAAGAGCATTGTTAGTCTGGCTCTTCCTGCTCTTGGTGCTGTGTAAGTCCTAAATTCTCTCCTGATTGATGTTGACCCCAGAGGACCAAGAAAACCAAATTTGACCTCGTGTTTTGAAACACATTCTTTATCTCTCTCTTTTTAAGTCATGAAAGCCAAGAATTTGCAAGGCTTTCGATTTTGAAATGATGATCATTAGCGAAAAATCCTATTTATGGTGTCCTTCAAAATATTTTCCTTCTTCTTGTGAGAAAATTCGGCTTTCAAAAATTTAGCATCCACGACAGAGTAACTTGTCCAGTTCCTATTGGCAGATTATCAGATCCAATCATGAGCCTGATCGACACGGGCTGTGTGGGCCAAGTGAGCTCAGTCGATCTTGCTGCACTTGGTCCGAACACGTCTATTTTCAACTTTATATTCCAGGTATGATTACAAAAGACGTCGCCAATGATTGTCAAGTTCATGCACACGAATGGCGCTCGTAACTTGTTACTTCATTTTGATTTTTTTTCACCACGCATATGACTTGTAGTAGTTCTCCAGAGTCAGCCAATGGTCTGGATTCTTTTAGTAGTATTGTTCCAGATTTGCAACTGTAGTCTGTAATTGCCATGAATTAGATTATTAGACTGTTTTTGATATTGCCTTGACTTTCCGGAGGGCTTGTCTAGTACCCTGTAGCTATGTTATGAGAGTTTGCATTGTGAAAGCAACCAGTATCTTCAAGTTTTTCTTTGGTGTGGCAGCTCTTTTACTTTCTGGGATCTGCTACATGTAACTTGTTGGCTGGCATTAGCATGCGTGCTTCCTCTGCTGCCGAACAGAAAACTCAACAACATCAGGTACTCTGAATAGATCTATTTAGGATCATGAAATAGTGGTATTATATTGAGGACTTGGCTGATGACATGGCTAAAGAGACCAAAGGAGAAAGTAGTATGTAATACTTTTGAGCGTGCTTGCAGGGTATTGGATTTCAGTTCTCACTCTTTAAAATTGGTTCGCAGGCATCGCAGCTCCTGAACCACGCTCTCTTCTTAGCTGTTACTTTTGGAGTGGCAGTTTGTATCTTGATGGAGGCCTTAGCTCCTCAGCTATTATCACTTATGGGCGCAGGCCCAGAGTACTTGAAACCTGCTCTTGTGTACCTTCGAATTCGAGCACTTTCGGGTACAATGCTAGCCTAGTAGCTTCTTCGCAGTATTATATTGGATTGATAGTTCTTTGCTCATATTCTCTAGAAACTCGAGGAAGCTTCGTGGTACATCTGTGTTCCCTAACATTTACTGGATTCAGGTGGTTTTAGATGATTTCTGAAATTCAGTGATTCGTTGCCCTTATTTAATAATGAGCTATTATTCTATTTGCATGGTCTATATACTGTTCTATTCTAAATTTTCATCGCCATTTAGATTCTAGATCACTTTAGGTCCTGTGGTGTGATGATGAAAAGTGCTTTTTCTGTTTCTGCAGCCCCAGCTGTCCTTATTCTAGTTGTGGGGCAAGGTGCTTGTTTGGGCCGTCAAGATGCAACCACTCCTCTACAAGTCAACTCCATGGCAGCTGCGTTCAATCTCGTTGGAGACGCTGTGTTCACACTTTATCTTGGCTGGTACATAATCGTTCATTAGTATTTTAATATTTTAATGCTGTGAGCGTGCCTCTCATATCCATTAGTTTTTTACTATTTTTCATTGAAAAGCACCTTGCGTGAGCATGATGACTCGAACTCTGCTTAAGTTCAATAGGAAACATGCTTTTGTTCACGTACATTATACAAGATCAAGGACCAAGGACCTAAGTATCAATAGTTTTAGAATGACCAGTTCGATTGATCATTTTGTGGAAAAGCAAATAATCTAAATGGGGTTAAAGTTTATATCACTAAAGTAAGTGAAGCACATTGCACGTGTTGGTGAGAATAAAAATTAAATTGAACTAATGAAAGTCCCCATATGACCTACTCAAAACTGCTAAACGACCATGAAGCTCAAACTGACCTTTAGGTGTTAAGCTGCTCATCATGCACACATGTTCTTTTTTTACCGATCCTGCATTATTGGATACTTAGGCCAAACCTATCCATCAGGTTTCATTTCCGATTATAAATCGTGCATGACAAAGTTTAAATCTCGTCTTCCAGATCTCTTTCGAGGTTTTAGCCAGTTACACAGTTCTTTGACATGCGCAGGGGAGTTGCAGGAGCTGCGTGGGCAACCCTCATTTCTCAGTGTGTGGCGGTCATACTCTTGGTGAGGAAGTTGACGGGGAAGTCTATGCAGCAGCAAGCTGAAAGCGAAGAGGATTTGTCAAAGGCTCTACCTCTCAAGCTGGGATGGTATGGACTGCCAACATTAGAAGTTCTTGGGCCATTTTTGGCTCTGGCTGGCCCCTTGATAGTAAGGTGTGCTCTTAGCATGGTATGTGTGTGTACTGAGCTCATAAACTCCCACTTTGTTCATGCGAGGATCATTTCTACTTCCTCCATGCAGGAGCTCATTCAACAATTCGGTTGCTAATAAAAGATTGCTCTTCATCGCACCCTACCCTGTTGTTATTGACTATACTATAATGAACCTCTAGGTATTGTTGAGCCTAAGCACGCAATTGATCTTTGCTAAACCGAGTTTGTCCAGGTAGTATCTACTGGAAACGCTTGCTATAGTATTTTCCTTCAGGTTCCTGCTACTTACGGTTTAGATTAGGACTGTAGATTGCATCTGGAGTGGAGCTTCTGCTCTGCCCGACATGATATTTGATGACTGAGAATATCAATTTACTAATGCAAACTTATGATCCGTTGCTTTGCAGACCGTTTACACGCTTACAACAAAGGCAGCTGCTGAATTTGGAACTCTAAGCGTAGCAGCACACCAAGTGGCTTTGCAAGTATGAATATTCATGCAGAATCCCTCATATTTATCTCATATTTGTGGACAGTGATGGAATCCCGCTTCTTACGAGTTGCTCGAACATGTATAGAACTGTTTACTGGGTATATAAGGACCTAGAGCTGTGTTCTTGTGATATTTGACCTATGCCGAAATCTCATTTTGCGATTGAGTGAAAAAACCGGCTTGCGTGATGTAGTTTGAAAAGCAAAGTAATGCTATTGAATTCTTGTGGCAGGTATTCTGGACATTAAGCTACTTTCCCGAGTCTTTGTCAATTGCGGCACAATCATTGGTTGCACGAAATGTGAAATCCAATCCACAGGTGAATCGATCTTCTTATTTACTGAGTTTCTTTCATTATGAGTGACGTCGTTCTGAACATGTGTTATTGCTTCTGCAGAGAGCAAAAAAATTGGCGCGGATGCTGTTAGGCTTTGGTACAATGTTGGGCTTTGCCTTAATGGGAGCTGTTGCCTCCGTGCACTATCTCGGAGCGTCATGGCTTACAGCCGATCCCAATGTGCAACATCTGGTGCAATCCGTAACTTTGCAAAGTATGCTTTGCGAATTACTGTGCGCAGTTGCACTTGTGGTGGAGGGAACTGCCATAGCAGCTGGTGAGGAAAAAACTTTTGAATATCTACTTTTCAAGTTCACGTCACCCTTTCAAAATAATTATCAAAATCCAGTATGTACAAAGTATGCTGTTTGCTTTTCTGGATGGTATCACGCTTGCCTTCATGGATTTTTTAGATGTTTTGAACCGCACTTTTGCCGTGATTCTTAACCGTGACATTCAAGAATGTCAAGGATTACAACTTTAAATACTTGAAAACCACAGCTTATGTTTTTATTAAAGGGTCTGATTTGCCATGTTGGCACTTAGGGTTCAACATTTATCATCCTGACCAGAAATACTCATCATGTGCACAGGTGATATCGCTTACTTGCCGAAAATGCAGCTATTTAACGTAGTCGGTGCCCTCTTTGCTCTTTGGTTAACATTCCAAAACAACCTGGGATTAGGAGGCGTCTGGTGGTGCCTGGTGGTCTACTTTGGACTTCGCGTCGCCTTCCATTCCTGTTACATTGCCGCCCATTGGAATACGCATGTGAGCTTTCTAAGTATCTTTAAACTCTCCCATTTCGGGTGCTTGGCTAGTTGCTTGGTGAGTGTGTCTCACCAGCAATCAACTCGTCTAAGTATTTTCCAGTATCGCTTGATATGCATCAGTAATGCCAAGCTTCAATTGCAGAAGACAACTGAACATTGCTAACTTTGGGAATTGGTGTACAAACTGGTGATAGGTGCTTGGAGGCGATTTGCCATTGTCAATTCATGGAGAGGAAGCCCAAGCTTTTCTTGCAACATGAGCAGAATCGCAAGCATCAAATGTCGCCGTTACATCATCATGTATTCCATTTTTTATGACTGGAGCTTTTGATTTGTCTAGATCTGGTAATTAGGCAGTTTTGCAGATCTAATGTGCAATTATCTTCAATTGAATTCAACTGAGCAATCCGTAATCCACGAAACTTGACCCTACAAGCGTGAACTGATCTCTGTAAGCATACAGAGTCATTTTTTCAACTGGATGCCTTGAGTTCGGATATTTCTGACATATTGTCTGAGTAAGCAGCGCAATCAACAACCACGGTTCTTGCGCAAGCATGTCCTTTCATCACAGCACGCAATTAATATTGGAATACCTCAAACCAAACTCTGAGAATGAAACTTTTCAGGGTCAAGCATCAGCAGATCCCGAAGCACAACACCAACACGAAATCATCATAGTCTACGCATTCCCACATCCCCAGTCTGTAACACACCGCACCCCAGCTGCAGGATATACATACGAAAAGCATCAATTCCCAATCTATATTCCCAGATCTATCGCTCACTCCTGGTTTTTTAACCCGTAAAGGACCGTCTGTCCCTTGGGGGACAAAATGGGTCCGAGCAGGGTTCTATTGTTTCAATTTCTACTGAAATTTATTGGGATTTTTTGAGGTCGTGCACTTTTGCAAGAGCTTTGTGGATATATAATTTTTATTTCAATCCGAGCCCCGAAGCAAAAGTTATGCCACAATAACCTTCGACAAAATATTTCGGGCAGAAAAAAAATCCACAAAAAATCAAGATAAGTTTTTTTGTATTTTTTTCTCTCAAAAGATTGTACTTTCGTCTACATGTGAAGCTTTGATTCATTCCATTTGGATTTGTTATGAGAAAGTTATGGATGATCTTGTTTTGCGGGCAATTTGAGCATCTTTTAAAAAAAATAACTTGTGGAATTCATTTTTGAATGTAATTTTAACAATTTTTCAAAAAAATTTGTTGGACAAGGTTAAGTTTGCTTTCTAGAACAATCTCACCATTGGGATTATTGTGATTATTGTGCTTTAATCCCAATTTGAGTTATTAATGAGATAGATTTTTTTTCAATCTTGGACCTACTTCTACTTAACAATTTTTTAAAGAATGAAAATCAAGTTTGTTTGTTTTTGAATTTTTTTCATAGATTCTCAACTCAATTCTTGAACATAAAATTCTTTTAAAATCAATAGCTGCAATGCAAAAAAAATTCACAAATGGCGGTCAAAGTCATCTAAAGCTGCAATCCAATGTTCAAAAAAGCTTTTTTTTCCAACTTTGAATGCTTATAACTTTCAATCTACACAACCAAACTTCATGAAATGTTTACCATATGATCTCAAACAAGTAAAGTATAAGATCCTATAGTTAGATTCTATTTTTTGTTTGTTTGTGTCCTTAGTTTAACACAGTAGAAAGGACAGTTTTGGGTGGTTTTTGACCAAAAAAATGACCTCAGTCCTTTAGGGGTTAACCACACTTCACATTGCAACCACCGCCACTAACATCACAAAAATTAGTCCAAATTGGTAGAAATTGATTGTATCAAGACCAAACCATAACCAAGCCGTGCAACAAGGGCTACTGATGACAAGATTTGGCCAACTTGCACAAACATTAGTAAACATCCTAGGTCACAAAACGAGATTGATGTTTATTGACAGTTCCTAGGTCACAAAACGAGCGATGAACTAGGAATCACCTATGGCATAAGTTCTGCTAGCCAAGGATCTTGTAACGCGTCTGATGCACTCAGCTGTTTGTTAGTGAGCTTCCTAACAAACTCATCAAGTGATGTACTTTTGTCGTGGAGTGCTGCATCCAGGAGTTCGCCAAGACTATACATGTCTGAAAAGGGCGTATATTGGTTCCCTTCCAACATCTCGGGTCTCCAGGCTGAGAAGTGCCAGAAATCTTCATGCACAGTGAAAGGAGAATTTGCTACAGATTCAAGGTCGATGAGCACGAAAGCCGTCTCTGAAAGGTGCACAATGTTTGGGAATCGGATATCCCTATGTACCAGGCCCGCATTGTGGAGGATACACAAGGCTTGGCACACACACCGAGCCATCCACCTGCCATCCTGTTCAGACCTCAATCTGCACGAGTATCCAAGAGGTTCACACTCAACTTTGTAGGTTCCGTGAGCACTAACGGTGGGCCCCTTCGTTGCCTGCAAAAGAAACGGACATCCTTTTGCAACAGCATAAGCCCTTTGTATCTCAGAAAAACTCGTCTCCTGGTCAGCAATATGACTATTAAAGCCTCTGATGTGCTTCACCACTCCGCGAGCATAAAACCAAATTATTCTCTTTTTATCCGATGATTCTTCCACAGAAAACATGGGGCGGCGGCCTGGGACATCCGAGACAGACTCTGCCATTTTCGTCAATAGCTGGAAGGCATAGCCTAAGCTCAGTAAAAAATCGCAGCAATCACGAATATTGGACAGGTCAAGACATGGACCTATTAGATGAAGGTCCTTGGACCCATCCATGCCGATGTACACCCACTGAAACTTTTTGTCTGCTGCATAATAGCCAAGAATAAATTTCACTTCCCCATAAAACATCCGATTAAGTGGCTTCATCTTAGACATAAGATCAGCTTCAGCTGCATACAGGTCACCAGTCTTCTCTTCACCTACAAGGAAGGTGCATCCAGACCATCGATCTATAACAACCGTATCAGGCCTCCTCGACCGGGGTTCAGTAGTTTGGGAGTTTTCAGTAGAAAACGCAAGAGCAGCCTTAGAGGGCCTGATATACTCATTGAAAATATTGAAGAACAAATTAAAACAGCCTGCAACAAGAAGAGATGTCTGCGTCTCGGTGACCACAGGCCGAATTAGAGCACCCAAGAAGGTTGCCACAGCAGCAGGAAGCATTGAACCATCTGCCCGGACTAAATGCTCCGCCGCCCATAGAGGCATAGAATAACTTAGACGGGTGTAAATTTGCTTCGTTACAGGAAGCTTCTGATGTTTCTCAAGGGGGAACAATAGATCTGTAAGGGCGGCCCTATTTCTTGGGAGCTCAGGTACCTCTGGGAGCAGCATGTGCCTAAGGTGAACCAGCACATTACCGCCACCCTTCTTAATTCCGCCGTCATGCACCCAGTGGGTACATTTCAGAGAGGTAATGTACAGCACATGTACATGACGGCGGAATTGAGAAGGGTGGCGGTAATGGGCTGGTTCACCTTAATCCAATCTTCAGAACGATCGATCTTAACTGCACACAACCAAACAACAACCCTAAGTATTGTACTTGCATGACGTTGGAGCTTTACAAATACACTAGAGTGCATAACTAAACCTTTATAAAGCGGAATTGAGACATTAAGAAATTGATTTGGAACGTACAAATTCTAAATAACTCCGAGCCAGGAGTTTAGGGTACCATACAATGACAATGAGCACTTCCTCATTCCCTGAATGCCGGTCATGAAGCCATCGTAGAGTGAATATAACTCATGACTGGCCATCACGTATTGCACAAGTAGATGTGTACAGACATCAGACAAGTAGTGTTATGCAAAAAATACGCATTCGATCGCACAATCATTCTGGGCATCGGGCCAAATTTGTGAATTCTTACTCACTCAGATTCAACGTGATAAAGACCGTGCAGACAAACTTATCGCAGAGCTTGGCGGCTGCTCCCCAAACTACTGAGCCACGTCGTTCCTAGATAAACCATTGCCATCACAGGCCTGCTTACTCTATCTACAAAGGCAGGAAGCCCTAAACCCTACACCGATTCTGATAAGGATATCAATGGATCCGTTCGCGAGAAAAGCATGGTATCACAAGTACAAGTAAGCATAAGCTAAGCACCAATTAAGCATACCAGAGCACACAAGAATCCTCTGACAGATCATGCATCCAGAGTCTTTGAGATTCCGTACCTCCCGATGCCAGAAGACTCTCCAGAAGAGCCATAGCTTGAAGTCGCCGGAGAGGCCTAAACGAAAGAGGCCTCAAATTTGTTATTTAAGGTTTGGGTTTATGTACCGTACCCAACTCCAACCAGTACAAGCTAGCTTAAAAATAAGAGCTAACTCCAAGATAACTGCTAAAAACAAAGGTTAACTATTAGCTAAGCTTAAAAATAAGAGCTAACTCCAAGATAATTGCTAAAAACAAAGGTTAACTATTAGCTAAGCTTAACAATAAGAGCTAACTCCAAGATAACTGCTAAAAACAAAGGTTAACTATTAGCTAAGCTTAACAATAAGAGCTAACTCCAAGATAATTGCTAAAAACAGAGGTTAACTATTAGCTAAGCTTAACAATAAGAGCTAACTCCAAGATAATTGCTAAAAACAGAGGTTAACTATTAGCTAAGCTTAAAAATAAGAACTAGCTCCAAGATAACCTGCTAACAATAAAGGTTAACAATTAGCTAAGTTTAAAATTAAGAGCCAACTGCAAGATAATTTTGAAAATAGAGGTTAACTATTAGTTAAGTCTTTAAATTTAAAAAATTTAAAGAGTTTGACTTTAAACAATTAAAAATGGAAATCTTAAAAACAACTATACACTAATTATGGGTTTAGGGTTTTTGTGTAAATTAAGAAACCACTTTGATAGCAAAAAAGGCTTGAGGTTCCTAGAGTTCTTCCAACAAATTAACAGTCTTGGTAGAATCCGCAACAAGGCAAAAAGCATAGAATTGAAAACTACTACCGCACTCAAAGCCTCCATATACAAAGAGTAATCCAACTTATAGACCAAGAGGAACTCGTTCCCTTGAAGTCAATGTTGTCCAAGTCTCTTTTGCTAGAGAAGTAAAGAAGTTCTCACGTCATAGAAGACGGCTTGAAAATGCTTTCAAATGAAATTCTTTGGATAGCCACGAGCACGTAGGCGTTTATAAAAAAGACGCCCAATGCGGTTGAAACCTTGCTCAGAGCTCTCTCGAAGCACATACCGTTGTAGTTCTCTCATGATAAAAGTCTTCTTCTAGTGTAGCAGGTGCCATGATAACCAAAGCAAGTATTGGTACCTGTTGATAGGTTTCTGATGATATTAGGTCAGAAGACAATGCGTGTCTTCAAAATCAACATCCTTGTAGAAGTGGACATCGAGCATGTCAAATTCCTCCTTGCTAATGCAATGAGTGATCTTGATTTCATTGCAATGTGACTTGTAGTACTTCAAGAAGTCCACAAGGGATTTTTCGATATCCGTCCAAACATCAAAAGCATCATTAATGTAGCACTAATAGAATCATATAGGCATCAAATTGGGGGGCTGTGCATTCTTCCACGTAATCTTCAAGATCACAAAGAAATAAATATGTGTAAACTATCACAAAATTACTACCCATAGCTATTCCGCATACTTATTGCCAAAAACTAATGTTAAACTCCAAATAATGTTGGT
Source organism: Bryoerythrophyllum caledonicum (assembly GCA_963971425.1). Taxonomy (NCBI): domain Eukaryota; kingdom Viridiplantae; phylum Streptophyta; class Bryopsida; order Pottiales; family Pottiaceae; genus Bryoerythrophyllum; species Bryoerythrophyllum caledonicum. Next base: position 13,872,330 of record OZ020519.1, read on the forward strand.
TCAAGACCATGGATGCAAGGGACATAATGAGTTGTTCCTTGGAAGCAAGAAATTGTCCTTTGATCATGGTTCTAAGAGCCCCTAGACCCTCTTCTATAGGAATACTTGGATACAAAGATTCTACATCAAAAGTAAAGAAGATGGCATGGAAAGAAATTACTTAATTAGTCCCTCATTTGGAAAAAAATCGTGAGCCGTTGGATCTTATAAAAAAAATCCCCCCCCCCTCTTTGGAAATTTTCAGAGCCACTAATCAAATACATGTATGGAGTATGGATACAGTTACAAAATTGTATATATATATATATATATATATGGGTATGGATATAGATTCATACACAAACATGGAATATGAATACAAACATGAGATATAACCCATATGGTTTGGTGGGCAAACCACATAGGCAAAAATACAAGAAGAAGGAGGGGGGAGGGGGGGGATAGTGGGGGACAAGTGGTTATTGGACTTTTTATAAAAATTTGACAACTAATGAGTAATTGCTACGTGTACACCTTTTGACAATTTGCTTATATTTTGAGTGCATTGTAACACTTTTTTACAATGCACTCAAAAGAAACAATAATCACCTTAACAATTTGCACAATGTCCACCAGCCGCTCTTTACCCAACACTCCCAAGTCCTCTTGCTCTCCTTCCCTCCCGACAAACATAGAAGGTTGAGAAAGTAGCGCATAGAAATGGTACAGAGGTCATACAAGCAGTCCACCAGTGGACGGAAAACAAAATCCATGGAAAGATAAAGAGGGTGGGGGCGGTTTTGACAACACTATATCGAGCGTGATCATTGGTAAGATATGAAATGGTATCATAAAAATGTGACATGGAATGATGTCATGGGTCTGATAAAGAATGGTATCATGGATGTGACATAAAATAAAATGATTGGTGATTGACAGCTAGGACTAATTGTCTTGGAAGCAAGTTGACTTTGGCCTTACTTCCCTTTTTTATTATAAAGATTTGTGTTTATATACTTCATACAATTTAGCAATTAATCAATTTATAATTGTTTGCCAATTATAATAGGATAAGGCCACATTAGAAATTTCTTGAATTATGCATATTAGAATTTTTATATAACTAGATTTTAATGCATTTAAATAAGATACACTTTGAATTTTTTTTAGAAGCAAAGACTAATATAATAACTAAGACAAGGTTTAGATCTTAAAAAAATATCAAATCTAAAATTTCAGGAATTTAAAAAAAAAGATTCAAATAAGAGCAAAATATTTTAACTCAGCTAAGTATTAGAATGAGTTGTTGAGATTGAGATTTCCCTCAACCTTGATTATCTATTCATATAAGGTGGTGGAGGTTGTATATGTCTAGGATAAGTTGACTTTTATAAAGCTTTAAAAGAGACATGTGAAAATTTGGATGTATCTTCATCAAAGCTAATAATGTCAAGCGATACGCCATAGAATTTGATTTGTTTTTTCAATATTATGAGGCCAATCCTTCTATAATCTCATTTATCACGAGGACAAATAGTTTTAATATTGCATTGTAAAAGTCAATCCTTGTCTTCAATAATAGATGAAGGTTGTTCATTTGTTTATCTATTAATTCTTTATAGCATTTTTTTCTTAAGCTTCTTTCAAATAAACTTTTGTTGCAGCTTGAAGTTCAACCAAATGTCTTGTCAAATGACTAAAATCTTCTATAATTAATGAAACTCTTCTTCTTCAAAGAGTCCATCATGTGTAGTTTTGAATAGTGATTGTAGTTGATAAAAAAATGAAGTTGGTTGAGTTGAAGCATATATGCTATTATTGTATGTAAAATTTGCTAATAGTAGATGTGATATCCAATGATCTTATTGATAGTTGATTGTACACCTTAAATATTAGTTCAAAACTCAATTCCTATGCTTTGTTTGTCCAACTATTTGAGAATGAATTGTTGATGACAATATGATTTCCACTATGAGGATTTCAAAAAACAATCTCCAAGACTTGGTCACAAATTATATTCCTTAATCTAAAATGATGTCATTAGGAAGGCTATGGTATTGATAAATATTATCTAAGAAAGGTCTAGCTATTTCTTCATTTGTAATGTTTTAATTACAAAAGATGAAATGAACCATCTTTGAAAATTGATCTACTACAACAAAGATAAAAATAAAAAGAACCTAATTAATGTTCAAAATTTGTGATGAAGTCTATGGATTTGGATGACTATGGTTGCTTAGATATTAGAAGTGGTTGAAACAATCCATATGGATGTTGTGGATTCTTTAATTAAAAACAAATATTGCAAGATGATACCAAATTTTTAATGGTCTTTCATATTTGAGGCCATCAAAATTTTTGAGAAATGAGTTCCAATATCTTATTGAAACCAAAATGTTTAGCTATTGGAAAGCCATAACGAGCTTGCAAAACCCAAAGGCATGTTGATTCTTTAAAAATATACAACCTCTAGCCAAAATAAAGAAGGTTGCTATGGATTTGAACTTACTACGATCCCCTAAAGTATTGCTATGGTGTTGCTTGATGTTAAATACAAGACAATCTTTAGCAAATAATATTTGTACTTGATCTAAAAAAGAAAAATCTTTTAGAATTGAGGCATAAGCTACTCAAATGTATAGATGCTTGGATTTTAGGATAGTTGTATGCTACAAGCTGAAAGTTATCTCTCATGCCTTTGACACAAGATAAAATCACCTAAACAAGGCATTTGATGAAGTTAAATTGAGATAGAAACATACTTCAACATACTTTGTGAAAATTCAAAACACAAGTTGATATGAAATACTTTAGATTCTTACGGTCAGTATATATTATCACTTAGAGGATTGCACCTTTGAATAGATAGCATTATTTTTTTTAAAAATCCAAAATAGTAAGAAGTTTCTCGTCAAGAATTCTATAGTTGATTTTCATAGTTGTGAATTTTTTTAAATGGAAGATAATTGGATGAAGTTTTTCATCATCTTTCGGCTTGGACAAAATTGCTCTTAGAGCAGAATTTGAGGTATTAGGCTCTAAAAAATATTAATTAGAGAGATTTGAAAGGACTAAAATTAGGATTGTAATAAAGGCTTCTTTTAATTTTAAGAAGTTTTCTATACTTGGAAATTTCATTTGAGTTTCTATTTGCAAGTCAATCAAGTGAATGGGATGTTTATCTTTAACCCCTAAAGGACCAAGGTCATTTTCTATCAAAAAAAACTCAAAACTACCCTTTCTGCTGCGTTCATCTAAGGAAACAAACAAACAATCAAAAATTAAAATCTAACAATAGGATCTTATACTTTACTTGTCTGAGATCATATGGCAAAAATTTCATGAAGTTTGACCGTGTAGATTGAAAGTTATTAGCATTTGAAGTTGAAAAAGATGTTCTTTTGGAACACTGGAATACAGCTTTAGATGACTTTGACGGCCATTTGTGGAAATTTTTTGCACTGCACCTGTTGATTTTTAAAAAAAAATTGTTCAAGAATTGAGATGAGAGTCTATGAAAAAAATTCAAGAAAAAAAAACCTTGATTTCATTCTTTAAAAAATTGTTAAGTAGAGGTTGGTCCAAGATTGGAAAAAAAACTAAATCTTTAATGACTCAAAGATGGGATTAAAGCACAATAATCCCAACGGTGAGAGTGTTCTAGAAAGCAAATTTAACCTTGTCCAACAATTTTTTTTGAAAAATTGTTAAAATTGCATTCAAAAATGAATTCCACAAGTTATATTTTTAGAAAGATGCTCAAATTGCTCGCAAAACAAGATCATCCATAACTTTCTCATAACAAATCCAGATGGAATGAAACAAAGCTTCACATTTAGATAAAAGCACAATCTTTGAGAAAAAAAATACAAAAAAAATTATTTTGATTTTTAGTGGATTTTTTTTTCTGCACGGAATCTTTTGTCTATGGTTATTGTGGCATAACTTTTGCTTCGGGGCTCGGATTGCAATAAAAATTATATATCCACAGAGCTCTCGCAAGACTCCACAACCTCAAAAAATCCCAGAAGATTTCAGTTCAAAGTGAAACAATAGGAACCTGCCCGGACCCATTTTGTCCCCCGAGGGGACACTTGGTCCTTTAGGGGTTAAATAATTTTTTATAAAGATTTGATAAAAGTTAACAAATTAAGGAAACATTGGACATCATGTACTATTTTTAGAATTGTCCACTTAAGAATGATTTGAATCTTCTTCTAATTTATAGATAGTATGTTGGGGAATGCAGATCAATGTATTTGCAAATAAGGTTGACCCACACTAATTTTTTGACATTTGACACTAATTATGTAAATATTTACTATTACAATAAAAGAAGGCACTACTTTTGAATTAGGTGTTGTTTTAAGTGGGACTTATGAACTTCTATGTGTACAAATGGAAATATTTGTAGAAGTATTTGTTGACCTTGATGGCTTGTAAAATAAATTTCTTGGAGTAAGGCAGCCATTAGATGTTTTTTAGCCCCTATAGAAGATTGTTTTGGGGTTGTTCCCCAGATATGATCCCAATGTTGTCAATTGATTTGATTTTTCAAACTTCAAAAAAAAAATCAGAAAACTAAAAACAAATGATTTTTTTCCAAATGACATGGCAGTCTCTCGACCACATCAACGCAACGTTCCTAAAGTTCCTCGCGCGTTCCCGCAGTCCAAGAACCCACAATCTAACCAGTCTTCTAAAACTACCAAAAAACATCTAATGTGAATTATTAAGGCAACTTAATTTCACTATTTATTGTAGAGACTTCTTAGATGCAATTGGATAGCACCAAAATTTTTATTTTTGGCCACTTGGAGCCAAACTCCAATATTGTGGCACAATCATAGTGGTTTAAATATGAAGGGAACATCCTCCATTTTTCTGCATGATATACGCTACGGTGTAGAAACAAGCCCTGGGTAGTACACTTAAAAAATTCACAACAAATTCATACGTTGTAAATTTTTTTTTAAATGTAACAATAAGTAAATTAGAATACATTTCTCACATCTATCTTGTATGGAAAAAAAATTCAATAATGCAAATAGGGCAAGCCAATCATTTTTCCTATCATAGATTAGTTTACCTTAATTCTTAACAAGTTAAATCTTATTCAGTGTTGCTTTGATTGGCATGCCAGAACAGTAACTCTAGCCTTTTGTAGATTGGTGTAAATTAATCCCTAAAGGACCGAGGTTTTTTCCAGGGTGACATTTTTAAAGTCTGTGGTTTTTTTATATGTTATTCAAAAATTAAAATTGAAACTTTTTCTTGAAACTTAACTATACAAAACTGAAGTAAAATATTATAAAAGAGTGTGGAAAAAATTTCAGCCCATTTGACCGCACAGATTGAAAGATTATAATGTTTGAAGTGAAAAAACAAACAATTTTCCATTGCTGCAAAACAGGGTCAGCAGACTTTGGACCCTCTTGAAGTAAAATTTTTGCACTATATTAAAATGAGGATTTTGACCTTTTGTAAGTATATGATGTTGATTACACTCATGAAAAATCTTAGAAGCAACGGAGATATTTAGCTTATAGTAAATCATCCTACATTGCAAAGAGGTTAAGTGAATTGGCAATACACTAATCAATTTTTGATGATTTCTTATGCAATGAAGAATTTTTTTATTTGAAATCCTAATTGTGAAAATTTAGAGATAAAAACTTGGAATATTTGGAAAAAATTTCAAGGGTTTTGACTTCACAAATTGCAAGGTAATAGGGCTTGAAGTTAGAAGAAATTTTTTTTCTTGAAATTGCCCCAATATAGCTAATAAAAATTTATATTTTTTAGAATTTGATTGAAGGGCTAAATTTTTATTTATTTTTGGCAATTGTTTGTCCTATTTTATTAGTTGCACACATGCCAAATTTCAAAAGTTGATGGGGCTTTTTTGCAAAAGATTCTCCAAAGATTCTCAAATTGCCCAAACTGCCCTACAAGTTCAGGGCAACATAACTTTTGATATGGGCATCCAACCATGAAAAAAAATAGTTTTTCATCAAGGAGGTACATGTTTGCACATTGTGTCCAATTTTCATGAACATCCAACCAAAAATGACTTTGTAGGAACCTACCTAAGATTTCTTGCATACGTTGAACAAACACTTGGTCCTTTAGGGGTTAAAGGTCCATTCACATTGGGTCAAATGTGTAATTAAAAGTAACTACACAAGTCAGTCATATTCAAATAAGTTAACCCTATAACACTATTGCAAACACTAAGTATTCATTTGGATGACTTCACCTAAGAATACAAGATGGAAAAAATTATTTTTTTAATTCAAATCTAGTTTTATAAAGGTGCTTGAGTACATTTTCAATGAATAGTATTGCAAATCCCTTCATTATGGTATTATTGACTTTTCTAAAGAAGAAGATGCTCAATCCATGTATCCCTTATATAGTGTATTTTGGCCATTTCTTGTTATTTATTCTTTATGTGACTTTTAGCTATGAAAATGATATTTTAAAAATGAATAATGAAATGAAGCTTATCAAACATAGTTTCTACTCCAATTGGATATTTTGGAAAATTCATAAATTTCAATATATTATAGCAATAGATGAAATACAGTTGGATGTTGAATATTTTGTCACCATCTACTATAGAGCCAAGGTGGTGACAATGCATGCTAATGAAAGTTATGATAGTAAATAATGTTAGTATATAAACCAAAGTTACCAAAGCACTCTAAGATTAGAAAAGCAACAAACCTTGGTTATAGGCCTAAAGTTCAAGTAGCTAACTGGACAAGTAGAGGCTCAATGCAATGAGCAAGGGTCATAAGGAAAGGCAATGGGCATAAAGGCTACTGAATCTTATGATAATATACATCCATGGTGAAAATATCAGATGTTTTTAGTATATTATGGATTTGATATGGATTTTCTCTATTTCTATCTTTAAAAATTCACAAAAACTTTAAATTTTTTTTCCCAAAAGTTTAATATTTTTATAGCCCGTAGTAGACATATGACTTGAACAATTTTGAAAACTAAATATAAAAATTTCCATTCATATCTGTTGTGAAATGGCAGTAGAGTGAAGGGACAGTGAGGCTTGAAATTAATGGTCATGGGCACATTCTTCCAAGGTGAAGTTATATTAGCTTCTTCCATCAAGGCCAAGGAAGATTGACTCTCTCATTGTCCCAACCAAGGGGTAAATCTAAAAATTTGTCTTCTATTTTGAGCCACATATTTTTATATATTTCTTCACCTCTCCTAACTAATTTTTGGGCTCTGATTGCAAATATGAATTCAAAATTTCCAAATTTTATCATATGTTGCAAAGAAAAAATTTAGTGTTTTCTCCAAAGGTAAATTGTGGGGCAATGAGGGGGGCAATTCACCCTTGCCCTCCGTCAGTGAGATGGCGCCAATGGGCCCGCGCACATGTCAGATTACCGCCTCGCTATCCGCCGTCCACCTGGGTATGCCAAGGGGGAAAGTACGCATAGTTATGTTGAAAATCAAATTCAGTTGCAGTTCAAAACAATTTTAAGGTCATATTTATTAGTGTGACGTTGCTACAACTAAAATAAAAGTAATAGAAAATTTTTAAATTTTTAATGCACAAGGGAGTGCAAGGACTTTGTTGCTGTGTGAGAGGTTGCATACCATTAGAATACAAATCAAAAGCTTTATGCACAGAGGCGTACAAGAGATTTGTTTTGTGGCATTTGGACATGCAATGTGAAAGTAATGTTTTTTCTAAAATAATTTATTTTTATTTTTATTTTTTTATTTAAAAAATACACAACTTTCACATCATAGGTCCAAACGCCATGAAATTGACATAAATAGAAAGCTTTGCACGAAGGAGTGCAAAGGCTTTATTTTGTGATGTTAAAACATGTGATGTAAAAAATATGTTTTTTCCAAAATAAAAGATAATTTAATTCAATTTTTTAATTTAAAAAATTCTATATAACTTTCATACTGTAGACAGTTCCAAATGTCAAAAATTGGCACAAATAGAAAGTTCTATGCATGAAGGAGTGCAAGGGATTTGTTTCGTGGCATTTGGTTTACATAACCACATTGGTTCCTTCCTTTCCTACAAAGTTTGTTATCCAGTGGTTTAGTCTTGATTGCTTAACCCCTAAAGGATTGTTGTTTGTTCCTTTGGAGGACAAATGAGATATCATGAAATACATTCAAGCTGAATTTTTGTCTTGATTTTTTGAAACTTTTTTGAAGACAAAAAAACTTGTAAGCTTTGTAGGAACATAATTTTTTTTCAATCGGTGCCTGGGAACAAAATTTATGTCCAAATGAGCTTAAAATAGGAGACAAGAGGCAACAAATTTTTTTTGGAAGATTTGATTCATTCCATTTGGATTTGTTATGAGAAAATTATGGACAATCTTATTTTTTGGGCACTTAGAATATCTTCTTGAAAAAAATAACTTGTAGGATTCATTTCTGAATGCAATTTTTACAGTTTAAAAAAAGAAGTTCATATGGCAAAGTTTCTTTGCTAGAACAATCTCATCATTGGGATTAGTGCATTTTAATTCCATATAAAAGATATTGACATTTTAGATTTTCCTTCTATCTTGTACCAATTTCTATTTAATAAATTTTTTAAATAATGAAAATTAATTTTTTTGAATTTGTTTTGCTAGAGTCTCAACTCAATTCTCTACTATAAAGGTTTAAAGCTCAAAACTCTGTAGGGCAAAAATTTAAAGTTAAAACTGTTCAAAGTCAAAAAATCTAGTCCCACAATAAGTTGAAAAACTTGTTCTTTTAACTTTAAATGCAAAGATCTTGCAATCTATGTGATCAAAATTTCTGAAATTTTTTCCACACATTCTCATACTAGTTAGGTGTAAGACCCTATGGTTAGATGATTAAAAAAATAATTTTTAAATTTTTTTACTCTTTGCTAAAGAAATGGCACTTTTGAGTGTTTTTTGACAAAAGATGGTCATGGTCTTTTAGAGATTACTTCATACCTCATTTGCATTTGAATGTCATTAATAAGCAAAATTAAGCAAAGTCCATAGTATGATCAAAATTGACCTCACTAGCTAGGGGGGCCATTGGAAAATACACTTTAAAACTTTATAAGGAATTCAAAATGTATTGAACACAAAATTCAATTTCAATTCTTCTCTACATTTCCAGGTATTAGGTATTTTCTTGTAAATTTAAAAAAAAATTCTTGATAATAGAAATTCCAATGAATTGAACAAGAAGCCTCAACATTTGACCACTTTATAAAAAAAAATATTGGTCACCATACAAAATTAAATTGAACATAGTGGAGAGCATTTGAAAATAATTAACCCAACAATATCACTTATAGATTGTTTGATTGTAAGGGTGTTAAAATTGTATAAGTCATTTCATGGGTGATTTCAAGTCTTCCAATCCTCTTTTGACATTCCAACTCAAAAAAATCAATATCCATAAAAATTTGAAGCCTAATTCTAGCATCTCAAATCTTATTTTGAAAACAAATAGTTATGATTTTTTTTATTTACAATTGCGTGCAAGGGGGTTCAATGCAAATCTTAATTCTTAGTATTCATTGTTCTTGAAAATGAGTCTAAAGTACACATTATTTTGGAGAAAAAAATGCATTAAAATTTTATTTAAATAAACTACAGAGCATAAAAGCCGTAAATTGATATGGATTATGCATAGAATACTCTTGTACCTCATATTTTTTTGGTGACCAATTTCTTAGATTCAACATGTGAAGAGTTTTGAAAGACTTCAAAACACTTTTACAATTTTAGAGTTTTACATTATCACACATTAATATTCAAATCCATAAGTTGTATTGTGACATTTTCTTTTCTAATGTGATCTCAAACATGTCTACTTTGAATTTGTATAGTTATAATTCAAAAAGAAATTGATAAAACTTATTTTAATGTTCATTTGTTGTTGAGTTTAGAGCAAATTCTTGACTGATAAAAAACGACTGCCTTTCAAGTTAAAAAATTCTTAACTAATTCCATGAAGGTCCAAAATTTATGAAACAACTTTGTACAAATGCCAATTCCATTTTACTTCCTACCAAAATTTACTTGAAATTGTTTGGAGTTTAGCTTCTTCCAAAAGACAATCAATTCTTAAATGTTCACTTCAACATCAAAGTAAATTAGTCTCCAATTTGTTTCCTAAGGGCATCCTCAATGCTACGTCCAAAAAAAGACACGGCAACGGTACATGCAGTTTCTATCCCCGTCCCCTCTTTTTCCCTGTGGCCTTTTCCGTCTCAAGCACCTCAATGCAAAGACGGTACTTGAAACCCTACTTGCCTCTCCAACAGCACAATGGAGCTCTGACAGAGTTGAAGCTTTTCCTCATTGGACAAGTTCTTTCGCTTTTGCATCCTTTGAGACTCTGTCACCACCATAATTTCGTTGACCAAGGAGTGCAGAGGAGTTTGGAGGGCACAGTAAAGAAGCAATTTTTTCCGTGTGGGAGCCAAGAAGTGCCGCGCGCTGGAAGGTAACGTGAGAAGTGCCGTTCGCATTGGGGCCAAGTTCTCGTTACCAAACTGGAAACGACGCAAAAGTTTCCGTTGCCGTGGCTTTGACAGGGCGGACTGAGGATGCTCTAACTCTTAATTGAAACAACATTGAACAAAAAAAAACAAAACATTATCATGTCATCATCTCTCTGTCACTCAGTCAGTCTCATAACTTACACAGAATTAAAAGGCCAACAGTAGTTTTTTGGAGGCTGGAGGTGAGTTTTAAGCACATGAACTGAATGTGAAATTAATAACTTAAGAGGAAGCACAACCGTCATAACCCCCCTTTTCTGTGCAATTCGCTTAATGAGGGCCGTGAAGTCTTTTCTAACAGCTTTAATTTTCCCATTCACCTGCAAGTTTGAATTCAAATTCTAACTTATTTAATTTAAAAAAATTAAAAATTAAAAGGGGTTAGTATAAGAGAGAGAAAGAAATCCAACCATTCTGACTAAGAAGTTGGCGGACATGAAGATTCTATTTTTTTAGGGTCCCACTTTGAACTTTGAAAAGCCGGTCCAAATGACACCTAGACTATTTACCTTCGTAAGAAAGGGGACTCTTTACTAACTAATATTTTTCCACAAGGGAGGGGGGAGGAGAGTAGGTTGAGAGTTAGACAAACTAAAATCAATAGATTGTACTTGCCTCACCTAGTATATTGTTCCCTAAAAATAAATAAAACTAGTATACAATACATTCAAATTCTCTTATGGAAATTCATCTAGGAGAGTAAAAATTTTCTATTCTATACTATTACAAAAATATGTGAGAAGTTAGGTAAGTTTTAGTCCTCCACACAATCCATACCTTAAATCAAGCTGTTTGTTTGTTTGTTTGTCACATTGAGCTCTGCCGGCCTATATGTCCCCTATTGTAGTAATGTTCTTGGTACCGTCAAAAAGCCCTCGGCAAAGAGGGGTGCACGGGCTTTGTTTTATGGCATTTGGACCTACGGTATGAAAGTTATTGAATTTCAAAAAAATTTATGAACTAAAAAAATTAAAAAATTACTTTTACTTTTATTTTGACTTTGGCAACAGCACAATGCACACTAGTAAATAATTATTCTAAGTAAAAAGTTACACTTGCCTGTACAACATGATGTAAATTCCCATGTCACCCACAATATCAATACCTTAAGATAGGTTGTTTGTTTTGTTTTGTTAACTATTGTTTTGTTTTGTTTTGTGATGTTGAGATCTCCCGGACTGTGTGTCTACCAACCATGCTCTTGGTACCGTTGGAAAGCTCTTGGCGAGGAGGGGTGCATGGGCTTTGTTTTGTGGTGTTTGGACCTATGAGGTGGAAGTTATTGAATTTCAAAGTTTTTTTGGAATTAATAAATTAGAAAAATACTTTTATTTTTCATTTTGGACCAATGGTGTGAATCTTTTCAAAATTTTAATTGAATTAAAAATTTAAAAATTATTTTTATTTAAAAAAATTACTTTTACTTTTTTATACTTATTTTTGATGTGGCATCGCCACAAGGCCACCCTAGTTTACACAAAAAAGTGCTCGTCTCTCTAATCTAGGGTAAAGGAACCAGTACCCGATCACTTAAGCAAATCTGGATGTGATCTGGAGTAGTGGAAGGCGAAGTGAATATTTCCAGAGGTGAAGAGATAGGAATGATGGGGTTTGCAAGAATTTTCAGAATTTTTAAGCATGATCTGTAATTACTATAAATTTTGAAAGGCCAAAGTTGGCTTGGACTAGTACCCAACATATAGACTCTTCTAATTCCGACCAGTCTAAAAGTACTGTCCTGTTCACTTTTTTCAGACATGTGGTATAACCTTATTAGTCCCAACCTTGACAAGAACCAAAAAACAAAACAAAAAACAAAACAAAACAAAAACTCTAAACCTCATTTCTACCCTAAGGTCCAAAATAGGCACCCTACTGGTTGGTTACTGGGGGCCGGTTAGGAATGGGTCCCTTTACCCTAATGTAATTTAGAGAGCCGACACTTTCCATCTCCCTTTCCCTTTCCCTTCCCCCCTTCCCTTCCCCCTTTCCTTTCCAGCACTTGGCGATGACGCCATCCCCGGGACTTGGCATATCCCGGAAGCCCATGCACTTCCACAATCTTCGGTTCCATCTTCCCGGCCTTCCTACTTCTCCACGTCTGCTTCTTTCCCCCACAATTGCTATTGAACTCCAGAACTTTACCCTGCTCTGCTCTGCTCTGGCTTTCAAGGTACTAACAGTTTGAAGCTCAGTTGCTGTTTGTTTGTTTGCTCGCTTGCCTGCAGGTACGCATGGTTAATACACTTGGGGATGCTCATTCGGTTCCCTCTTGCTTGTGTTCTTGGTGTTTTCAGGAATACGTTTGGGCTTTCCCGTTCTTGTTTGAAATTCGGGGGATCTTTGAAATGGGGTTTCGTGTGTGTTTGGTGATGCATGTGGAAATTGTAGATTAGTTCGTTTTTGGTGTAGGGTTTTTGGCATGGGCGGGGTTTCGATGTTCTTGGATAGATGGTTCTTTTGATGTACTGGAGGTTTTGCGATTGATAGGTTGGTTGGTTGGTTGGTTGGTTGTTGGGATTTTCAGAGGTGTGCGGGACGGTGATTAAATTGTTGTTCTCGATCGTTGTTCTTTGTTCTATCTCGATGGGAGGTGGACTTGCTTTGGGAGACTTGGTGCCGGATATTGAGGCCGACTCCACCCAGGGACACATCAAGGTTCGCGACTACTGCAAGGATGGCTGGACGCTCATCTTTTCTCACCCTGGTATGTTGAAATCATGCAACCGAGGAGAAACAAGGATGAGTGTGATCTCATGCATGGCTTTGTGAAGTTTCTTGTCTTGACTGTCTTGGTGCACATATGGGCTTGGTTGGAGTTGTCTTGAAATGTTGATTTCTGTGCTTAGGTGATTACACACCCGTGTGCACCACTGAGCTGGGAAAGATCGCTTCGTATAACCCGGAATTCAAGAAGCGAGGGGTGAAGCTCCTGGGACTCTCCACCGACTCGGTTGAGGATCATCAGGGCTGGATCAAGGACATTGAGTCTTATACGGTAGGATCGATGACCTATTGCAATAAGAATTCTTTAAGCAATGGATCTATATGTACGTGTTTTCACGTTCGTTGTGTAAAATCATGGTATAGCGATGGCGGCAATGTACTTAGTTATTACTTGATCGATTTTGATACGAAATGTGCGTGTGTATTGTGAGCAGCCGGGCGCTCTAGTGCTCTACCCCATACTTGCCGACCCTGACCGCAAGATTACCGGGGCGCTCAACATGTTGGACCCTGATGAGAAAGACGCTAATGGACGACCTCTGGCTTCGCGTGCCTTGCACATCATCGGCCCTGACAACAGGGTAAGTAGATCGACTTTCCTCTGCTCACCCTTCTCTTGTGATAGATCTATTATTCTTATTCTATTATTCTTATTGTCGTTATTGTCCTGGATGCATGAACTTTACCAACCGAAGCTGTTTTGAATTACCTGGGAAAGTTGAAGCTGATTTTCCTTCATTTTTATGAAGCCTCTACCTCATGCCTTCTAATGCACTTGGATAGCCTGAAATCTTTGATTTGAGAATGCTCGTTGTTTTATGGAAGCATGAATTTTCGTATTGTTTTGATGTGAAGCTTAGTTTGCTGCAGGGTATAGAGACTCTACCTCCTTGTGATTGATGGCTTTTAAATTTTTTGCATCACTAGGATGTTTGATATTTTACTGGATGCATGATATTTCATACTGTTTTGGCGTGGATCAGCTGAAGCTGAGTTTCTTGTACCCCGGGACTACGGGTCGCAACTTCGACGAGGTGCTCCGCGTGGTCGACTCCCTGCAACTGGCTTCCCGGCACAAAATTGCCACCCCAGCCAACTGGGAGAAGGGTGAGCCGGTGGTGATCTCTCCTTCCGTATCAGATGAGAAGGCGAAGGAGCTGTTCCCCCAACAACAAACAACAACAACAACAACAACAACAACCACAACAACAACAACAACAACAACAACAACAACAACAACAACAAACGTCAACAACCACAACCACAACAACAACCACAACCACAACCACAACCACAACCACAACCACAACCACAACCACAACCACAACCACAACCACAACCACAACCACAACCACAACCACAACCACAACCACAACAACAACCACAACAACAACCACATCAACAACAACTACAACAACCAAAACCACAACCACAACCACAACCACAACCACAACCACAACCACAACCACAACCACAACCACAACAACAACCACAACAACAACCACAACAACAACAACAACAACAACAACAACAACAACAACAACAACAACAACAACAACAACAACAACAACAACAACAACAACAACAACAACAACAACAACAACAACAACAACAACAACAACAACAACAACAACAACAACAACAACAACAACAACAACAACAACAACAACAACAACAACAACAACAACAACAACAACAACAACAACAACAACAACAACAACAACAACAACAACAACAACAACAACAACAACAACAACAACAACAACAACAACAACAACAACAACAACAACAACAACAACAACAACAACAACAACAACAACAACAACAACAACAACAACAACAACAACAACAACAACAACAACAACAACAACAACAACAACAACAACAACAACAACAACAACAACAACAACAACAACAACAACAACAACAACAACAACAACAACAACAACAACAACAACAACAACCACAACCACAACCACAACCACAACCACAACCACAACCACAACCACAACCACAACCACAACCACAACCACAACCACAACCACAACCACAACCACAACCACAACCACAACCACAACCACAACCACAACCACAACCACAACCACAACCACAACCACAACCACAACCACAACCACAACCACAACCACAACCACAACCACAACCACAACCACAACCACAACCACAACCACAACCACAACCACAACCACAACCACAACCACAACCACAACCACAACCACAACCACAACCACAACCACAACCACAACCACAACCACAACCACAACCACAACCACAACCACAACCACAACCACAACCACAACCACAACCACAACCACAACCACAACCACAACCACAACCACAACCACAACCACAACCACAACCACAACCACAACCACAACCACCAACTCCATCCACTTGCAGTCATAGACATTACTCACTGCAAGCTATTAATTATATTATCTGGAGACATAGAAACTAATCCAGGACCAATGCCAAACGTCTTCCTTAACCACCCAAAAACACACAAAAGATTATCAAAAGTATACTTCATTCCGAACACTATAAAACTACATCCCGAATACCAACACCTAGCATCTTCCTTTGCGCCACTTCTAAAAAATAACCACATACTTCACCAAGCCTACTCCACCCTATACCCTAACATTTCCCGTTACATACTTCAAAAAAACAACCACCCATCCACACATATTCTATTCGCCATAATTACCACCCTCAACCCTTCAATAGAAGAATGCAACAATATCACCAACCAACACTCCACCAACACAAACCCAACTCACTGGACAAATATATTACTAAACACCTTAACCTCCCTACATAACCCCCCCGAAAGACATATAGATACACTCCACCCATACACTAAATTCCTAGAGGAAAACCGACACCTCTTTGAACGCAAAACCTCTCTACACAATGAACTATATAACTTTATCCATAGCCAAACCTCACCCCCTTCCCCCGATGAACTACAACTAATATTCCCCTATTTCCCACAGAATCTCATCTCTGAAGCTCTTAGATGCTCTGAACCAATCCACGCTTACACACACCCCACCCCGACACCCGCCTTCACTCCCCCCCCACTCCGGAACCAAGACAACATAGACAACAGAAAGACATACATAACTACATGGAACGCCTCAACGCTAAACACCGCTTTACCATGCATCCACAAACTAACCACCTACACCAACACACCACCCGCCATAATTGCCATACAAGAAACCAAACTAACCGCTACTAAATCCACAAAATACATCCAAAAAACATTTCCCGACTATAAACTTATATTTAATAATACCCATTCTCTCACAAGATGCATCCAACAAAGAAGGCCATACACGCCGGCAAGAGGAGGCCTACTCATGCTCATACACCAATCATACGCCTTCCCAGGGAATATTACTTAAATCCCTACCCCAGCTAATATATCACCATACCTTCAAATTATTGTAATTAACAATCGTCCCCTCCAACCATGGCCCATCCTCCATCTATACATGCCTTCGCACATAGAAGACTTTAGGCTTATTCCGGTAATCCAAAATTCCATCACTTCACAAATAAATATACACACCAACCATACAATAGTACTATGCGGAGACTTTAACCGTGACATAGCCCTTATTGGAAGACAAAACGGAGAAGTTCTTACCCCCCCACTCGACAAAGACTATCAATGGAAAAATTATACGGAGGACCTAGAATTATGCTTAATCCCAACCGATACACAATACTCTCGTCAAGGTGGACTTAATTACACACATACTAGCCTAATCGATGGATTCTACATTAAAACACCTAACCACACCCGTTATACATCTACCACCAATACCACAACTAACTTAAACTCGGACCACTTCCCAATCCAACTCAATATACCTCACAACACCCTTATAAGTAGACCTCCCACAACCATCAACTCAAATGACATTAAAATACTAAACCCCATCCCAAAAGAAAACCTTGACAACTTCAATACAATATTCTTTGAAAAACACTCACTACAAATAGACTCCCTCACAAATGTTCTCTCTAACCACCAACACCTCACGCACATACAATGGCAAGAAGCTTGCACAGCTCTTGACAAACTTATTACTGAAATCTCGACTATAATAGAAAAAACTTGTAAAGCACCCTCGATTCCACAACTCACACCTAGAACCTCAAAACAAGGGGGGTATCTCCCGAGAAAACTAGCCAAAAAATGGAAACAACATCTTATCACATACCACACTATTCGTAAAACAATTTATATTACTAAAACTAACCATAACTGGCGATCCCACCCCATACTCTCCAAACTACAAAACCTCCAACATCCTCAAATCCCACAAGCACCACTACCCAACAACCCTCACGAAGAATGGATAAAAGACATTGCATCCATTGCAAAAACTGCCAACAAAGAAGCCCGAAAAATTACTACAAAATATACAAGAGAATGCGTCAAAAAAGCCATCTCGAAGTACCGTCATTTATATGAAACTAGCCCAAAAAAGATTAATAGAAAAGTCTTTAAAAACAACACAAACCTGCCCCTTGACTGCATCTTGGATCAAAACAACAACATTCTAACTAGCCCAGATGACATTGCAAATGAAATACATTTTCAACAATCCATAAACAATAGACCATCCACCCCCCCATGCCACTTCCAACCACAACACACATTAACATGCACGTGCGGAGCTAGGCAATACCCGTGGCACGATTTGGACGGATTTACCATCGATAAAAGAGGCGAACCAACAACACCTCTCCACACATATTATAACAGAGACACATACAACATGTGCCTTAAAAATTTGGGAAACAACAAAGCCCCCGGCCCGGACCATATACCCAACTCAATTCTAAAAAATATGCCTCCAAGATTCCATAACCTTCTATCATTATTCTTCTTTCACTGTTACAAACAAAAATCCATTCCCGCATCCTGGAAAACAAGTCTAACAATCTTATTATACAAAAAAGGCAACCCATCCGAGTTACCTAACCACCGTCCCATTGCCCTAGCTAACACCATTTACAAATTATACACTAGCACACTAACATCAATACTATCGGCCTACGGGGAAAAACACCAAATATTACACGAAAGTCAAGAAGGATTTAGAGCCGAGAGAAGCACCACACGACAACTCCAAACCCTCATTGCCGCTCTTGAGGATGCAAAATTTACTAATAAAGACATTTACATACTCTATATTGACTTCAAAAACGCATTCGGTTCCATTGACCATCCTCGATTACTAGCCATTATGAGTGATCTTGGATACCCGGAAGAAGCAGTCACACTGGTTGGCAATATATACTCCCAATCCACCACTATATACACGGGAGAATTCTTTGGTAACACACGCCCTATCTCCATCCAACGGGGCACCATCCAAGGAGATACATTGAGTCCATACCTCTTTATTATTTTTCTAGAACCTTTATTGAGATGGCTTCAAAGAGGTAATAATGGCTACACATTTGGTACCTCAAAAATCACTATAAACACAGCTGCATATGCCGACGATCTAGCGGCCATCTCCGAACGTCCTAAATCACTCCAAATTCAATTAGACAAAATAGACAAATTTTGTCTATGGACCGGGATGGAACTAGGGGTCCAGAAATGTGCCGTAACCGGATGCCCAAACAAATCCAAAATAAATCCTACGGCCTTCAAAGCCCTTATCCAAGCTACCAATATCCAATATCGTAATCAACCAATTCCGGTACTCAACCAAAACCAACCCTACATATACCTTGGAATAAACCTAGTCCCATCGTTAAAATGGAAAATTCAAACTCACGCTACTACTACAAAACTTATTAAACAATGTAATGAAATTACACTATGCCCGGCCACATTAAAACAAAAAATAAAAATGATTGATACCGTTATACGTCCGGGTATCGCATATAGCTTCTATGCGGTCCCTTATTCCACGCCCGCCATAAACAAACTAGACAAAAAAATCACAGCCTTACAAAAGAAAGTATGTGGACTCCCTAAATGTACACCTAATATCATAACACAACTCCCCCACGAACTTTTTGGATTAGAAGCTTTTTCCCTCAAAAATGCCTATCTAAGATGCATTGGAGAACAACTCCAAAATGCACTTAACGACAAAGGACGACTAGGACTAATTTACAGTGGACTCCTTCGGCATATCCTTGCCATTCATGGAGGTGCACAACACCTCCAAAGACTTAAAAAATTTGATTGCCTTAGGTCTCCTATTACCCGCACACTTTTTCTACTCAAAACTGAAGGCCAAGCATTTCTAAAAAGTCAAATAGAAGATTTCCTACTAGACCCCGCGCCGCTTGAACAAAATTGGGCAAATGAAATACATAACCTCCCTAGACTTGACCGACAATTATCCGACAAACTCCTACAAAAACTATTCTCTGCCAATATTACCGATCTAAAACAAATTACACTACCAAATGGAACACAACTAATGGACGACAAAAGCTATAAAACATTCTACGGTACCCCCCACAAGTTAATAAAAAGTGCACTAAATATTGCTAACCAATTATTTTGTCAACAACCATGCCTCCCCATATGCCAATATCCTTGCACCATTCACGCCCCACCTTACACACTTAAAGAACCATACATCATTGGTCACAGTGACATCCACCCTAACACCAACCTTCCACTAATCCCTCCAAACCCGTCACATGCACGACCATATGCTCCTCCACCACATATACTAAAAAATCCCTCCATACACCCAATAAACAACATAACCGCGCACAAACATAGAAAGCATAGTGACTCTAACAACATAAGCAAAAAATATACGTCATACCTTTGCCATTGGCATCACAATAACACCACCTACACCAAATGGCTCCCACAAAGAAATCTTTTCCCTTGGCACAACCCAAACGCTTCCTTACACAACACCGAAATCCTCACACAATACTACCTCAGAACCCAAAACAATTATTATCTGAATATCATTAAAATACACCACCCTCAAGCACAACCCCGAGATAATAGATTTGTCACGCCACCTCTTGTTATCCCCCTCCTCAACATCTTTACAACTGAATGTAACCCCGAAACCGACATCCTCACACAAACAAATACAATCAAAATACAACAAGACAATGCCGACATATACGAAGATAATGGTAGACACCTAATAACTATACCACTCGCTAGACTACAATGGCTGTGGAACCAATTTCAAAACACAATACAAACCCCCATTAACATTGAACCATCACCTCAAACATTTGAAACTGAAATTGTTTGGCTATACCAAAGATACAAATATCAAACACCCAAAAATAACCCCCTTAAAAATGCACACTATACATTACCCGACCCTATCATAGACTACCTTATTACATCCTTGAATATCACACATTCATACTTCTCTTCCCCCGTTACATGTTCCACAAAGATTTCAAAATTCTATTCTCCATTCGAACGTGATAAGGTTTTTGGCTCTCTAGGAAAAACTTTTGATTATAGGTGGAGTGGAATAGGCCTTGCACACCCTCACAACGAAGAAGAAACACAACAAGCAACACATTGGGCACGCCTAGCGGCAAATAACGATCCAAACCACAACCTCACCATTATTATCACTCCCGACACTCAGTGGTACCAGAACTCTAACCCACACTTAGGCCCATTCCCAGACTCTCACATCATAGTATTATTTGAAGCAGATTCTATGACTTACACAGAACCCACTATTCCACCGCAAATACAAACACCACGCCTTGAACCAGCAACCCTACGTATCCTATGTATACATCACCAAACTCGAGAAATAGGTACGCTAGAAAACCTCACTCATCTCACTTTGCTAGCAAAAAATCTAAATATTAACAAGGTATACACCGCAATCGCCCCACCCACACCTATCTCAACCCGGGTAAACCGTAACAAAAAGTGGGCCAAAAGCCCCCACACAAATACCTCCGTACTACCAATTACCATAATGAACCTCCCACTCCCCAATTACCAAATTACTACCAACCTCAAATTTGACCCCAACCTCTGCTACTATACTGACGGATCCTTTAAAGAACCAACCGAAGTAAGCCCTGGACATTGGCACCGAGAAAAAGCCGGTTATGGGATATACAACCCAACCAAACAAATTAAATTAGGTAAAAGACTACATGGACTCCAAAATATTCTAAGAGCAGAAATGATGGCTATACATAAAACCCTTAAGATAATCACCACTCAATACCCAAACGAACCAGCTCACATTTTCACAGATTGCATAAATGTATTATATCTCCTTAATACACACATAAAACACCCCACCTTACACAACAGTCACCCGGACAAAACTATCCTCACATCAATGGTTGAAATGCTCCAAAGTCGTACACAAATCACTACACTCCATAAAGTCCGAGCTCATGCTAATATCGACGGCAACGAACAAGCCGACAAACTAGCAAAGGAAGGAAGAGAAAAAACCCACAAAAATGCCGAACACCCATATGAACACGCTCATGCCACCCCATACTACTTTCATAGATATGAATGGCCCTCTATGAGCGAAACTCCCGACAAAGGTCCCATAAGGTTCTTAGACAAATACCTCAAAAAACATGATCTTGTAAATAACCTAGAAAAACTCACAGAAAATCTCCCCAATATTGACAAATGGACCGGCAACCCAAATATCCACAACATAATGTCCAACAGTTTTTGGAAAAACCCCACAATTACAGATTCACAAATCACATGCCTAATCAAATTCCGCGCCGGACAGTACATGGGAAATGCCCGCAAACAACTCTTCTTTGGAATAGAAAGATTTCCTTCAATTACCTGTCCAATTTGCAACACTACGGACCCGGACACATGGCTACATGTCTTGCTCAAGTGCCAAAACCCCCATATTCACTCACTAATTGTCAAAAGACATAACAAAGCCGTATGGGCTATTCGTAAACTACTTATATCATCAACCAAATCCCGTTGCTTCATTCTCATGAATGCCGGAACCTTTAATGACAACCCACAAGAAAATACGGTCCCGCCATGGCTATTACCATGCACCTGTTACACTCGAAAATGTCAATGTAATGCGAGATTCAAACCCGACCTACTATGTGTTCGAGGACTTTCATACAAAGACCCCCCACCAAACCACATAGACCCAAGTCTCACTATTCAGTTTATTGAATTTACATATTGTAATGATAGATTCTCTCCGGACACTATAACAAACAAAATAAATAAATATCAACCACTTATTGACGATATCCAAGCACTAGGATGGAAAGTAGACCCCCTTATTGTCATCACCGCGGGAGCCAGAGCCACCACCTTCATTCCCTCAATGACAACCCTTGAAGACACATTTAAAATCCCCATCACTTTAATCAAAACCACCTTTTCAAATATTAACACTATTGCAATTCAACATGCTATGTCGATACTCCTACACAAACGAAAACTTGAAAACAACCAACCCCTTCCTGACGCATCGAACCTCCCTCCATAGACCTGTACTTGCAATTTCACCGTACACTTCCTCCTTCCTTTAAGAGACTTTTTGGACCTTGGGTCATTTGATATTGGCTACTTGTTACTGGGTACATAGTGTCCTCCCTCGAAAGGGGGAAGTAGTTCCATACTACTAACCCATGCCCGGTGGGCATGGACTTAGTGGTGGAATGAACGGACACTTTATTCACGCCGGCCCCTGCCTTAGGGGACCGGCGTTCTTCTTCTTCTTCTTCTTCACATCCGTGCGGTGGATTGCAACTAAAATTTTACAGGATTATTATACATGAGTCTAGTTTTAGATCTTACGGTTAAAAGTTGAAAATTCTTCTAAAAATTGTGATTATTGCGGCCATGCTTGACTATGGCAGTTTTGGACTAGTTTTGGACAGAAAATGTCAAGGAACTTTAGGGGTTAAGGGCTTACCTGTTGGTTATAGGGGGCTTACTTTAGGCGTCTCTATCTCAGAGGTGAGTGGGCAAGCAGTGGCACCCAGAAGCGGTCACAGGCCCCCCACTAACCTCGGTCACAGGTATTAGAAATACAC
Organism: Bryoerythrophyllum caledonicum; assembly: GCA_963971425.1. NCBI lineage: Eukaryota > Viridiplantae > Streptophyta > Bryopsida > Pottiales > Pottiaceae > Bryoerythrophyllum > Bryoerythrophyllum caledonicum. The sequence continues at coordinate 13,895,653 of OZ020519.1, forward strand.
GGTCACAGGCTCCCTCACACGGTCACAAGAGTCCTTTCCACGGTCACAGATACCCGCCCATCCACCATTCGCCTTCCTTTGCCTCACGCTTCCGCGTCGCAGCCTCCTCTTCTCTGTCGCCCGCCATAGCCAGGAGCTCCTCTCGCCCAGGCGTGGTGCACCAGAAGCTTTCCCTTACCTCCTCCATCTCTCCACCAGCGAATTTTCCACCATGCCGAAGAACAAGGGGAAGGGAGGCAAGAACCGGAAGCGGGGGAAGAACGAGGCGGAGGACGAGAAGCGCGAGCTGGTGTTCAAGGAGGACGGGCAGGAGTACGCGCAGGTGCTGCGCATGCTGGGCAACGGGCGCTGCGAGGCGCTCTGCATCGACGGCACCAAGCGCCTGTGCCACATCCGCGGGAAGATGCACAAGAAGGTGTGGATCGCGTCCGGGGACATCATCCTCGTTGGCCTGCGCGACTACCAGGACGACAAGGCGGACGTCATCCTCAAGTACCAGCCCGACGAGGCGCGTTTGCTCAAGGCGTACAGCGAGCTTCCGGAGAACGTGCGTCTCAATGAGGGTATCGCCGGCGGCATGGACGACGAGGAGGACGGCGGCGGCGACGACTACGTCGAATTCGAGGACGAGGATATCGACAAAATCTAAACCCTAGTTCTGTTGTGTGAAGTGAGTGAGTTAGGTTTGAACTTCTATATTCCGCTCCCACTCTTCCGCGGGGTGCTCTTAGGGAAGTGCAAGTTTCCTCACGTTTCTGTCACGGGCTTTTCCTTTCTCTTTGTAGAGACGGAAACTTAGCTCTGCTTGAGATTATGGTGTAAAGTCCCTCACCGGCTCTCCATGACGTGGCAAATAGAAATTCAGTGTGTATATTTTGTATTTTGTTGCTTCATGACATGGCAATTCTTTCGGCGCATCTCTGGAGTGTCATGGTTTTATGTGTTGCACCTTCCCTTTTCCTGTTTTGGTAGTTGTGAGGTTCTTAACCCTAAATTTCGTCTGTAGAAGAGCAGCGTGTCTGTAAGTTCATTACTCTCTGTTAGGTTTCTTTAGTTCCTTTGAAGCTTCATGGCATGGCAATCTCTGGAGTATGGTGTTTCTGGCATACTTGTATGTGTTTCGTCTTTAGTTTACCCCTGAACTTGTGAGGTTTTTCTTATTTCTAATGTTTATGACGGTGACAGAGCAGTATGTCTGTAAATTCACTTCCGCTCCTTGTTTTTTACTACTTGTTATGGAATGGCAATTTCTTCACTTATTGATGTTTGATCTTGAGTGTGGAGTTTTTGGCATGATCCTCCGCAGATTGATATGTGATCTATTCTCATACAAGTAGGTCATGATCAAAGTCCTGAGGTTTTTCTCAACCCTAATTCTAATGAAACAAGTAGGTCAACCTCTTGAAGTGCCCTACTCTCTGATAGGTTCACAGAGAGTAAGTTTCTGCACGTCCCTTCGACATTACAATCGCGGTGTTTGATCTTGCTTTTCTTATTCAATGTCGTATGACATCATAGACACCGGCTGATTTCATTTTCCTGTTGGTCATCACTTTACCACCAGTTGGTAATCCCGAAGAAACTTTTCTTTCATGTAGTAGCTCGAGGTGGCATTTGATTGCAGTTGATTCCATCATGGTATCTGAAAATTTGGAGAGGGGTGTAACTGATATTTTCAGGAATGATAAATCCTGTTAACTATGACACTGCATCTGAAGAATTAGGTACGTTCCGTATCATTTTAATGAAATCAATCTGTACCGTACACAAGGCTTTGCAGGTGAAACTTGTATTTTTTTATATGTAGAGATTATCTATCACCGAGTTATTGACATAATTCGCTTGCTCATCTCAGAACGAACACAGGATCAAGAGATTCATCACCATCTCTTCAACCAGGTGCTCAAAATTCTCCCTACTTTCCGTTTCAGTCTGCTATGGTACAATTTGTTTTAGAGCCTAACAACGTCGACCTCTGAGGTACTTCGTTCGTACACAGGACATCAGTCTCAGATCTTGAACGCTTCATACACATACCAGTCTCAGGTCTTGTGGCTTGAATGCATCAGGGGCGGCCAGTTCCCGGGAGTCGGTCAGGCTGCTGCCCTTGCTCTTGGGCTTCACGTCTGACAACATTTGCACTACGTCTCGCATGGTTGGCCTGTCCACAGGCAAGTCGCTGGAGCAGAGGAGCGCTACTCTGAGCACCAGCATCACCTCCTGCATCAACACACCCTACAGTACCCTGGTAAGCCATCGAGGTTTCAGAAGATTAACCCCTCTTCTCTTGTAATTAAACTCGTCTCTAAAGGCAGATAATATCATGGTTGATCTTATGCGAACTCATTCTTCCACTCTCAAAGACGGCTGAAACTACTTTGACTTGAGTTTAGAGACCACCAAGCTTTTCTGTTGATCTAATAACTATGTAGAATGAGGAAAATGTAGTATAATCTAGGTGACTAACTCTAATGTGTGAGAAGAAAACGAGGATAGGTGTTGTCTTTAGAAAACATTCGTTATATTGACACTTTTGTGTAATTTTGTGGCACCATTCTGTACTCTAAATAGACCATGTTGTGTAGATGCAGCATGGGATGTTAGATTTATCATATGAGTCCGGAGAAAAAGAGATAGCACGATGGGATTTTGTTTCTTACTTGGAGCGGAACGCCAACCCCGCCCATTCTCGGATCCAGCACGTCGAGAACTCCGTCCTTGGTCTGAATCTTGCGGCGCACCCACTGCACGATGTCCACTCCATCGCCGAACTCCGTCTCAATGGGCCTCTTCCCGGTCAGGAGCTCCATGAGCACCACTCCGAAGCTGTAGATGTCGCTCTTCTCATTCACCTTCAGCGTGTATGCATATTCTGCATTTGCACCAGACCAGGTCAGACTCCTCATCCTTAAAAGTTACTTCGAAAGTCATCCAAAGTTTCAAGCGAAGGATTCTAAAAGAGCTTGGTGGTCTCTCAACTCAAGTCAAAGTAGTTCCTCTTTTCTCCCTCTACATAGTTATTAGATCAATAGACGAGCTTGCTGGTCTTTCTATAAAGTCAATGGGAGAGCTTGGTGGTCTCTCAACTCAAGTCAAAGCTCCTGCCGTGTTGGAGAGTGAGATCATGCGATGAACCCTGGCAAATATTAGCTGCCTTTCTCTCCTTTGAGCTGATATTACTTACCAGGCGCGATGTAGCCATAGGAACCGGCTATGGACGACATGGACTCCGACTTGCCGGTATCCTGGAACAGCTTCGCAAGCCCGAAGTCCGCAACGTGAGCCTGGAACGTGGAGTCAAGCAGGATGTTGTTGGACTTGACGTCGCGGTGGACGATGAGCGGAGAGCAGTCATGGTGCAAGTAGCACAGACCGTGCGCTGCTTGCACAGCTATGTTGTACCTGCCAACCACATCACGTGTAAGTCCACAGCGAAATTTAGAGACAAAAATATTTCTCTCTATAGTTACCCAAAGTTTCACCCCCTCCTTCTACTACTCTTTCCTCCGTCTGGTCAATAGAAGAGCTTTGTAGGCTTATCCTTCCATTCAGTCAATGGAAGAACGTGTTGGTCATAGTAGTTTTAGCCATCTTGAGGGTGAAGATAGAGTTGGCATGAAGAAGAGTTTGGTGGTCTTCCAATTAGAATTCTTCAATTCAGTCAATGGAAGAGCTTGGTGGTCTCTAAATTCAGTCAATGGAAGAGCTTGGTGGTCTCTAAAGTAGTTTTAGCCGCCTCTGAGAACGAAGAAAGAGTTTGCACGAGATCAGCCACCTTCCTCTCCTTTCAGATAAATTGTGAGCTATTTCGAGGTGATTTTTCTTATGATACTTTTAAACAAAGAAATCTGATATACATTCAAGTATGAGAGACAATCACCTTGTTTCCCAGTCCAGATTCTCCGAGCGCTCCTTGCTGTGCAGGAGCTCCCCCAAGCTGCCGTTGGGCATGTACTCGTAGATGAGGAGATTGGTCTCGTGGTTGGAGCAGCAGCCCAGGAGACGCACGATGTTGCGGTGCCGGATCTTGCCGAGCGTCTGAATCTCCGCCGAGAATCCGTGGTCGTGCGCCGCGCCTTTGCCCTCCCCCGCGAGCCGCTTCACCGCCACCACCTGCCCGCTGGCCATCACGCCCTTGTACACCGTCCCGGCGCCGCCTCTCCCGATAATGTTTTCCTCGTCCAAGCAATCCAGCACCTGGTAAGAGTCGTCCCAACAGCAATTGGTAAGAGTCATCCCCACAAGCTAGATATGCAGATTCTGAGGGTTTCGGGCTTCGGGCACAATTTTTGGACACATAACAGGCTATATTGTGTAGATGGACCAGGAGATTAATTAGATTCATCACATCAGCAGGCAAAACGTTCCTTCTCGTCCTAACAATCCAGCACCTGGTAAGACCATAAGTACTCACATGTGTGCAGATCTTACAAAGGTCTTGAGCATGCAAGGGAAACTCAAACCGATTGTAAGTTTTCTGGCACCGTTTCCACCAGTGTGTCGATATAGCAGGCCATGTTAGATGTGTCACACAAGTATTACATTTTGAGAACGAATTGTGTGAATGGACCATGGCACGTTAGATTTATCACATGGGTATGAGATGTTGAGGATACATACCTGTGAGGCAGTGAGGTCTAAGCGCGAGAACGCCGTGAGCTTCCACGGCCGCGTGGTAGACTCACGCTTGAAGTACGTGCAGATATGAAACCTATACTTGCGGAAGAAGCAGCAAACGCCGACGAGCAGCACCAGGAGCGCGGCGGAGAACAGCGTGCCCACGAGCCAGGCCAGCAGATTCGTTCGTTTCCTATGATTCCTTTCACCGGGCTGCGGATCATCAGCTCCAGACTCATTCTCAGGACAGGCTTTGAGCATCCCGCCGCACAGATACGGATTGCCCTCAAACGCAGACACATTGTACGAGTCGAATCTGGGAATGGGCCCAGAGAAGTTGTTGTACGCGAAGTCAAACACGGTGAGCGTCTGCAGCAGCTGCAGCTGCGGCGGGATGCGGCCGGAGAGCTGGTTGTGGGAGAGGTTGAGGAAGAAGAGGTCCGGGATGTACTCGACCTGGGGAGGTATCGTCCCAGTGAGCCCGTTGCGAGAAAAGTCCAAGCTCCCCAGCTTCTTGCAGTTCGAAATCTCCTCGGGAATGGATCCCGTGAACTCATTTCCACTGAGATCCAGCTCGTTCAAGCTCGCCATGTCGCAGATCTGAGGTGGGATGGCGCCCTCGAACCGGTTGTTGCTGATGAGGAACGACTGCAGGTTGGGCAAGTTGCCGATGCTCTCGGGGAGCGCGCTGGAGAGCTCGTTCCGGGACAGATCCAGGTAGCTGAGGTGAGGCGCGTCGATGATCTCTGACGGGATGGGCCCCGTGAGATGATTCTCTTGCATCTCCACCATGGTGATGTTTGGCAGCCCCAGGAGGCCGAGTGGGATGGAGCCATTCAGATTATTTCTCCCCAGTCTCATCTTCGTCAGGCTCATGCAGTTGCCGAGATTCTCAGGGATGACGCCTGTGAGGGAATTCTCCTTCAAGATGAGCCACTCCAGCTTCTGGCCCGCGCAGAGATCCTTGGGGATGGCGCCTGTGAGCTGGTTCGAGGACAGGTCCAGGAGCGTGAGGTTCAAGTTTCGCCCCAGGAGCTCCGGGATGGGGCCAGTGAGGCGATTCGCCCACAGGTACAGCACCTGCAGGTTGGGCATCTCGCCGAGAAACTCCGGAATGCTGCCTTCGAACCGGTTGCTCATGAGGCTCAGCAGCTCCAGCTTCTGCAGGTAGATGAGCGCGGGCGGGATCACGCCGCTCAGGTTGTTGTACGACAGGTCCAGCGACTGCAGCTTCACGATGTTGCCGATCTCCACGGGCACCACGCCCTCCAGGCTGTTGAGCTGCAGGAAGAGCGTGTCCAGATTGCCCAGGTTGCCGAGCTCGCGCGGGATGGTGCCCGTCAGCCCACACCGCCCCATGTCCAGGCGTACCAAACTGGAGAGGTTGCCGAAGGTGGCCGGGATCCCCGAGCTGTAGTTGTTGTAGTACCCCATGTAGAGCTCCTGCAGCGAGTGCAAGCTCCCGAGCTCCGGCGGGATGGGTCCTGTGAGGGAGTTTCCGCTCAGGCCTAGGTACTTCAGCGAGGGAAAGGAGCCGTATTGCCATGGGATGGCGCCCTCGAAGTAGTTCCCTCCCAGGCTCAGATGCTCCAGGGTTGGAATCGTCCAGAGCTCCACCGGAAGCAAACCTGCAAAGTTGTTGTTGTAGCAATCCAGCACCTGATCGACCAGAAGGAAACATGTAAGAATTAGTTGCAGAATACCTGGAAGAGCTCCTGATCGACCCGAGTCTCACATATTAGAAGTTACAGATCTAAAAGAGAGCAGGATTTCCTTGACATGGGCATACCTGGAGGGATTACATGTCAGGGATATGGCAATGGTGAAATACAGATTTGGGAGCACCTGAGCGTCACTTGGAAGAGGTTACAGAACTGACAGAGGAGGGTTCAAGAGTGTGAATCATTGACATGGCCACACCTGGAGTTGGAAGGAGAGGGCGCCATCGCCATACCTGGAGGGATTGGAGCTGCGAGAAGTTGGTGGGGAATGCGCCACTGAGGTCGTTGTTGGAGACGTTGAGATACTGGAGCTTGACGAGCGTGGCGACCTCGCCCGGCAGCGGGCCGGTGAGGTTGTTGAGCTCGAGGGAGAGGTTGACGAGGCTCCGGAGGCGGCCCAGATCCGCGGAGAGCGTCCCGGTGAGGTTCATGCCGCCTAGGTACATCGCCACCACCGCCGACGCGTTGTTGCACGCAATGCCGGCCCACAGGCACGGCGTCGCGGTGCCGTTCAGCTTCCAGCTCTCCAGCCGGCTCTCCGGATCCAACAAACCGGACCTCATCGCCAGAAGCGCCAGCCCCTCCTCGGAGAGCGGGTCACTCACCGCCATCCCAACCATCACAACCACAACCACGGCAAGAAACCACCACCTCTCCACCATGGCTGCTCACGCTCTCATCAAGATGTGACGCTCATCAAGGTGAAGACGACCTCATCAACCTGCACATAAAGACCCCAGCTAGCATCTTCAGTGGGTGGATGTAGGGTCGCGCTCACGGTACCAGCAGCAACATCAAACGCACTGACAGATGATGTACGTCCGCCGCTCTAGTACTCACCTTTCATGATATTATTGTGTGCAAAATGATGTCCACTCTCTAACTACAACCTCTGTCTGTCTGCAGGTTGATCATCTACTACGACGTGGGCTAGTACTCATCTTCCTCTACGCTACGACATGACATTGTGTTGATCTCCCTGGCTATGGCGTCTCAACACTTGCAAATGAAGATTCATCGACGCTGCAGGCAATGGAAAACGGTTGCTGCTTCAGGATCTTATCAACAGCCAATACGGTAGTGTTCCTCTCACCTTTTTGTCAACCTCCTTCACAGAAATCAGAGCTTCTCCTTCACTAAATGCAGCTACTCTTCCTCCTCCTCCTACAGCTAACATTATTCTAACATTATCTCTCCCTCTTTCCCTCTCACAATAAGTTGCACCATGAGATTCCAGTAGCCTATGTTGTTTTTTTTCATGGTCAACTGAGCTCTAGTCAAATTCAGACCTTAAATAATGAGCTTGTTTAAATCCTGTGGTGAGGGAAGTTCTTTACACTCGGGTAGAATGACACAACTGACAGAGTACTACTACTCATTGGCTGTTTATTTAATGGTTTGGTTTTTGCATTGGTGACTTGCAGTGAAGGAAACTTTGATGTGCTTGGACAGTGGATGTACTTACATCAGCCTAGAAAGTGTGTAAGTTAAATAACTGATGCAGGTTGAATTTAATGTATCTCTGTCGTAGAAAATAACACTTACCCTCGAAGATTATGTACAATGCAGTGAAAGGGTGTATCGTTCATGGCTAGGGCGAATTGACCCCCTCGTTGGGAGGTTAGTGGATGGATTGAGGTGGACAAGGTCATCCCCTCCCCGTTCCCGCAGCCCTGTTCTCCGACCCGTTCCCCTAGCTTCATTCAAATTCTAAACCCTAAACACCACCTGTAAACCCTAAACTCTACAAGGTGAACCCTAACTCCTAAACCCTGAACCCTAAAACCCTCTCGAGGGTTCTCTAAACCCTAAAACTAGGTTGTAGGGGGAACGGGGAGGGGATGACCTTGTCCACCTCAATCCATCCACTAACCCCCAATTCAGGGGTCAAGTCGCCCTGACCATCATTCATTAGCTCAATGAAAACCCTGTACGGTAACCCCCTAGTAACCAACTAAAACCCGGAACCGACACCAATATGACACCTATATAACTTGGGCATATCCAACCCGCTTTCATCCCATTTACCACCCATCCAAATAGAGGTTTGCAGGACCACTTCCTTTTGGTCGGCGCGTTCTGGGGGTACCTATTGGCGTAAATATGGTAGCACACTTTGAAAGTTAATAACTAATTCACATTTCATCATATTTTAATTCTACTCGCTATCACTGAATAACAAATGTGTAATTCTTTCTCCTCTCCGTATATGTGCATTGCTAAAGTTGGTTACTGGGGTACCTTAGATGTTATCCATGTGAGTTTGGATCATGGCGTTGTTGTGTGGGAGTGTGTGCAGGAGCAGTGACCGAGGATGCGACGGGGTCTTTGATCTCACTTGACATTAGTGTGTCCTGCTTCCTTTCCACATTAATTTTTGGAAGAATTAATTTTTTTGGTTTGTAGCATGGTTGTTGACTTTAAGTCAACTGTCTGGCATTGTTTGGTGCAGTAAACACGGAAGGAAAATAAGTTGCAGGTATCTTCTATCATAAAAATTTTAACCCAAGGATTATGGCTCATGAGGAGACTGAAGTCCTTGAGTTGTTGAGGATGGAATGTATTAGCACACACAAAGGTTGGATTGATTATGCGTACTACCATGGCATGAGTGGAAGAGGGACGAGGTTGTTGATGGTGTACAATAATTCACTTTATGGTCTTTTGTATTATGCAAGATTGTGCAATCAAAATCATAAGTAGTGATCATTTTGTAAATGAAACAAGGTTATTACAAGTGATTGCAAATTATTACATTGTTTCTTTTTATGTACTTTATGATTGGGCATTTGATTGTGTTTCCTAATAGTGTCTATCTTTGAGAGGGGGAAGTAGTTTCATACTACTAATCCTTTGTCTGGTGGACATTGTCTTAGTGGTGGAACAAATAGACACTCTATTCATGCAGGCCTCCACTAGCGACCAGAGTTCTATTATTTCTCCTTGTAACATTTTATCCTTAAAAGTAGTTCGAGTAGAGATGTAAAATGGAGTATCTCAATTTTAGTCTTTTACTTTTACAATGGAATTAAAAAGTAAAAGAATGAATATTTCTATCAACAATGAGACATGAGATATAAAATTGTACTTTTGCTTGACAATCTAAATGCCATGGTAGTACTTGATAAGGGATTGGTATGATAATCTAAAAGTTACTTCTTTTACTCTTTTGAAAGTTATTTCTCTTACAATAAATGATTAGTGTCCGTCCGGCGACCCCCAATGGAAGTTGTAAAGTGCAAATTGGAAGATGGAGACGTTGAAGGGATATGTCAAAGGATGGAGAGACTCTTTTCCAAGAGTGAATTTTATACGGATGGGATGCACCAGCGCTGTTTTTTTCACTCACCAAATTCCTTCATTGCCACTCACAAACTCCCTTCTAGTGTATTACCAAACCCACGTTTGACAACAAGGCTTGTTTGTCATTTTTTGCTAGGAAAAAAACCCTAAAATGCACCACTATTGTGATAAGTTCCTAGTTTTGCTCATAGCCAAAAATACAAATCCACCAACTTGCGATCCTAAGTTATGGTGACCATCAAGCAAAATATTACTTTGAAACTATGTTAGTGCTACAAGTGGAATTGGACTCACCTAGTACAATAGTGGTTTCAGGATGATGGGGTTAGAGTATTGGATTAAAGACAACCAAGGATGCAATTCTTACAAACCAACTTATGGCAAACAATGACAACAAAGTATTGGCACAACAACCATAACTATATATCTATTTCTATTATTGGACGTCTATAAGTTGCCATTACTACATTAATTATTCCCAACAGTATCACCTACATAAACTATTACTCCATGTAAGCAATTTTTATGTACAATAAATATCCATTTATTGGGAACGAAGGTATTAATAAAAAAATTAATACATAAGGACCTCTCTAAATACACTTGGTTAAAGCATTTGCTCCATATTACAAGATATATTCATTTTAAACTGATCAATGTAGGTGGCACTCACACGGATAATCATTGTAAAGAAACCGGAAGGATTCAACCCTTAAACATCAGAAGGTGCCATTGGTAGTCACAAATATTGTTCATGTGTAATGTCATATATGAACATGAAAAAGGGTCACATATAAAATGACCTCCAAATGAAAGATGATAGTTTCAATCCAATGGTATAAAACTTCATAAACATTCATACAGTTTTGTATTCTACAGAGTACAATAGATGCATGCATATATGGTTCATGACTGAAGTTTAAGGTTAACAATCCTAAATTTTACTTGTTGAATGTGAAAATGAATTGAGAGTGTATTCATTTGACGAGTACTCGAGAATGCCATGATCACTCTCAAGAAAACGTCATGTTGCGGTGCCAGGGGCAATTCTCAAATTCTTGAATTCTTGTGATCCTTGCCTCGTGCCTAGTCTGTCAGAAAATTATGTCAGTGAACGTGATTTCCTTGCAAGTCAGAAAATTCTTGCACAAAGCTCTGTGCAAAGCCGTCGCATGATTTCTGCGCCACCCGCTGACTCGGCAATTGCCTGTTCATCCTGGACTCACCCTCGTGTTGTACAACCCTCCTCATCTCACACATCCACTTGCCTTGCCATGCATGATGAACGCTCCGATTTTTTTAAATACGTCATATGCCCATAATTTTTAACCCCTAATGGACGGAGGCAATTCGAAGGAATCTCTACTCCATTGATTTAAACTGCCAAGATGAACATTTTGAGAATAGAACCGTAGGATCTTCTTCCAAACTTATATGAGACGATGTGGTGATAATTTTGTGAATTTTGATCGTACGGATTGAAAGGTAATTGCAGTCAAAGTGGAAATTTTTGTACACAACAGGTACACTTGGTCGTTTAGGGGTTGATTACATTTTTGGTTGCAATAAACTCAACCATGTATTGAAACCACAACCAAATTATGTTTATGAGCATGGACTTTGATACAAGATTGGCTTCATGATGATGGCCAGGGAGGAATGACCCCCTTCTTGCCCGCAGGCCCTTGAGGGGATGGATTAGGATTTAGATTTTAAGGTTTAGAGTTAGGGATTATTGGTCATTCTAGGGTGTAGACTTTGAACGGGGCTATGGGAACATGCAAGGAAACAAGACTGCAAGAACGGGGAGAGGGATGTCTCCATCTATATCCGTCCATACCATTGGAGGCAACGAGGGGGTCATTCCACCATGGCCAAGGAGGAAGTCTCTCTTTTTGTCCCTTGAGGGGATGGATGGGGCCATTCCCCTTCCTGTTCCCTAGCGACTTGGTTAAAGGGTTTAAGGTTCATAAATATAGTTTGCAATTTAGATTTGAGGGTTTGCTGGTAATTTTAAGGGTTTAAAGTTTGAATGGGGTTGTGGGAAGAGGCAGGCGAATGGAGCTGCAAGAATGGGGAGAGGAATGTCTCCATCCATTGTCATCCATCCGGTTGGGGGGCAATGAGGGCATCATTCCACCATGGCCCTTCATGATATGCTAATTCACTCTGTTTTGACTTTAAATTGGAAAAAGTTAATTAAAGTCCATGATTCTTAAACGAGGAGAGGCTTATGTTCATATTTAGGAGGTGAAGTAATGGGTATCAAGCAAGTTATATTTTAATGGCTTGACAGGTAGAAGCATGATTCCATTCTTGAATGCGGATTGAAGTGTAATAATCACATTTTGATTTTTGATTAAAAAAAACTATGATTAACCAAACATCAAAAGGGTGAGGTTATGTTGTGGGAAAAATGACAATGTAAAGTAGTGAGTGACTTGTTTACAAGTACATTCAAAAGTTGGATGATAATATTTTATTGATTTATTTGGATTTTAAAAAAAAAACTCAAGGTAGGGTCTAAGCAAATTTTGGATGAGTTTTTATTTTTATTTTAGTTTTTATAATTCTGTTGGCTCAAGAAAATTAAATTTTAATTGCATAGAAGAACCAAAGAAAAGCACAAAGAGCGTGCCAAGGCTGGCACACAACAGATACGACACGATCATTAATTAGACTCATGAACCTAAGTTACCCGCTAATCCTGTCTACTCCACACAACTTGAAAACAACCTCAATTGGTGTCGGAACAGGAGGTGGCATCTATTCTACTTTGATTGGAGTTGGCCGTCACGACACGCCCCCAAGCTATCCAGCTACAGTCTCTTAATTCTTGCCAGATAGCGCTTTGCACCTTGTGCTCGCTCTAATGATGCTGGTTGAAATCCAATTATTTCTCGCAATCTAGAGAGTCTATACCGTGCTACCCTTCAACAAGTGTTTAAAAAAGAATTTGGATGAGTTTTATGATTACATCTGTGTGTGTGTTTTTTTCAAAGCCACAAAATATGTATAATATGTATGAGATTTTTAATTAAGCTTCATAATAGATTTTTATCCAACAACTCTTCCAAAACATGTAGCATAGTAAAATGAAGTTATACTCAAGTAATAGCATAAATATTATAGATTCAATATTTACCTATTTTAGATATTCATGGAGAAAGCAACACAAATATTAAAGTAATTTAAATGACCCTATCTAGTACACAACTTACGTCATCATGTACAAAGGTTGACCATAATAAAGTCAACATATCCTGGTTTTTTTGCACTTTGATTTTAAAGGGTTAACACTTAAAGTGTTTTTTTCAAAATAAATATTTACACTATACAAAGTTGCCACTCATTACCACTAGAATCTAAGCTATTTGTCCAAAAAATAAACTAGGTATGTCATAGGTGATCAACATGTCCAAAACAATAGTGCAACAAGAAAGGGTCCAAAATTACACAAGAATACATTTTATTTTTTTGTGATCTCAAATTCCTATAGAATCTTAATCCTAACACTAAACATAGAGAGTATCATGTTTTCTTGAGGTAGAAAAAAATACAGTGCAAAATCTCAAATTTTGTGTTTAGTTATGTAGAGGAATCAAAGTTTTTTTCCGGCATTGCAACCGGAAACTTTGACTCCTTGTGCGTTAGTTTTGAACATGATATAAGGTAAGCCTCCCATAACCAACAAAAACTCATAGCCAACGCCTAAAAAATTGGGGTATATCCAACCCTCTTCCATCCCATTACCACCAACTGAGCTCCAAATGGAGGTTTGCTATTAGTAAAGACCCTTACTTTTGGTCCTTGGTTATAGGGGGTACCTACTGCTAGCCACCCACTAAACATGGCTGCTAGTTTGAAAATTCATAACTAATTCAGTTTTCATCAAAAAAATATGAAATCACTTGGGTTAAAATTCTAATTCTATTTGCTATCACTAAAAAACTATAATTATCTCCTCTCTCCGTATATGCACATTCCTTTACTTGTCCGTTTTAGGGGGCTTACCTTAATGCCAAAGTGATACCCATATAATACCAAAGTGATACCCATGTAATGACAAAGTGATATCCATGTAATGCCAAGGTGATACCCATTGTGTCCAAACCACTACGATTTGGAAAAATAAATAATTCAACCATGAGGTGCCAAAACTGACCGGTACACACGATATAACAGAAGTGAAAAAATAGAGGAGGGAGGTATTCACAACTACAATTTGAAGATGTGTAAATGATAAATTTCCACAAAATCTACAACTTGCAACTAAACTTCCAATTTTCATCACCTGTGGTGAGCATTGAGCAATCACATATAGGGTTTAGGACTAAGGGTTTGGGGTATACAGTTTATATTTTAGGGGTCTATAATTTAGTTATGAAAAATTTATTGAAGAAAAGTACAAAGTAATTCTTTTCTCAATTTAATTATTACTCACCGCTCACCACTCACTGTTCACCGCTCACCATTTACCACTCACAAGATACCATTCCCCCTTCGTTCCCAAGACAAATGGAGGCCTTCTGGCAAATAAAAAAACTGCCAAGGATGCTAGACAACAGCTCAGTCCCCAAAACATGAAAGAGACAACCATCCAAGTGGTGCATGTCCTGATGAGCTCCTGTCCTTAAATCTGCAGAGCAGACAACACTCCCCTCTTTTCAAAATTAAAATCCTGTACTGTTCAACAGAAGCATTCTGGGATAGAGAATGGCCTTTGAATATGTAAAAGAGGCGATGGTCAGTATCTCCAGAGGCAGTACTACAGCGAACTTACTTCGAGGCAGATGGCAGCGCACCTGTCATCAGCTGGGTCAAACCGGGGCATTCTCTTCTTCATCCACATGTTAGAGACATCCGCAAAGGTTGTGCAATGATAAAAATAAGGAAAATCTATAACAACGGTTAAGCAAAATTCAGACAGATGTTACACATTCTGAAGCCAAGAACAAAAAAACGCAGTAATTTCTAGCAAGTGCATCAAATCGAAGATGTCGTAGGTCTTGCAAGAATTCTGAAAGATGAGCACAGCCACAGAGAATCAGGTTATCTGCTTCCCCTACGTACTAAGTCTATGATCAGCTGATCTGCCAAGTGATGGGCTGGTGAACCACTGGTTCTGACAAAGGTAGAGCAAATGGAAACTATCAGGATAAGGGTGAGATGGGTGAACTCGGGAAAAACGAAAACAGGAGTTTCGAAAAGTAAAAAATCTATACCAATGTACGAAAATACAAGGACTCATCCACTTTCGTGCCTGAGACTGGAACAAGTAACCCAAACATGCTTTTTTCTAGTAGACGTACATTAATGTTAGAAAGCAACAACTTTGTACTTACATGAGATAGAGGGAAGATCTTGGAATTCATTCAGGACATGAAAACCACGATTCTCCTGCAATGTATCACCCAAATTAGTGAGGAATCTAATCAAACTGCTCGCAGAAGTTGAGTTCTGGTGCAGAACGAGCTTGTTACGCCTTGATTCTGACCACAAAAGCACCTGCACGAGCGCAAAAAATTTCTTCATAAGTCCTGAGATTCGGTTCTAAATGTCAAGTCCCATAAGTTACTGAACAGTAGCACAATTGAAAATGCGCCCGACTCATGTGGAAAAAAATTCAAACACTGCTGCATGTCGCTACACTGAAAATTATAGCTAGTCTCACTCAGTAAATATTTACTCAAAGTAATAACTGTTTACACTATATCCAGATGACATTCATGTAGAAAGATCTCCGTAAAAGAAAATAGGTAAAACTAATCCTCTATAGTTATAATGTTTTTAAAATGATTAGTTGGTAGATATACTAATTATCATTTTTAGAGAAGTGTTTTAGAATTGACTCACATGCTGGTAATGTGGTAACTTCAGCAGAGACCGCACAAGGCACACCGAGGTTTGTCAAGGCACCACGGATGAGACCACAAGGGAAGTAGAGGTATTGGCCTGCAGCTTGTGATGCACGCGCAGCATTTGCAGCTACCGCGGACTCACTTTGCGGTGCACTGGAGGGCAGCGCGTCCATTGAAATGCGAGTGAGCCATCTGAAACGGTTGTCTTGCAATACAAACACACCCTGTACAGCAGCAACTTCTTTCCTCAGGAGAATGCAAACACATTGAAAGGAAACATACTTGATCCCTGAGCAAACAATGAAACTTCAAACCTCTGTAGATAGAAATAAAAAACTTCTTACGTTGTAGTTCTTTCCATCGGTAGCCCCTTCGCAGTAATTCATCAAGGTTTTATGAGCAATTGCAATGGACACTTATTCTGTTTGACAACCGATTCCGGACGACAAAATATGTCGTAGCAGAAAGAAACTTAAATGAGTGATCAAGAGATAATGGACTTACTTTATGGTTTGTCTTGAGATTGTCGACCTGCTTCTTGAAAACCTCCGCCCAAAAGTCCTTGCAAATGAATTTGATACTCTCTAGATGGTCGGCGAAACGGGGTCGCTCCCTGGTGTACCTGCCCAAACAACAAGCCCTTCCGGTGTCAAAACCTCCAATCATAACCCTTCAAGGTCTGAGAACAACCACATCTGGATTGCAACATGATGTTCTCTCTGTATTTGACATACAAGGTGTAAGAATTGATGTATACAGAGCATGATCCAATGCCACCAATGGCATTTCAAATTTAGATCATTATTGCACACCTACTACATGTTTGAGAAGTTGCAAAATGGTCATATATTCTACATGTATGGTGTGGTATTTGAACATGTGAGGTCCAGACTAATTGAAATGACCTCCAAATGAAAGATGTGAGTTGAAGAATCGTCAATCCAAAGGTGTATGTCTTGCTAAATTTCAATACAATTTAATACATTCGCGCAAACACAGAAATCCATACCAGAAATGCACATCCATATTATCAAGCATAAGGAAACAATAGTACCTCTCCGCAAGCTGGAGTCCAACCTGGTAACCAATAGCCTCAATGCGGCGACCAGCCAAGTCTGGCTTCGTAGGATGCAACCTCTTGCAGTACGTCGCCACCAGCTCCATGTTCAAGCTGTCCACGCAGCTCTCCACCACTTCCCTCGTACTACCGCCCGGCATCCTCGTCCCCCAAACCCTAAACCCCTAACAACCGTCAAAATCTCACCGCAAGGATCACCCCGCACCTTCACCTGCACCCTCCTCTACTCCATCCTGCACCACATCCTACTCGTCGCCAATCCAATCCCTGCGCCAGGAAATGAAACGAAATCAAATCAAGCCCTAGAGGACACCAAACCCTAAAATCTCCATTCTCCAATCACGGTTTTCCCTCACGGTTCATTCACTCTTCATAACTAGAAAGGGAATCAGAGGAAAAAAGCGTACCTGAGCGATGGAGAAGCGGAGGAGCGATGGCGATCAGTGGCGATGGCGAAGCGTGAAGCTCTGGACTCGCAGAAAATGTGCTCCAGCAACATTCATTTGTTCATTGCAGCATTGTTGCTCCGTGTTTGAGCGCGCGGGTATATCCTAGTTATTGACTATGCATCACAGGATATCGAGCGGGTATAAGCTAAACTACCTCCTTCGCGGGTACGGCACAGGTATTCAGCAGGTGTGACCGGGTATTAGTCTGCCATTACTGAACTATCCCCTGCGCGGGTATTGAACAGGTATGACCATGGTATCGGACCGATATAAATCGGGTAGTGCCCTTTGCTTGGAATTGTGCCCAATTCCAAGAGGACACTATTCCCCTTAACCCTTAACCCTTAAAGGCCAAACGACCATACATGGGTCGCTTTGGCACAATAATGTTTGTAGCAAGCACCACAAGCCACCTCGAAGGAAAAGAAAGAACATGACATAAAGGTGGAGGAAGATGGGCATCTATTGAGACCATTGTCACGACAATCAGTGCAAGCATTGGCGAGCTGTAGTGATTTCCGTGAAATGAGCTTGTAGATTTTTGTGTTGAAATGTACTTAGAGCACAGATGTCATTGTGCATGATCTAGAAAATCTTAGATTATAATTCTTTAAGAGCTCATTGGCTTTAAAGAATTAAACGTCAAAAGATGCCATTGTTGGCCACAATATTCTACATGTACGGTATCGTATTTGAACATGATAAGGTTTAGATTGATTGAAATGACCTTCAAATGAAAGGTAAGTTAGGTGAACAATCTTCAATCTAAAGGTGTAAGTCTTGGTAAACTTTAATACATTCTTTGTACTTTATAAAGTAAAATACGTGTATGCATATACAATTCTTGATTGACGTTTAGAGGTTAACTCTTTAAGGACAATGACATATTGTACGCAGCCTATACACCTTTTCTTTGAAAGCGTCAATGGTCTGATGCATGATTTCTCCAATGGGTCTTGAAAACTTGTCCACATATATCACATGCAAATGGCCCACTTACGAAAGTCAACAACCACAAATTTGGATAGCAATTTTAACATAGAAATGTGTTGAAAGTATTGCTCGGCCTATATCAAATCTGCTACAATGCAAATCCGTCAGACTATGACTTAGTATCGCACTGCATTTGTCGGAAGCACAAAAATCCATGTAAGTTCTACAATGATAAAGTACCAATAAAGCTATTCACATATTTAGGTTTTTTTCCAGTTACAGCTCCTTGTATATAAGTTAGATGCACTTTTTTGGTCACAATGTGCCTGGCACTAGTTTATGTGTTTCGAATGGAACAATTATCGAGCGCGTTAGCAAACTATAGTGTGGTCGCTGGCAAAATCTTGCGGAACTTACCAAACCTCCACAAAATCCTCAGCTAACTTTATCTTCTACTAAATTCTTACCACCTCATCTTCTACTAAATTCTTACCACCTCCATCCACCAATGCTTGATTTGGCTATAACTTATGGGAGGGGTGACTGTACAGTACAATGATATAGTTCATATCCTTCAAATGGAACAATTCCCAAGCACATTGGTGCAAGCATTAATGAGCGACAATGATTTCTATGAAGTGGGATGAGAAGCAATGAAATTTATCTAACGTGTAGGTCCTAATGTGCATGATCGCTTACAATTGTGGATTCTTCCAAGCCTTTTAAAGCTCGTGGGTAAAAGGGTAAAGATTGTGGGAAACAATCCTTCAAGGGTTAATCTTTAAAGATAAGTTGGAATTGTATATACATGCATGTCATATTTTTCTCTGAAGAATGCAAAAAATGTATTAAATATTAGCAAGACTTAGCAAGACTTACACCTTGGATTGAAGATTATTCACCTACCATCATTCATTTGGAGGTGATATTATATTATATGAACCTTATCATGTTCAAATACGACACCATACATGTAAAATATTGTAGCCACCAATGGTACCATCTAATGTTTAACCCTTTGGCACCCAGTTTCATGTTTCTCCAAAACCAAGGTACTTATTTTCTGTGAACAAACATCGATGAAAATACAACGCCTCATTTCAGTGCCCAACCTTTACAACATTGAAGTCAAACCATGACATATCGAACTATGAATGAAGTGTTAATGTCAATACTCGTCATTTTAATCCATCCAATTTTTGAAGACTGTTTAGCTCACAACAAGATCTGTATGGAGATGTTTCAAATATGTTCGCTGTTTTTCTGTAATGCGGCATTGACACCTGAAATGGAGATTTCAAGTTTTCATTGAGCATTTAGGAGTTAAACACTAACACAATTACACTAACATACTAGCTCAGAAATGAAAAATACAAAGCTGAGGCAATGACTGACATACAAGCTCAAGCGATGGAAAACAAACAAACTGAGACACTGACAAAGGGTTGAATATACAAAAATCTTTCAAGTAATACAAGTCCACATCACGTGTTGTGTACAGAGGGACTAGGATACTTCACCCTAAGTAGAAATGTGACTGCAATCAGAAACCATGAATCTTCACTAATATTACTAGCGCAGGCAATGACGAACATACTAAGCTGATGAAATGACTAACATACTAGCTCAGGCGATGCCTGCTGGAGACTCACTGATGGCGGTGCTGGAGGAGGAGCCGGTGGTGCCGTTGAGCACCGTGACACCTCCCTCACTGTCGACGTCGATAATGGCGGAGTCGCCCTCCTTGATCTCTCCGGCGAGCATGCGCTCCGCCATGCTGTCCTCCAGGAGCCGCATGATGGCGCGCCTCAGGGGCCGGGCACCGTAGCTGGGACTGTAGCCCTCGTCCACCACGCGGTCCCTAAATCTCTCTGTCACCTGTGAAGAGAAAACCACCAGTCAATAAGGATTGCAGTGAGGAAACATCAGAAGAGTTGGATGTGAAGATATGAACGTACCTGCAGGTCAATTTCCTTCTTCTTTAAGCGCTCAAACACCTCCTTCAACATGATATCCGCAATCTCCTTGACCTCCAGTTTGGTCAACTGCCGGAAGACGATGATCTCGTCCAACCTGTTAAGAAACTCTGGCCGGAAGTACTGCTTGAGCTCCTCATTGACCAGGCTCTTGATGCGGTTGTAACTCGAGTCTTTCTCACCGTAGTCCAACTGGAAACCGATGCCACCTCCTCCCTTCTCAATAACGCTGCTTCCCACGTTGGAAGTCATGATCAGAAGAGTGTTCTTAAAGTCCACAGTTCTTCCTTTGCTATCTGTCAAACGCCCATCTTCCAGAATCTGGAGCATCATGTTGAACACATCAGGATGCGCCTTCTCAATCTCATCAAAGAGCACCACCGTGTAAGGTCTCCTGCGCACAGCCTCCGTGAGCTGGCCTCCTTCACTGTAGCCCACATAACCAGGAGGAGAACCGATCAGCTTCGACACTGTGTGCCTCTCCATGAACTCAGACATGTCAAGCCTGACCATGGCTTCCTCGGATCCGAAGTAGTAGGAAGCCAGCGCTTTGGCAAGCTCAGATTTTCCAACTCCAGTAGGACCTGAGAAGATGAAGCTGGCGATGGGACGGTTGGGATTCTTCAGCCCCACACGGGCTCTGCGGATGGCACGGCTAATGGCTTTCACAGCCTCGTCCTGGCCAATCACACGTTGGTGAAGTGTGTCCTCCATCTTCAGTAGACGGTCTGACTCATCACTTGAGACCTTCTCCACTGGAATACCTGTCCATGATGAGACGATGTTGTGGATGTCAGATTCCTCCACCATGGGACCAGTGTCGCCTGCCTCGCTCTCGGCCTTCAACTGCTCCTTGCCCTTCTCGGTGATGGCGGCTATTTGCGCCTTCAGCTCCATTTCCCGGTCCCTCAACTCCCCAGCCTGTTTGAAAAATGAGTAATTCAATTAGTATCCTCACATAAGAATCATCCCGAGTGCTTGATTTCTATGTCGCAATAGTCAAGAGCTCGTGACATGAAGTGGTAATACCTTCTCGAAATCTTGTCCTCGGACAGCTTCATTCTTTTCCTTGGTCACGCCACGCAGCTCCTTGTCAAGCTCTCTCGCTTCCTCGGGTAGCTGAAAAGAAGCAGATAAAACTTTAAAAAATTTCCAACGGAGAAAAATCAAACTAAAAAGAGATGGAAATGACTGAAGGTGTTGTTAAAATGGACCAATTTCAGGACATCTTTCTACCGATGTTACTTATGAATGCAGAACCTGAGCTAGCAATACCAACATCCAATATGTAGACTTCAAAAGAAATTACCTGAGCATGCCTCAGTCGTACACGTGATCCAGCCTCGTCAATCAAATCGATGGCCTTGTCAGGCAAAAACCGGTCACTGCACACAGAAGCAAGGAGTTGAACAAACAGGGAGGTTGCAAACAGCTCTACCGAACCAGATATAATTGAGAAGCCACAGCTCAACAGCTGTTGAAATTTGAAGCATGTACAGAAATAAGATCACATTCAGAATTTCATAGTTTGAAATACTAGTTTAGACCTGATGTATTGGTAGGAAAGCTGAGCAGCTGCTACTAAAGACTCATCAGTATATCGCAGCTTGTGGTGAATTTCGTATCGCTCCCTCAATCCCTTCAGAATCTGAATGGTTTCATCAACAGTCGGTTCTGGTACCAACACAGGCTGGAACCGACGCTCCAACGCAGGGTCCTTCTCAATATGCTTCCTATACTCATCCAAAGTAGTAGCTCCAATGCACTGTGACAGGAAAGACGGTTCACAAAGACGTCAGGCTCCAAAGCACACCTTGAGCAAGCTTAACGTAAGCAAGCTACACAGTACGTACCTGAAGTTCACCACGAGCAAGTGCAGGCTTCAAGATGTTCGCTGCATCAATGGCACCCTCAGCAGCACCAGCACCAATAAGTGTGTGGACCTCATCAATCACAAGGATGATATCATCAGCTTGCTTAATTTCTTCCATCAGCTTCTTCAGCCGCTCTTCAAACTCTCCCCTGTACTTTGTGCCTGCTACCAACAGACCCATGTCCAGAGTAATCACCTTCTTCCCCTCAATGGTTTCAGGCACGTCCCCAGATGCAATGCGCTGGGCCAGTCCCTCGGCGATAGCGGTCTTTCCAACTCCAGGCTCTCCAATCAAGCAAGGGTTGTTCTTTGTCCTTCGCCCCAAAATTTGGGTGACACGCTCAATCTGCGGTGTTCTTCCAACTACAGGGTCCAACTTCCCCTGCAGAAACGATCAAAGAACCATGATCAGATCCAACTCATTGACATAGATCAGCATCAATAACAACATCTTCCCCAGTTTGTACAAATTTCACGAATGTAAAACTGGCAGATCTTTAAAAGTAGTGGGAAAAACTATTACCTCCTCTGCAAGCTTTGTTAAGTTGGTACCATACTCTTCTAGAGTAGGCATCTTGTTGCTGCTGCTGCCTCCACCAACTCCCGCACCTACCGACTCAGTACTCTCACCAACCATCCGGATCACCTGAGTTCGAATATTGCTGGGATCTGCTCCCAGATTCTCAAGCACACGGGCAGCAACACCTTCACCCTCTCGCAACAGACCCAGGAGCAGGTGCTCGGTTCCAATGTAATTGTGACCTGTTTCACAACACCAATCGTATCAGCACCCTGAAACTGAAGACTAACCACTCACACATACCAACACCTAACCAAATGAACTCTCCCACAGCATCAGCATTCTACCAGTAAAAATCTGCAAACATCTAAAACTGAAAACAGCTAAACCACGTGCACCAGAAGTGACCTGCTTTACAACTAAACATGCTAATCTGAAACAGAAACAACCAATCCACATGCACGACAACCTCACGAGTGACCTGTTTTACAACATCCTGATCACAGAGAATACCGATCTTCCATACCGAGTGATCCGTTTCACATATCAGAATCCTGACAACAAAAAATGAAAATCTGAAACTAAAAGCAACAAGTAAAAAACTCCCCAAGTGACCTGTTTTGCAAATCCAGCATCTACGACAAAAAAAAAACACAAATCTCACAACTGACGGAGTGACTTGTTTCATAGATCACCGACAAAACAAGTTGACAAGACAAGCACAAGACTCACCGAGCTGCCGGGCCTCCTCAAGAGAGAGCTCCAGCACACGCTTGGCCCTGGGCGTGAAGGGGATCTCCACGGCCACAAACCCGCTGCCACGCCCAATGATCTTCTCAACCTCCACGCGGGCCTCCTTCAGATTAACGCCCATGCTCTTGAGCACCTTGGCTGCAATCCCGGTGCCCTCACCAATCAGCCCCAGCAGGATTTGCTCCGTGCCGACAAAGTTGTGGCCGAGGCGGCGAGCCTCCTCTTGCGCCAGCATGATCACCTTGATGGCCTTCTCTGTGAACCGCTCGAACATGGCCGTGGTGATGCCCTTGCGTTGAGTAGTGGTGCTCTTCACTGAGAGGGCGGCCGCCATTGTGGACTGGAAGTCACGCCCTTGTTTCACCGTCAGTGCATCAATCGATGATGCTTTGCGCATCCCAGAGAAGGACTTGAAGGAGGCATTCTTGCGGCTAACTCTCGCTGCTGCGGCCCGCGTCTTCTTGCCACTTGAGTGGATTTGCGAGGTGGCCACTGATGGCACGATCAAAGACTGCGCTATAGCTGCCATCTTGAGCGCTCTAGAATTGCTCGGTGCGCATCAACTGACGAAGAGTTGAGGTGAAGCAACCTTGAATCGCTTTAATATGTACACCTGCGCAAAAGCATGTGCACGAGTCATCAACGTGTGCAAGGAAAAAGATTGTGAGTAGGCAAGTGAAACATGTACAGGAAATAACCGATGTGTGACCGAACATGTCAGCATGTGCATGTGCGACACACGACATGTGCGTCGATTTTCTGGCACGGTGAAATTCACTGATTTTTCAGAAAATTTGACAGAATGATCCAAACGATAGCCAGGAATCAACAAGCTGGATCAACTACACATTCGGAAGAAAAAAAAACCTAAAGGCTTAAAAGCCAATGAAGAAGATTACATGCTACCACGGCATATCCAAGAGCTTTGCGAACAGAAATTAAGCACCAAACAGAGGCGAATGTGTTAAAAAAAAGCGTAGTTGTGTGGGCAGACAATTCACCTCTTCTCACACAATTTACGAAGCAGAAAAACCCCCCAAAAACCAATAACAGGAGTGCAAATCCAAGGCAAAGAATGATTCTCAAAACCAAAGTTCTGCGACCACTACAACAGCTTCCCACAAACAAATCCCGAAGCTGAGAGCCTAATACAAAGAAGCGCACCCGAAACAAGCTCACAAAATCCCTGTCAAACCGCTAAGCGGCGACCCTAAAAGACGCTCCAAATGCGAGATAGCAAACCTAGAACCCACCAAGATGTTCTCAATCCTGGGTTCTGCAACAGCTCCCCAACAAACAACCAAACCCTAAGGAGCGCCAAACAGACCCGCAGCTAAGAGCCCAAGGAAGCATTGACAAAGAACCCCACAAGCTAAAAAAAAATCCCCTGCAAGAGCAAAACTCACCCCGAAACAAAGGCCAGGAATAAAAAAGACGCACATTCGCAAGATTGAAAACCTAAACAAGCGACTACTTCTCAGACCAGGGTTTGGCATCTGCTCAAACAGATTTCAAACAAATAGAATCAAAACTTAAGCAGCACAAAACAGAAGCCCACTTCAAAAACGACCCAGGAAACGTTAGCAAGCTCAAAAGGTCCACCTCCTTTACACCAATAGAAGCCACAGAAAGAGAGAGAGATAGCACACGCGCACACAACACAACCGCCTCTACAAAACGGCTTCAGCGCACCACCCAACACAAACCCTTATCTCCCTCAACCCGCGACAAACATGAACAAAACCCCAAAGAGCCTGCGACACAAGAGAAGACATGCGAACCAACAACGACGGCGACGCACCTTGGTGGCGGCGACCAACAAACCCTCACTCTCCACAGACCAACCTGAGGAGGAGAAACAAGAGACGTCTCGCGACAGAGCCACAACACTCACTACATTATCTGCACTGCCTTAAAAGGATATGGTTGGCTACTGACGACGACGACGACGGCGACGACGAGACCGACCTCTCGGTTATCACCGCTTTGTTCGTTGCACCCGCGGTTACTCCACCCCTTTCACGAAAGCCCCCAGATATTTACCGCTTTCGCAACTTAATCCATCGACGCAACCTCGTGGGAGCGAAAGCCTCACATCCGATCGACGACGGTCGCCCCTGCAACGACGATTCCCACTTTATCTTTACCGTTCGATTGCTTTTGCGCAGAGGTAGGCCAGTTGTTGCTGTGCCAGGGGCTGCCCTTAGAATGTGAACGCATGAGCGCCTCCGCATCCCGGCTCTCCGAAACTTTCACTGAAACCTGATCCTCACGGACATGGAATTCCATTGAGGACCGGTGGGTAAGTAGTAGTAGCATCAGGTATCGGCCCCACATACACAGGCCATGCCTGAACTGTTGCTCGTTCCACGCGCGTCATCTCCATCTCCCCATTGCTTCCTCGCGAGGGCTTCGTCGCCATCACAGCCATCGCCAGCTGAGGCAGGTGAGTTGCGCATCGGTCGCTCATGTGGAGCATCCATGTCTGTGGTTTTTCTTGAGTGATGTGACCTAGATCTAGTGTTTTATGAATTCTCGGAGTGAGTAATTGGTGAGCTCAGGGTTTGAGAACAGGGATTGATTCTCTTTGTTGTGGAATGGTGTTTTTTTGTGGTTTAGGGTTTGGTTTTTTTGTTGATCACTCTCTTTCTTGCAGTAATTGTTTCGTTTCATGCTGGGAGTTGGATGAATTGATGAGCTCGGGGTTTGAGTTACTCTTTTGCAGTTTAATGGGGCATGTCAAACTGGGGTTGTTTCATTGATTTGGGGTGAGGGACGCATTTCCTTGGGTTTTCTAGGGCTTGAGAGTTGGTTGGCTGAAGCAGAGTGTTTCTTTCAATCGTTTTCGGTCGAATTTTAGTAGTTTTCACACTTCTTGCGCGTGTTCGAAATTGGTAGAATCTTTCATGAAAGGTGATGTTTCCGTTGGGAGTGATGGAATTGATTTCGTTTTTTGTTCAAGTAGCAAGGGTAAGGCAGAAATCAGGTTAGTAGAATAGCAAGTAGTTCAAAAGAGGATTTTTGCGAGGTTTAGGTTTTAGATTTTATTGCTGCACTTGTTGTTTGTGGTTCTGCTCTGGTTTCGTTGATCAGTCTCTGGTTACTCTCTCGCAGTTTGTCAAATTGGGTTGTTCATTTTTGCAAGAAGAATTGAGGCGACGCATTGGTAGCTTTCTAGGGTTTGAGAGAGTTTTAGCGAAACAGAATCTTTCTTTTTCGTCGTCTTGCTGCAGTGATGGGAGTTGAATATTAGGGTAAGAAGACGGACAGGATAGCAGATAACATTCAGGAAAAGATTTGTAGTTCGCTTGTTGAGGATTTTGTTATGGTTGAGGGTTTTGTTGTGGTTTCTTATTTATGAATTGGACCTGCTCAGGTTGAGGAATTCTAAGGATATAATAATATAGAGGTCTCCAGGGTCAGGAGACGCATACTTTCTGTGTGTTGAGGCGATGGAGGACTCGGAGGACATGCCGAAACAGAGCAGCTGGCCCATTTATCTCTATATTCCTAATCTCATAGGTAAGCGTTTTGTTTCCATGGTAAGCCCCTGATATTCATTGTTTTAATATGGTGAATTTTAATTTGGTGGACATGATCAGGATACGCAAGGATTATCGCCAACGGCGCTGCGTTTGCTGTAGCTTTCACCAACAAGGAATTGTTCGCCATTCTGTACTTTGCCAGGTAAACTCTACTTGCCTCTGTCGAATGTTCTTCTCTAAAACTGTGGTACTTTGATTAGCCATATGATTTTAGTGGAGTTCATGTGTGCATAATAATACCGGTAAATGCACAAGAGAATTCGGGTACTTATGTGATTAGTTGCATTCCTGCAGCTTTGTATGTGATGAACTCGATGGCCGGTTTGCTCGCATGTTCAACCAGAGTATGTACTTCTGAGCTCGTTTTTCAAGAATCACATCTGCAAGTACTTGCTTTGTTCACAGAATTCGCAAAGTTCCTATTCTTAACCATAGGTCATGTGACTTTGAGGAAGGGGTTGTACCAATGAAAAGAAGAAGATTTACTTTACCGTTTGGTACACATAGGAAGCTTCTATTGTTTTAGACGTGTGGATGTTGAGTTTCATCTGTTCTGAGGCTTTTAGGTTGCTTGCCTATTGACAGAGTCGACGTTTGGAGCAGTTTTAGACATGGTGACTGACAGGTAATAGTCTCTCTTGCAATGATTCTGGGGCATGGTTTTGATGGTTTTTGGAGTCCGATTACAACATCTAGGGACCTTGATTCATACTCTTAACTCTTCTGACTTTCTTGATCCTTATCTGCCATTCATGCAGGGTTAGCACTGCTGCACTCTTGGTACTTCTCACGCACTTTTACAAGTAAGTGCTCATGGGAAGGACACTAGATAAAGTGATACTAGATTTTACAGGTCCCTTTTTCGAAATATTTTTGTAGTAGCCTCTTTAGTAGGATTGTTCTGGTATATTTTTTATTGCTCCTCCTGACTATTGGTCGTCGTGATCGAGTAGGTCCCATTATGGACTCTTTCTTGGGCTTCTCGCTCTTGACATATCCAGCCATTGGCTTCAAATGTTCAGGTATAGGCTTCGAACTTGAACCTTGATACTGCACTCTAGGTACTAGAGTTATTTGTGAAGTCATCCAAAGTTTGAATAACATACCCCCCTATCTATGTTTTGCTTGCTCTAATTCATCTCAAAAGAGAGAAAGGTGGCTTGATCTTATGCACACTCTTTCTTCGCTCTCAAAAGACGACTCAAACTTTTTTCTAACATGAGGTTTAGAGACCACCAAGCTCTTCCGGGTTATTACAGCAAGCCTCTAG
The DNA here is from genome assembly GCA_963971425.1 of Bryoerythrophyllum caledonicum. Classification (NCBI taxonomy): domain Eukaryota; kingdom Viridiplantae; phylum Streptophyta; class Bryopsida; order Pottiales; family Pottiaceae; genus Bryoerythrophyllum; species Bryoerythrophyllum caledonicum. The sequence continues at coordinate 13,923,552 of OZ020519.1, forward strand.
CATTTGGCCACTTCGATCTGACCTAACTGCTGCATTGTTCTCTCATGTTTTACAGTACCAACTTGTCGAGCAAGGCAAGTCACAAGGACATGGGTGACAGCAAGAGCACGTTGCTGCGTCTGTACTATCAGCATCGCTTCTTCATGGGATACTGCGCCATTGGGGCTGAGGTGCGTGAATCTTTCTAGTCTCGTTATGGTTTTCATCTTATCAAAACAGGTCTCATCAGAGTGTTTTTGGAGCAGGTTGCGTACATCCTTCTCTACATGCTTGCTGCCGAAGGAAACATCGGAAGTCCCTACGAGGTGGTGCCTCCTCTCACGCCCTTGTATCATGCTGTGTCACCATCGCTATTACCTGAAGATACCTCGTCCTTTTTACACGTTATTATGTATTTGAAAGATCACGAAGCTCTTCTGTTGTTCTAGAGAAAGATAGAGTAGGACAAGAAATCAAAAGAAGGGGGTCATCTTACCGACTTTACGAAATAGGTCTACGGTGATTTTTTTTTCGTTTGAACTCTTCAGCTCATGTCTCTCTCACCTTGCAGGTTACAATATATGCCGTCAAGAACAAAACAGTGTATGGGATTCTATTAGCCATTGCATTACCTGGCTGTGCTATCAAACAACTTGTGAATCTTGTTCAGGTACGACCACTCTTATTCTCTTGGTAATTTTTTCCGAAATTCTCTGGGTTGATAAGGTCTTAAATTATTGAATTTTTCTTTTTGGTGATTTGCACAGATGAAGACGGCAGCAGATGTGTGTGTAAACTACGACATCCAGCGGAGCAGTTCCAAGAGCCAGTAGCAGTAGTGATGCATACCAGCAGCAGCAGGTTTGGTTTTTGCATAGAGTTAGTAGCTGTTTGCTTTGGACAAGCAAGTGATCGTTAACAATATTGAATGATTCTGATCTCCAGGAGTCTCTAGTATCACACTCCTGTTTTATTTTATGTAAATGTATGTACACCCTTGTGTAATGATTGGCTAATTTCCAAGGATCTGACCAATTCAATTGATATGGTGATGTTTGTTTGTTTAGCTACGTGTCTGGTTCCATGGACTTTCTGTTAAATGTCATTGATTCAAGAGCCCTTGTTATGATGAATGATTTCCTTATTATTCAACCTTGATACCGATGCAGGTTTGTTTAGTTATTTACGCCCCCATATTTCGCCATATTTCGTTTCTATAGAAAATATTTTTTCGTTCATCCATCATTTGGAAACAAATTGTCTCTTTTCATTCGTCTGGCATTAATTTATGCAAATAATCTGGCTATTTCAGCTATGTTTTCAGGGAAACCGTTTAATCCTTTAGCGCCAAGGTCATGTTTCTTCAAAACCAAGAAATGTGTTGCTTTTTTCTTTGAACTAACTTTAATGGAAATTCAATGCCTCATTTAGTATCCAACCTTACAAAAGTGAACTCAAACCATGGCATAAACTATGGGGGAAATTTGCACAACATCCAATGGTTGATGGATAAATCATAGTGTTTAAAGATACTGTAAATTGGTAATTAAAATTGTGGACTTTGGAGGGTACATAGTCAGTTTCCTTTACAATAGCCTTGTTGGTTCTGCCTATTATACATAGAGCCTTGTTGGTTCTGCCTAATATACGTAGAACTGCTATATTGAGCAGTTGTTACAATGGAAAGGGTGGGTGAAGGCTATTACATGGGAATGTTGGACGAATGGTTCAATTAAAGGATGACATCACTCATCTAGTTCTGACATGCTCTATTCTGAATGGATGTCATGCGGAGTGACAATTTGCTTTGATGGATGTTGTTGTAACACCAAGTGGTTGTTGTATTGAGCAACTATTTGTTTTGGACCCATACCGCCTGTTATAATGAATTTATTGTTGTATCTTATGCTTTTGTAAAGAGAACCCACTGTACTACTTTATCATACTTGTTGTATCATATGCTTTGCAACGCATTAGTTCAACCATTTTAATGTAGTTTTTATATCACAAAATATTTTTAAAAAAAGATAACAACAATCTATATATAATATAAATATGTCTTTGAAACCTATGCATGAATTTTAATAATGTAATAGAATAGATTAGAAAAAAAAATTAGGTTTTAGATTTTTTTCATTTTAACATGGAATTTCAAAAATGTTATGAACGTCAAATTTGTAATCAAGAGTTTCAAATTTATTTTGGATAAACACAAATTGCAATACACAAATGCAAATTTCACACACCCACAAACTCAACTTGCAATTACAATCTCAATTTCACACACCCACAAACTCAACTTGCAAGTACAATCCCAAATTCACACACCCACAAACTCAATTTGCAATTACAATCTCAAAACTTGCAATCTCACCTCAAAACTTGTAATTTCAATCTCCACAACTCAAATATGCAACTCCAACTTTGCATGCCAACCTCCAAGATCACAATTCCAACTTCACAACTTTTTCACTCCAAGTTTACAACTCATAATTTACAATGCAATCTTTTAGTGCTCAACTCAAAAAATATTTTGAACATCAAATTTGAAATCAAGAGCACAAATTGCAACACGCAAATGCAAATTTGTCACACCCAAAAACTCAAGCTAATGCTTTGCAACGCATTAGTCCAACCATATTAAATGTAGTTTTTATATTACAAACTATATAAAAAAAAAGGTAACATGATTCACTACGCGGTTGGCTGCGCAATTAACCGTGCGGTTGACTGCACCGTTCCTACAGTTCACTGCACAGTTGACTGTGCGATTGATCGCTGTGTGGTTCACTGCGCGGATTATGATTTTAGTAGTATGATAGATTCTTGCAGAATTTTTGTACTTTGAATGAAAGAGGTTCACACATGCACTAGGTTGATCACTTTGCATTGACATATCATACGTGTCGAAAACATTCATACATGATTTTTAATGATTTTTTTTACTTTTGTCCGCTTGATTGTGTACAAAAATGTTCCTAACTTATAGAAATGAAAAACCAAAGTTTTATATGCAATGAGAGAGATCAACAATCACAAAACAATGAAGAATCTCTTGAAGACAAATTTCAATCAAAATTTGAGACCAAAATCATTTTGCATGTGTATGAAAGAAAACATAGTACGTGGCATGGTATTCATTGTAATCCGGTGTATTTGATGTATTTTAAGTTGTATTCCTAGCTTTCCCATGAGTTCTATAACTCCTAAGCATGACCTATTTTTTGCAAAGTATTCATGTAATTTGTACGCAAATCTGTACTTCAAATTTCACAACCTAATTCCTCATGGATGTCATGCAAATTGAGATTGAACACCTCCAGAGTCCCATTTTGGGTCTGGTGGGCTCTAAAGGGTTAACCCCGAGAGCTCCTTTGGGGGACTTTGGAAGGTTAGGGTGTCAATATATAGCATTTAAAAATAATTAAATAAAATTTACCCTCGACAGGGGGGAGTAGCTCTTTTACACTAGCCTATGTCCTATGGCCATATGCCTAGTGAAGAGAATGAACAAACAATGTATTCACGCCAGTCTCCTTCGGAAACCGGAGTTCTTCTTCTTCTTTTAAAAAAAATCACTAAATTCACTAAAAGCTTCCTGTAAGTATTTTTTTCTAAACCCGGCATTTAAGGAACAAGTTATGCCATGTCAAAGGAAAACTTCTCGAGAGTGAGCTGTCAAGCACCTCCAAAAACTTTTGCTAGGACACTTTATCAAATGTGAGATTTTCAATACTAGCTAGCAAGTAATATTACTTCCTTATATATTGTCAATAAAAATCTTGTCTTTTGTGAAACATAGCATATTAACCCAAAGTCACACATTGTTGAGCAAGGTCAAAAAAACTTCTTCTTTTCTACATAAAACCTGGAGATCTTCATATACTTTTACTTTTTATTTTCCCACAACAATATGTGGTGTAAACCTCCTTCTTGACCATTTGGACTGTTTGAAAACATATAAAGTTCACAATAAAATATAAGGAATTGGAAAATTTTGAACCTCTAGTCCTTGCACACCCCATGTTTTCAATATGCTACCTCTAAAAATTGGTGTATAAGGAATCAATATCATGCTTAATATGATGGTAATGCACTTAGACCTTGTGTAGTGCAAAACAATGGCAATAAGTAAAGTGAAAGTCTCATGATCCACTCATAATCCACTCCAATGGAGGAAAGAAAATGAACCATTTTCTCTAATTTAGACATTGTAATCATTCAATCCATGTGGCCAAAGTTCATAAAATTTTGTGGGTATTTAATAAATACTGAGATCCTATGGTCAAAATTGGAGGTAATAGTTTTTCTTTCCTTCCTCGTTGCTGGAATCAATTGCCATTTTGAAGTATTTTTGTGTGAAATTATCAAATAGAAGAAGAACTCTAATGATCGACAAGACGAGCGTAAATAAAGTGTTTGTTGATTCTCTTCATTAAGCCTATGGCCACGGGACATAGGGTAGTGTAATAGAATTACTTTTTCTTTTGAAAGTATACACTTTTCAAGAGTAAGTGCCTTAGAGACAATTGACATGTCATCCTCCCCAAAGGCTTTTTGAGTACCTATACAACTAGGTCTTAAGATCTTCGACCATGGTTAAGTGGACTATGCTAGTAGGCACCACACCGGCGTGGGGACTTGAAGAAAGTGTCAAAAAAATCTAGGAGTTAAGTTTGGTTTAGTGATTATTGTCACATATACTGTAAGCAATGATCTATTTCGACGCAATTCCATGTCCGAGCATGATACTATGTCTTGGTTCTAGTGCGGTTTGAGATTTCATCTGACAAATTCCGGCACGGACTTGTCCAAGATTGCTAGACAAATAATATTTAATTATATATAAAGATAAGGAATAATGAGTGCAACTTCATTGTGCTGAGAGTGGGTTGCACAAAAAGTGGTAACTATCCAATTTCTGATGCCTTCATGGCAAATAAAATGGCTAAATGGCACTGAGTCATAAAACCAAAAAATAGCATTGCTAGGTATAGTAGTAGTGCTACCTCAACAAACCTTTGATTTATGCTAGTTAACCCCTAAAGGAGAATTTGTACATGTGGGGTACAATTCAAGTTCAAACACGTTTCTAATAATCTAATTTTGAAGATAAAATTTTAAAATTTTTATTGAAAATATGAATGCCAGTAATTTAGGAAATGGGGATTATTTTTTATTTTTTAAATTTGGACTTACAGGGAAAAAACATGGTGCTTGAAACATCAGAAGTTCAAGCCTATGGCAGTTGGGTATGATATTTTAGTGCTAAATTGTACATTTCTTTAGGTGGGCAATAGAGAAGGAAGGTTTTTGGCAATCCTCATTGATTTTACATAAAAAATGCATGGAAGTTAAGAAATTCATTTTTTCAAAATTTTCATTTTCTTGTTTGTCGTGTAAAGAAAGATTCATAACCACAACACATCGAGAGTCCTAACTAACATCAAATAAACAAAAAAGCATATTCTAAAACAAGTATACGTAGTGACCTCCAAGGAAAGAGACGCAAATCACACATAGTCAAGCGTCTTGCACACCACAAAGGGAGAATCAACGAGTGCAAGATAGTGGGAAAGTATGTAGGAGCCTTTACTAATGACTACACCATCACTTACAAGCAAGAAACTCACAATCTCTACTCTCCACCCTAACTCACCAAGCTTGGCTTGACAAAGACGTTAAGTCAAGGACGTGTGCGGCGCTTTACGCACACACACAATCATATGTGGATAGAAATCATCCACGGATGAATGCGGTGCACCGTCGTATATCCCTAACTCCGTAGATTGGTAACAAACTAATCTACACTTAAACACTATGATGCGAAGAGGCCCTCGATGCCACTCCCGTGACAACTGTCATGTAAAGAAAGATCGATAACCACAATAGATTGAGAGTCCTAACTAATATGAAATAAACAAAAACACACACTAAGGGGTTGTTTACACCTGAAGGTTTGGGTTGGAGCCCATAGACACAAGTGGTACCCCGCTTGAAGGATGAAACCATTGTAAGCGGGGTACCTTCCACCAAACAAGGGAGTTCTAAGTGGGTTGTGGCCCAAAAATTAGGTGTAAACCCGAATAGAAGGGTTGTGGCCCATTGTGTACTTGGGCTGAATTTTTAAGTAGTTATATGAAAATGGACTCTTTTGAGAACTACCCCATAGTGAAAGAATTTGTATTATTTAAATTACAAAAACATAAATGTAACTTCAGCAGTAAATTTCAGCAGTAAATTTCAGCAGTTAATTGCAACTGGAAATTTCAGCAATAAATGTTAACAATAAATTTCAGCAGTTGTGCCGGCGATAAATGTTAACTTCAGCAGTAAATTTCAGCAGTGAATGTCAATAGGAAATGTCAGTAGTAAAATATTATAAATGATTGGCTGAAATTCGTTTTGAAAAATACTCTCCCGGACTTCGGGAAATACAACCTCCTAGAGGTTGTAGGAAATAAGTCTCCTTAAGTTCCGTAAAACACTATTCAAATCTGCCATGTAGGATTCCAACTAGGTTTCTCATCCACGGAAAACACTTTGGGCCACAACCCATATTTTGATTGATGTAAACCCATTTCCGGGGTACCAATTCTTTACTCCAATCACAACTCGGGATTTCTTTGGGCTCCAGCCCAAACCATCTAGATGTAAACAGCCCCTAAAACAAGTAAACGTAGTATATCCTCAAGTGTCCCCCTAGCGGTTAAAGAGACCCTCTATCCAACTAGGACCAAATAACACTAAGAAGATTAAACGTGCGGTGATGTTGCTGCAACAACTGTATGCATCTAGTCGAAGATGTCGCACGTTGCCACATCAATAAGCATATGAAGAAGAAACAAAGAGAGGGTAGCTTATATAAAATGGGAGCCTCATTTTTAATCGCCTTACGCAACTTTGTTGCCAATCCCTTGATCAATCTTCATGTTGCATATCCCTGAATCAAAATCAGGAACTCCAACTCGATAACAACGCACCACACAGCGACAAGTCCACAAATAATTTAAGTTGTTTCATCGGATGAAACATTGCTCAAAGACCTCCAACATCTAGTGCAAGTCCAATCCCCGGACTGGAGAGTAGAAAGAGGCGGCGTTAAGCAAGCCATGACCTAACCACGCTGGCAATGGTGACAAAGCAACATGGTAGCCGCGCCGTTCTTCTCAACACACACAAAACACGAAAGACCGTCTGGCACAACGGCCAACTCCGAATGAACAGAGCTATCAATGGGTAAATGGACAGGATCACAACTCTTAGAGTGCTCCCGACACTCCGGCCATCTTTGCCTTCCAGCAACAAGATGCCACTAGGTCTACACCTCCAGATCGTCCAAATCCACAATCGGAGCCAACTTTTCCTAAACGGAACTTTGTAAATTTGGCTCTTGCCCGTACAACAACTGATACGGACTAAAAGCAGCCAGTGAAGCCAGCCGGCTAAATCGGTACCCTATGGCAATCCATGGTATCATTAGATCCCAATCACGGTGGCCACATTTTCATACGCCCCGCTTCACGGTGTGAACCACACACTCCGCCAAACCGTCCGCTTCCAGGTGATCCCGAGAAGTGGTACGATGGTCAATCAAAGCCTTGGTATACAAAGCTTCGAAAGCCCCAAAGAACTCATGCCCTTGGTATGTCAAAACCTCAGTTGAGGCTCCAAAACAAGCCAACATCCGGTCAAGGAATGCCATGGCCACCAACTCTAAAGAGTTCTATTGAAGAGCCACGAGCTCAATCCACTTGCTGAAGTACTCCACCATCACCAAGACATACTTTGCTCGCCGTGGAGTTACGACAAGTGGACTAGCAAGTCCAAAGACCACCAATATCCTAGCCCCATATTAGGCAAAGGTTGTAATTGCGGTGGCAAGGTGTTGAAGCTGGATCAAAGCTGATCATTTGCTTTACACCGACAAACATACGTGGTGAGCTGCTAATACATGCCGGTCCACTAGTACTGGCTGTACAACATTGAATGAGTCCGTCGCACATCAAAATGTCCTAGGTCTTCGTGTACTTGTTGTACCAATAAAACGTTCTATTGTGGCCTAGGTAGTAGCTTGTACAAGATTGGACCATTTTCCCACACATCGCTAACAACTTGGGCCCTATCCAGTTCTTCATCCAATACCAAATCAGGCAACGTCGATGTAGAGTCAAACATCAACGTGACGTAAGTCGTTGCATGCTACTCCGGGACCAACTCTCTGTCACAGTCCCCATGCAACCTGGCACCAGCGAAATCCTCCTCCCGAAGGGCTTGGATTGCATGGTAGACCATCCGCATTGAAGTTTGTAATGTGGGCGCAATGTATAACCTCAAAGTCATACTCCTAAAGCAACAAAGCCCACCTAGCAAGCTTGCTAGTAAGCTCGTCAGGCTCCATGAGTCACTTCAAAGGCTAAGTGCGGTCACCAAGGTAAAATGTTGCCCTTATAAATAGGGCCTAAAATGGGCTATGGCCCAAACCGCGGCCAAAGCCTTTCCTTCATAGGACAAATAGTTGGACTCCGCATTATTGTTGCTTGTAAAAGCCAACGCCACAACGTACTCCCGTCCCTCATCATCCTTTAGAGTCAATATTGCCTCCAGTCCTACAAGACTCGACTCTGTATATATCTCAAAGGGTTATGTAGCATTTGAACATCACAGCAGAGGCTCTGAACAAAGCTTAAGCTTCAAAGTAGCAAACGATTGCTGCTACTCCCGTTCCCAAGTCCATCGTTGATCCTATCCCAAGAGAATAGGCAACGGCATAGCAATCAATCTAAAGTTCTTGATAAATGGAAATAGTGATTCGCCAAGCAAAAAAAAGCTCAAAGCCGTGACACGCCGGTTGGGCCAAGAATCTTTTGCAACACATCAACCTTGGCCTGTTGTGCACCAAGACCCCTTGGAACTATGATATGTCTCAAATATGGAAACTGTCCTTGGAAGAACTTGCACTTGCCATGTGCAATTGCAGCCTCCACTGCCGTAACTTCTCAAACATCGCCTGAAGATGCCTCATATGCTTTTGTGAGCTGCTACTGAAAATGATAACATCATCAATGTATTATCGAGCAAACGATAAACCGGTCAACACCTAGTATGTTTCTCCTTAAAACTCAGCAAGTGTAAGATGGTAACTAATCGCAAAGTGGGAGTGTTGAAGTTAAGAGTTGCTCGTAATTATTATAACAATGTAAATATTTATTGAGGTAGATTTAGAGGGCAAAGTAACTGGGCAGAGGTGAAAGGAACTTGGGAGGTACATGGATGGTGCAAGGTCAAAGAAATAGGACCAACCCACATGTCTTGCATTGGATAAACAAGGTCAAGTGGGTGGCCATGTGGCCTATGAGTTGGCGAAATGTGACTTGCAAGTTGCTTTAGAAGCCACTCGCATGGTACTTTAGAAGGCACTTGTAAGATGCTTGACAAGCCACTTGCAAGATGCATCGGATGCCAATAAGTGGTAGTATAAGGAAAGGCATTTGAAAGAAGGCAACATCTCACTCTAAGCATAGATTATAATATCATGTGTGTTTCATTTGCTTGTACAATCATTTCTCTGCTTCTTTAGAACCTCAATAGAAACAAGCTCAAAAGCATTGTTGGTATTCGTCCTAGGCCCAAAGTCTATAGTGGAAGCATTCTCCGGAACGAAGAACGGTGATACCGACTCCGGATACTCACCTTAAACAAAAACCACCTCGGGATCTATCTACAAGTACTATCTAAAGGGCAAGGGTACGAACAGACAACCTGCACCTGCAAAATCATCAAACTTTGTGGTTCACCGGTCATCACCTCCAACTAGCACAGGTCCAACCACAACCCCCCACATAAAAATGTTTAGTCGGCCATGAACCCGACTTCACCCCTACGGTACACTATCACAATCTATGAACAATAAGAAATGTAGCCACAGGAAAACACCAGAAACAAGCACGCTACACGGGTAAGTACTGCACAAGAATTCAAAAATCAAAATTGGACCTTCTCCTCCAACAACATAAAAGTAGTATATGAAAATGATTAGTGCCACTAACATCCGCCTGCAATAGGTGGTCACTAATTGCAAAAATTTGCAACAACACAAGAGGAACACTTTAACTTGTCTTTCTCCAAGTCTAAAGATAATCCCTAAAGGCCCAAGGCATTTTCACACCAAAAACACTTCAAAACTGCTCGTTCTAGTGCAATGAGTATAGGGGTAATCAAAACCATTTGTTTATACATCTAACCGTAGGATCTAAATCAAAACTTATACTTTAACAACCTCACAAAATTTCATAAACTTTGACCGCAAGGATTGGAAGATTATAGTGTTTGAAGTAGAAAAATCCGTTCTTTTTCTTTCATGCTTTGAGTGGATCAGCAGACTTTGACTACACTTGGTGTCAAATTTTTGCACTACACAAGGTCTGAAAACATTACCATCATGTTAATCATGATGTTATTTCCTTGTACACGAAGTTTTAGAGGAAGAAGAGGGGTGTGGCGTATTCAAAATAAATATGCAAGGAGTAAAGGTTCAAAAATTGTCAATTCACGTTTTATTTTTTTGTGAACTAAATATGTTTTAGAATAATAATCCGAATGGTCAATAAGATGGTTTACACCACATCTTGTAGTTGAAAAAATAAAATATAAGAAATATAAAGATCTCCAAGTTTTATAGGGAAAAGAAGAATTTTTTTTGGTACCTTGCTCGACAAAGTGTGGCAATGTGCTAAAATGTTTGGCTTAGATTATTATGCTATTTTCCACTTAAGACAAGAGATTTTTTTTGACAATATGAAAGGAAATAATTTTATTTGCTAGTATTGAAAATCTCACATTCAATGGAGTGTCCGAGCAAAAGTTTTTGGAGTTGCCCAATGTGCCTGGTCTCCCCATATGAAATTCAAAACCCTATAACTTTTTCATAAAATGTCGGATTTAGGAAAAAATTGGACTCAGACGAAGCTTTCAGCAATGTTTATCTACTCTAGAAATATTTAAAAGGAATGTTATAAATTGACACCATAGGAACTTGCCCAAACCTTCAAGATTCCCATGAGGGGACTCTTGGGAATTAGGGGTTAAGGAAGTAGCGAGCTAATGCGGTTGCGATTTAAAAAAATACAAGTCTCCCAAACGAAAATGACACATTGAGTAACAAACGCACTGATACGCCAATTTAACACTAAAATTGGACAAATGGCGGAAAACCCTAATTCTAAATGCAAATTTTTACTCAAAACCAAGTTAAAATGCCCTTACAATCTACCTCCAAAGTTTAGACTCTAAACCCAGTTTTTTTAAGAACCCACAAAAATGTGGATTTGGAAAAAAAAATTCCACTTAAACTTTTCCCTCTTAATAAATAGAAACCTCCATGGAGAGCTCAAATCTGAAATTGGAATTCAAAGAATATATATATATATATATAGGGAGATATTAACCCACAGTTACATCACTTTTGTCCAAAATATAGTATAATCTGCAAGAGATGAAATTGCATCACGAATGGGAAATTGCGGCGGATGTAACATTGCCCAGATGGAACTTTGCCACGATTGTAACATTGGCACGGAGGTAACAATTGTGCGGAGGTAACAGTATTGCGGATGAAACTCTACCATGGATGAAATCTTGTCGCAAATGAAACCTTATCGCGGATGAAACCACTCAACAGACCATTAACAACCTTCTTGCTTGACACCTTGCAATCCTCACAACATCTTCAAAAATTGTCAGATTTGGGCGCCATTTGTTGCATAAGAATCGTCTAAATTTGTGCTACAATATTGATCTAAGCACCCCACAATTTTTTCTCACATTTTCTAGCTAAATAACAAGAGATCTATGACTAGGAATGGAGGGACTTTGTCAAGTGAAAGAGATGCATATCACACATAGTTAAGCGTCTTACACGCCACGAAGGGAGAATCAACAAATGCAAGATAGTAGGAAAGTGTATAGGAGCCTATACTGATGACTACACCATCACTTACAAGCAAGAACTCACAATCTCTACTCTCCACCCTAACTCACAAAGCTTAGCTTGACAAAGACGTCAAGTCAAGGATGTGTGCAACGCTATATACACACATACAATCCTAAGTGGATGGAAACCATCCACGGATGAACGTGGTGGGCCGTCGTACGTCCCTAAACCCATAGCTTGGTAACAAACTAATCTACCATAAAACACTATGATGCAGAGAGGCCCTCGATGCCACGTCCCGTAAGACCTTGATAAAAGGCATGATAATTTCATTTTCCGTTTGGATTTTAAATCCAACATTTTATATTAGAAAAAAATATTTTACTAAAGTAGTGGGCTAGTCTATACCTCTAGTTATTGCAAGACCTTTTGCCTTACCCTAAATCCCTCCATTAAGTTTTTCCATAAAGTTTATGCAAACTGCAATGGAAAGATCTGCAATTATATTGAGTCAAAGTACGCTAACCCTATCGGCTCCGCCCTCGCAAGAAAAAATAAACATTGCACCCTTCAAATGTTTCTATCTTACTATCCATACAGTCCAATTTACGAATGACTTCTTGTAACACTGAACTTCAAGATCCTACAATTGAAAATAATAGAAGGTTGTTTGGATTAGTCTAATGACATCTCACCTAAAAGAGGCAGTTTTTGCTCATTGTCCGTTCTACACAGTAGTCTAGCCCATCACCACCACCTTCCCATCACAACACTCTATATTTGGTCCCAAATCCATCCCATATCTTCCCAATTTCACTCTATGTCAGTTCCAAATTAAGGCTCACTATTGGTCAAGACCCCTAACTTTTGGTCGACACTGATGGGTGGCAGAAATAGACCACACATGACTGACCACTTTGAAAATTTATAAGTGTTTCACATCTCATCCGGAAATTATGAAATGACTTGGGTTGAGATTGTTATTCTATTAGCTATCGCTGAAAAATAAATGTATAATTATTTGGGCTCTCCTTATATGCACATTGCTTAATATGTCGGTCAAGGGTTAGGGGTTAGTAAGACCATGATTACTCTTCTTCTTCTAGAGTTAGATGGTGGGTCACTATATAGGTCATGAATTGTGCTAGAGAAGACCTTGTGCTTGGACAATACAAAGGCAAAATGGACACCCCAATGATTGGCATGAATACGCTATAATTTCAGGGGGAAAGGGAGTGGGGAGTGGGACCATGCCCTTCCTCACTCATACAGCTTTGCTCTTTCACCTTTCACTCTTTCTCTTATTATTTGCACAACAAATTCTCTCAGCATATGCCAAGTAGTCATTCTCCTGTCCTGCTAACCGAAACTCCCCAACCTGTTAAATTCCAATTCTCCTCTACAATAATTAAACGTTAGCTCCCCCTTTTTCCCACTAAAATCCTTCCTTTTCCAGAATGCTGGGAATAACCCTTTCCAAACCAAAGGAGAAGCCAGGAATATTAATTATTTTCCCTTCAACGTCTATGACCTAGGAAAATCTATGAGTGTAATAGATTACGCAAAACATCATCTACACAATGTATACATTTCCTCATGATCCCACTTCACTAAAATTACTGTAGTTTGCATGCATGGATTGGAAATCACTGAGATCCGTTGGAAAGCTAACCAATACCTCAAAAATTGCTCAAAAGATGTGAGAGACGATGGCCACTTGTGGAAAGAGTTATAGCACCAAATTCGACCCTGACAGGGCATCATAGACGTTAGAGGACCAAGTGTTTGTTTGGGGGACAAAGTGTTTCAATTTGACTGCAATCATCTTTCAATCCATATAGTCAAAATTCATTGGTTTTTTTCCATATCACCTCATATAGGTTTACATTTTCAAAAAAGTTCATCTCGGCAGTATTTAACCACTGGAGTAGAGATTCCTCTAAAATTGGCCGTGGTCGTCTAGAGTTAAATAGATTAAAAAGAATTTAGTACCAGATAAAATTTAAAAATTGTGCCAAGTAAAATAAAAATAGTCTAGAAAAGAATTATTATGAACAAAATAAGACCAATAAACCTGGCCAAAAATCAGTCAGTGGGCCAAAAATAATTCTTTTAATAATTCCAAAAAGCGCTGGTAGCCAGGTAAGCTGAAGCGGGAGATCAGAAATAGAAGAACGACGGCAGGGGAACGCGCACCGGGAACCACAGCGAACGAGGGAGGGAACGGTGTATGTCCCGAGTATAACCGGAGTATATTGAGGGTAATACCCGTGTTTATTCGGGTGTCACCACAGTATCGTGCTGGTAATTCTTGAAAGGTTGACCACGTGAACGGGCCCGCGAGGCTGCCTCTCTTATTGAGCTGCCGCGGATCCTGGCGCTCGCTATTCAGTGACCGTGCCAGTTCGCCACCCTCGCGATCGCCCCTCCCATGCCGCGCTGATTGCAACGAGCTGCGGAGCGCGCGGGGAGGTGGAGAATTGATGCAGCTAGCTGGAAACAATTAGCTCTGAGGGAGGGAGCCGGGCGAGTGGGTTCGCGCGATGGCTGCCATTTCGGCGGACTGTAGCGTGAGCGAGAAGCGATGGGGGAGGGTGGTGAGCTTCAACCTGTCGTCGGGGGTGCTGGAGAAGGCACGCAAGGCGGCCTCGGTGAGCCAGAAGGTGGTGTGGAGCACGGGCAAGGCGGCGTGGATCGCCGGCGCGTCGTTCCTGTTCCTGGTGGCGCCGCTCATCATCCAGATGGACCGCGATCAGCAGCAGCAGGCCGCGGTGCCGGACCTGGAAGGCGGAGACCACCACCACCAGTCGATGTTGTCCACCACCGCCGTCAACCCCGACTCGCCGTCCGTCCTCAAGTGAACTTCATTCTCCTCACCTTCCTTCCCGCATTATTCTTGCATTCATCTTGAGGTTCACGCTCGAGTGTTCCGCAACTGCAACTTCGGCACTCGCAGAGAACGTCGACGTTGCTGTTTTTGTGTCCATTTCACGACCGGAGCGCCGCAGTATCGCAAGGTTATTAGGCTAGTAGCAGCCCGAGTATCACCTCGGTATTATTCGTCTAGTTGTGCATAACGGGGCTCTTCTTTCTGTACATGATGATGGCGATGACCTTTCTACTACGTTGATTGATGTAGTACTCTTTCTGCCTCTTCGAACTCGGTTGGGAGCTTTGACAGGCAGTTTGTGTACTGAAGAGTGAATAACTGTCATGTTGAAATATCTGGTTTCCTTGGAATATTATGAGTGTCGTCTATGCCTGGCGAACAGTGGCATGATCATTGGCCGCAGAGGAACTGAAAGCTCCACTCATTTCTAGTACTTTTGTATGACCTTGGCTGGTAAATAAGTGCAGTTGTGACTTTAGTACTCTGAATTTGATACTTTTTGGTGAAGTGTCAAAAGTGTTGAAAATTAGTGTGAAAGTGTCATTTGGAGCGTCCAAAACAGCCCCATTTTGTATCTGTGATGTTCTTGAGACACAAGATGTAGTAGTTGGATAAATCTTCTCCTTTGTGATGGTATGAAATAGGGGGCATAATTGTATTGTTCCTATGATCCTATTTCTGTTTGATTTGATTTTGTTTCTCTGTACACTGTTAGTAGAAGGTCAACGACCTAGTTCCATGCTTGAATGTGTCAAAAAAAAATTGGTATATTATTTAGTTTTTAGTTACAAATGGAGCAACTGGGGCTAATCTTTCCTCCTATCTTTCATTGCAAATGTCAGTTAGGAGTCTCTATCTAGACAATAAAAGCGTACATCAAGACATTTGCTAAATACATTCATGAAGCATGTCAGGCTGTTTCCTGCTAACTTTTGATTATTTGTATAAAAAAAATAGTTCCTTGACAATAACAAACACCTACTCTGTCACTTATAGGGAGCAATGGCTGATTGTGCTAGCACAACTGAAGAGGCATTGACACCAAAACACGGGACAAGGTATCGCTCCGGGACATGATCTCGCACAGATGCCAAATATGAACACACACCGCAACTACTACATCTACAAGATGTCTACACCTTCATTCAAGATAGAGGAAGGGCTGTCAGCTGTCTGTGGAGTGGGAGGAGTTGAGGACAAAGAGGACCACGCCTGCAGTGGCGAGCACCCAAGCGAGGTACTCCCGCAACCCATCCTCACCACCCCCAAGGCACACGGGAGCCGCATGATCGCTGTCCAAGTTGTACCACTCGCCCTGCAGCTTCCTTACGGCGACCCAGTGGCGCCCTTGCCATATGCCCAGCCACCTCTTGGTGGAGAAGTTGACCACCATGCCCAGCAGCCTGTCGCCGTACCCCGCAGCTTGCGAGAGCAGCTCCTCGATGCCCTTGCGGCTGTCGAACCACACGGTCTCCTTCTCTCGCGAGCTGAGCGCGGCGATCAGCACGTTCGCATCGTAGTTGCCTGTGAGCGTGTTCCTGTGCGGCTTGAAGATGAGCGAAAGCGGGTTCGCGAGCGCGGAGCTCGGGATGGCGCTTGCTAAGTTGTCCGCCGTCGCGTCCAGCTCGTCTCTGGTGAAGCAGTTCTCGCCCTGCAGCAAAACACATAAAAGGCATGAGTAATAATTGAACTGGTAGAGGAAAACTACGGACTACAATAATCCTTAAACGCCAGAAGGTGCCACTGGTGGCCACAATGTATGGTGTCGTATTTCAACATGATAAGGGTTAAATGACCTCCAAAAGAAAGATGTTAATTGAAGAATCTGCAATCCAAAGCTGTACGTCTTGCTAAACTTTAATACAATTTATGTATTCTACAGAGTAAAATATGTGCCTCTACCAATCTGACCCTTATCATGTTCAAATACAATACCATACATGTAGAATACATGAGCATTTTGCAACTTCTCAGACACGTGGTAGGTACAATAATGATCTAAATTTGAAATACCATGTATCATTGGATAGGGCTCAACACAAATACAAACTTTTCTATGTCAATTCATACACCTTGTATCTCAAATACACACAGAGAACATCATATTGCAACCCAAATATGGCGAGAAACTATTCACCAAGGCAAAAAAAACCAAGATAGTCACCACCCTACACAACTATACATGAGAATACACCATACCTCACCTACTTGGAAAATTCAAAGGAAGACACACAGACAGACCTGGAGGAGATTATTGAGGCAGTGCAGCAAGCAGAACTGAAAGTGCTGTCTCTCATGGTACAAGCTCTCGCCGCTTTCGTCGTCTTCCACTGCCATACTGCTCCGTCAGGCTCGTCAATCGGCATAACTCTCCAGCAATCTGCACCCATAAGTTAAGTTTCGAAATATTGTTAAACCCTAAACCATAATCTTCCCCACAACACTACTTCTCCCACACATAATTCGAAATCAGGGTTCGGGGAAGTGCACTGCGACATACCTGCTGAGGAAAGCTTTCCCCTCCGCCATTCAACTTCGGCTTTGCAAACTAAGGTGCACACGTTCTTTACTGGATTATGAACGTGGGCAGCGAGACGAGCACGTCAGGCGATAAACCGACTCAACGTCCGTCGCTCCGACTCAACTTCCGTCGCTCCGGCTCAGCGTTCGTCGCTCCGACTACACTAAATTCTATGTTTTTTAATTTTAGTTACATTTTATGACTTGACAGCGCTATAGCTTTTTACCTTTTACAGAGATTTTTAATGAGGGGACACCTATTTATACTACTTGAAGAGGGTGATCATTGTCAACATGGTTGGTAAAAATATTCATCGAGAGTAAAAAGTCATAGCATTTATGAATCATATAGTGTGCCTACACTAAACATGATAATTAATGTGATGCCTTTCGTGTTGACAACTGAATTTATTACAACCTACATTCTCTTTAGTGAATCTTGGAGTGGTATAGAAGTTGGTTGTACTCGGTCAGTGGTCGGTTTTGGGCCGTCCTATCTTGAGGGAAGTCTTTTGAGTTAAAAATATGGATAATTGACTAGTAATATTTTTTTTTACAAGCTTCAGTTCCAATTTGTTGGTGTGTTAGATCATTGTCATGACAAAGGCTTACAATTTCCTCGGACCTCGATTAGATATGCACATAGTTGATTTTTGAGGCTCATCAAAGATAAATTCCATACTAAGAACTAACATTTGTTTAATAGCAGCATAGTGAATTTATTCATTATCACAACCTTCAATTACAAAATTGTAAAACAACATCTCAACTCCTAAAGGACCAAGTGTCTGTTCAAGGGACAAATATTTTCACTTTGGCTGCAATTATCTTTCAATGCGTACGGTCAAAACTCACAAACTTTTAATCACATCATCTCATAGTTGTTTAGAAGAAGATCCTACGGTTACATTCTCAAAAGTTCATCTTGACAATTTTTAATCAATGAATAAATATTCCTCTAAAATTGGTTGCGGTCCTTTAAAAATGCGATCATTCAGAGAGAATTAACTTATGAATCAAAAAACACCCTTCCATTACCCCAAAAATAAAAATGCCAACTTTAAATATAGAGCCTACAACTAGATCCCGTTATTCCAAAATGTTAGCTACAAGTTCTCATAATATCTTGGATTGAGCTGAGATTTTTAGACTTCACTCAACGGCACCCACTAATCAAGCTTAACAACCTCTCTGACGCCGAAAAACAAACTATTATAAACCAAAGCCCATGGATGAAAACCGACACCAAACAGATAAACTTGGATGAATCTGACGTCAGCGGATGAAACAACTCCAGAAACGGATGAAAACTCACCACTGTCACATGTGTTTCGTTCAGAAGTCAACTCTTTTTCTCCCTTAAACAAAAATCAAGTGCAAGAACTAGACAAAGTGCAAACAAACGTCAAAAGCATTGAAAACTAAAAACATATGTTGAAGTTGAATCTTTGAACTGTAACGTGTTCGAAATTCGCTCGCCTGATTCACTCACCTCCTTCAACGTCACTCTTCCGAGTCCATCGAGAGAGAGAGAGGCCTGCTGCAGACATCACACGTAGACAGACAGACACACACACACACACACACACACATTATCAGCATCTCCATCTCCATTCTCACCTCTTCCTAGTACAGCGATTGAGTATTGTGTCTGTCAGTAGTACAAGCTGGATTGCCAGAAAGAGTAGAAGAAACGTGGATGAGTTGACACCCATGTTGCAACAGGCTACTGAGGAGGTGGCTTGTAGATCTAGCTTCACAAGTTTTGTGTTAGTTTTGATCCCAAGGTTTCGGTTGTGGCCCAGACAAAGCAGTTGTAATCTCTACAGAGCTTGATCGGTAAGTAATCACCTCTTGCAATGTCAGTGAATTTTGCTAGATTTTTCCACCTTTTTTTTTCGTGGATCTCTTATCAATGTTGCTGAATCTGTTGTCGGTTGCAGGAAGTGATTAGTGGAAAGGATTGGGATCATAGGCGTGACTTTGCCATGGGCTGTGCTTCTTCTTCTTCTGGTGAGTGGTAGCTTAACCCTTGGTTTGGTGGAGAAAGTCTTTCCAAAGTCACCCACAGTTTGAATAAGATACCCCTTCTTTAGGCTACTATTTCCTCATTCTGAACAGCTATGCTTCGGAGCAATGAAAGAATGAGCTTGGTGATCTTTAAGCTAGAACTAGTTTTTTGGCTGCCTTAGGGAAAGTTTGAGCTGTTTAGTGTTGAATTTTTATTATTTTCAAAAGAGGAAAGAGGTTAGAACCCTTTGCTTGTCTTTTCAAGTAACTCTAATAATTGCCGTATTCTTTTACTACCTGTCTGTGATTTAGCAGTGAAAGGCTCTGCACGTATACCGAAGTCTCAATCTGAGGTTCTAGATTCCAAGCATTTGCGCATCAAGGTAAACGCAAAGGTTTTTCCTTCTCAACCGTCCTTGTTATTGTTTGACTAGTGACTAGTTTTCATGGTTATCCATAGGTAGTGCATCTAACTAGTGTAGCTATGAATAGTCAATCTATAACCAATATGGCAATATGTGCCAAGTTTCTTTCTCAACAAGGTGATTGATTTCCTCGTAGTTTGCATTGATTGACCCTGTAACTTGTCTTGATTGCATAATTTGCAGTTAGTGCTGTTGGGCGACTCCGGAGTTGGAAAAAGTTGCATTGTGCTCCGATTTGTGCACGGGCAATTCGACCCTTCGTCCAAGGTTTGCCCACATGCATATTTTATGTATGTATGATGTGTGTATGGTAGTATGTTGCTTTTTATTAGTTTTGTCACCAACCAGCTCATCTGAATGGCGTTCATCACCAGGTCACAGTTGGAGCTTCCTTCCTCTCGCAAACCGTTCCATTGCGAGGCGCCACCAAGGTGAAATATGAAATCTGGGACACGGCAGGACAAGAACGGTCCGTCATCTCCACCTCTACAAGTCACATCCACCCTTCTTCCACTTTGTGTGTACTGATGGTTTCTAGTGCAACAGGTATGCTTCCTTGGCGCCCTTGTACTACCGAGGTGCTGCTGCGGCGGTCGTGGTGTACGACATAACCAACACGGAGAGCTTCTCAAAAGCGCAGTTCTGGGTGAAGGAGCTCCAGAAGCATGGCAACCCGGACATGGTGGTGGCCTTGGTCGGGAACAAAGCCGACCTTGAGCACCAACGTGAAGTCTCTCGCGAGGTAAATAGTTCTCCATGGTTGGAAACAATAAGTACGCAACAGATGCGATATCGTTGCTTCATATGCAACAGATGTATTATCATGCTTCATATCCCTTTAACATCAGAAGGTGCCATGGTATACTACATGTATGGTGTCGTATTTGAACATGATAAGGTTTAGGTTGATTGAAATGACCTCCAAATGAAAGATGTTAGTTGAACAATTTTCAGTCCAGTCTTGTTAAACTTCGATACATTTTTTGTATTTTCCAACTGACGTTTAAGGGTTAATATGCAACAGATGTGATACCATGCTTCAGTGTCTGAAACAATGGGGTCATTGTTATTGCAGGAAGCGCAAGCGTATGCAGACAGCAATGGCATGTTGTTCATTGAAACATCAGCCAAAACTTCGGACAACGTGAAGCAGCTGTTTGAGGTAAACGCCTTGTTTTGTACGGTTTTAGCTGCTTGTGAGATCTCCCCTGGTTCTGACAATGCGCGAGCGGGTGGCAGCAATGCACAGAGGGCGACATCGCTCGGAAGCCCAAGCATCCACGTCTGTATAGCCGGTCAAGAAACTCGTTCTCCAAGGTCCACCAGTTTCGCCGAGTGCACCCCACAGTCGTTGCATCCCGGACCTGAAATGGTACAAGCTCCTCTCAACAGAGGCTGCCTGTTGTTCCCATCTCTAGTGTTTGATTCTGGAGGAAACTTTGTTCCTTGCGGGTGGTTTTTGTTGCTTTTTGTATATAAATTTATTTATCTCTATTTCTACATATATATTGCTCCTATACTTTTCAATGGAAAAAAATCCTAAAACCCTAAACCTGGAGGGATTGTTTTTGGTGTCAATGGGATGAAGTGGGTATCATTGTCAATTTTTTAATCTCTAGTGCTCCATTCTCTGCGAAACTTTGTTGTCAATAGTTGAACAGTGTTGCTTTTAAGCTGCTTTTTATTGGTTTTGTGTATATGTTTATTTATCTCTCTTTGTATATATGTTGCTTCTTTTATTTCCAGCAGAAAAGCCAATTCCTAGAACCCTACACCTGAAGGGATTGTGTTGGTGTCAATGGAATGAAGTGGGCATCTTTTTCTTTTTGTTCATTGGGTCCTTACATATTAATCCCTGGAAGACTGAGAGGCCATGATCTGGGTCATGTATTTCTTTTTAAGTGATTAACTTCCCAGATTGTGGGAATTTTGTATTCACTTTTAGTAAGGTGCTAGGGTAGGCTACCAATTTTCCTACTTTGTTGCAGGAATTAAATTTGGTGTAACATTGTGAAAAGATTTTGAGCTTTTAATGTCTCTCATACTATGTGCAACCTAATGGAAATCAATTCATTCGTTAAAATATGATAAATAAATATAGTTAAAAACAATTACTGTCTAATGTAAATTTGACATTATGTGTAGCCAAAGTGTGTAGATCATGTTTCTACACAGGAAAATAATCTTGTCTTTTCACTGTAACCCTTTAACCCCTAAATTCCTTTGACAATTTCACGCTAGAAACGTTTCAAAACTGCTTGTTTTAGTGCAATGAGTAAGGACGACACAAAACGCTTTTACTTCTATTTTTAACCGTGGGATCTCAATTAAGACTTATTAAGTAACTTACCCAAAAACAAATTATAAAGTTTGGCCACACGGATTGTAATATTATAGTGTTTGAAGTAGAGAATAGGGTCCATTTTCTTCCTTACGTTTAGTGGATAAGTAGACTTTGACTTCACTTGGTGTCAAATGTTTGCACCTCACAAGGTCTAAATCCATTACCATCATATTAAGCATGATATTAGTTCCTTGTACTCCAATTTTTAGAGGTAGAAAAATGGTGTAGCATATTCAAAAAAAAATTGTGCAAGGAGTGGAGGTTCAAAATGTTGTCAATTTGCGTTATATTATTTGTGAACGTAGTATGTTTTAGAATGAGAATTCAAATGGTCAATAAGAACATTTACACCACATAATGTTGTGGAAAAATAAAAAGTAAAAAATATGATGAAAAACTAAACCCTAAATCCAAATGGTCAATAAGAACGTTTACACCACAGAATGTTGTGAAAAATAAGGTTTTTTGGTACCTTGCCGGACAATGTGCAATAATGTGTGAAAATGTTTTGACTTGGATTTGTATGCTTTTTTTCACTAAAGACAAGAGATTTTTTTTGACAATTTGAAAAGAAAAAATATTACTTGCTGCTATTGTAAATCTCACATTCAATAGAGTGTCCCAGTAAAAAAAATTGAGTTGCCCGACGTGCCCGCTCTCCTCATTTCAACTTCAATACCCTATAAACTTTTTCATAAAATGTCGGATTTAAGAAAAAAAAAATTGGACTCACACAAAGCTTTTAGTATTTTCCATCTACATTAAAAAAATTCAAAGGAAATTGTTACAAAATGACACCATAGGAACCTGCCCGAACCTTCTAGAGTCTTAAAAGGGGACTCTTGGAAATTTAGGGGTTAAGGCCGATGAGCTTCTTTGGCCTGTGAGGATCTACAAGTGTTTTAGATCATGAAGAATGGCATCTCTGTAGTGGATACATACCAGCACAAAAATCTACCAACTCGCTTCACAGAAATCAGTGTAGCTCACAAATGCTTGCATTGATCGTAGTGGCGAAGGTCTCAACAAATGCCCATCTTCCTCCACCTGTAAGTCATGGTCTATTTTTTCCTTTGAGGTGGCCTATAGCGCATTCCATAAAGGTTTTTTTCCCAAAACAATCCATATTTGTTTGATCGGCCTTAACATTTTGCAAATCATTCTAAAACATACAAAGTTCACAAAGAAATATAACATGATTTGGTAGTTTTTGAAACCTTCACTCCTTGCACGGGTTTTGAACCTCCACTCCTTGCACGGGTTTTAAACCTTCACTCCTTGCACAATTTTTATTTAATGTGCTACACCCTTCTCTACTTCTAAAGAACATTGTATAGGGAATTAATATCATATTCAAGATGTTGGTATTGAATTTAGACCTTGAGTAGTGCAAACAATCGACACCAAGTGAAGTCAAAATTTGCAGACCAACTCAATGCATGGAAGAATATTAATTGTTTCAAACAATACAATCTTTCAATAGTGTGGTCAATGTTTTAAAAACTTTTACAAGTATGTTACATAATGATTGAGATCCTACAGCTAAATTTGGAATATTTTTTATGGTTTCCTTCTTTACTCATTCCACGAGAATCAACGATTTTGAAGTGTTGTTTTGAGTGAAGTTGTCAAGGATTTCTAGAAATTGTTTTGAAGTGTTTTGTAACCCATAGTGCCATCAACTTTGTACTCTTGAAGTTTTTTTCATAGAATGAAAAGTCAAAAAGTGAAGAAAGTGGATTGCAACCATTTCATTTTTTCTCTTTCTTTCTCTTGTTGTATACTCAAATGCTTATAAAATCCTAATATTACATTCGTCACATTATACCATTTTTTCTTCAAAGGTTCATTTGAGTAACATTATATAGCCAGTAAATAATAAAATAAATGCACATTTGTTAGAATTTAGGGTTCATAATTTTAGGGTTTATGAATATAATTAATGGATTTAATCCCTAAAGGCCCAAGGCATTTTCACACCAAAAACGCTTCAAAATTGCTCGTTTTAGTGCAATGAGTAAAGAAGGAAACAAAGTCCTTTATTCCTACATCTAACCGTAGGATCTAAATCAAAGCTCACTAAGCAAGGTCCTCACAAAATTTCATAAACTTTTACCGCATAGATTGCAAGATTGTAGTGTGTGAAGTAGAGAAAATGGTTCATTTTCTTCCGTGCGTTGAGTGGATGAGCAATCTTTGACTTTCACTTGGTTTGAATTTTTTGCACTACACAAGGTCTAGAGTCTTTACCATCTTGTCAAGCATGAAGTTAGTTCCTTCTACACCAATTTTTAGAGGTAGAAGAAAGGTGTAACATAATCAAAACAATTGTGCAAAGAGTGGAGGTTCAAAGATTACCAATTTACGTTTCATTTTTTTTCTGCAATAAATATGTTTTAGAATGGAAATCCAAACGGTCGATAAGAAGGGTTACAACACATCTTGTGGTAGAAAAAACTAAAATTATAGAATATGAAGATCTCTAAATTTTACGTGGAACAGAAGGAATCTTTTTAGTACCTTGCCTGACAATTTGTGACAATGTATGAAAATGTTTGACTTGGGTTAATGTGCTATTTTTCACTAAAGACAATAACTATTCTTAGATAAAAGAACGAAGGGAGATAATATTACTTGCTAGTGTTGAAAATCCCACATTCAATAGAGTGTCCCATCAAAAGTTTTTGGAGGTGCCCGTTTTCCCCATTAAAACTTCAAAATCCCATAGCTACTGCATAGAATGTCAGATTTAAGAAAAAATTGTATGCACACAAAGATATTAGTAATGTCCATTTACCAACAAAAAAAAAATGAAAAGATTAAAAGAAATGTTATAAATTGACATTATAGGAACTTGCCCAAATTCTTAGAGCACTCTTGGGCCTTGAGGGGTTAATGCTACCAAGGTTAGTACTAATTTGACTGGATGGAACTTGTTTTCCAGGAGGTAAAGCAAAGCAGGAGTTGGCTGTCTGTGCAGGCTGGAAAAATCAAACATGTCTAGTTGGAAGAATAATGGGTTTTTGGTGTTGAAAATAGCATGTAAATAATGCTGAGTTGTTCCAATTGGCTAGAATTTGATGGTAAATTTACACACAAAAGTTGACATTAAAAGAAGTATGGAACTGTTCCTTTTTTCTTCCATCATTGGCACAGAGAACAATCGTAGGCATATTCTTAAAGTTCCTCTCTCTATTCTGATAAACCAAATTGGCCAAAATAGAACAAGGGGGTTTCCTTCAAGGCCTTTTCTTAATTTTCAAATTTTGGAAGTTTTCTAATTAAAGATATTACAATTTTTAAAAAACAGGTTCTTGGGAGTTTCATGTCATAAGTAGCTCCCACAACAAGCCTCCAACTCTCTTTTGTTTTCTTAGTTCCTTCCACCAAATGGACATGGATCCAATGCTTCTTTATATCATTTTTCATTGTAGCTAGAGCGGCAACATAACAAAAATTATAGATGATTTTACGTGTTTTCATCCAAATTGGTACAATGTTAATGCACGAGTCAGATTTTCATCCAACAGTGGCGATCGATTTGAAGTGGTAAGAGTATTTTCAGCAACAAAAATCTTAGTAGACCTGTAGCAAATATCCCTACTCTTTGAGAATCAAAACGCATGTGTTGTACACCTAAACATACATAACATGTGATGTTTCCTTTTCTACAAATCCATCATCAAATTACTATTTTTTTCCCTCCATGAACTGCATCATGTTCGTCCTCATTGCCATGTCATGAGTTTCAACTCTCATCATGAGGTGTTTTTTTTAATAGCATTCCTACATAGGTGGACAAATATAAGGAGTTCCCGTAGTATGGGCAAAGTTGTTAACAGATTTTTGTTAGTGGTGCCAAAAAAATTGGTAATTTGATGTGGGCCCGGGTGGAATGACCCCCTCATTCTCTCAGGAGGGATGAATGGAGATGGATGGGGTCATTCCTCTCGAGTCTCCCTAATCCTACAACCTCATTCATGTGCCCGTTTCCATAGCCCCATTTAAATCCTACATCCTAAAATTCACGAGTAATTTCTGAACCAGAAACCCTAGAAGATGGGGGAATGGAGAGGAGATGACCCTTCATCCATCTCCGTCCATCTCCTTGAGGGGCAACATAGAGGTCATTCCTCCCTCGTTTTTAACCCTTCAATGCCTATGAGGTCATGGCAGGGTTGATTTTTGTGCTTTTTGTGTTGTAACTTTCACCACAATTGCATGTTGTCTTTGCAATACTCATGACACTTTGAGTTCCGAGAGAGCTTTTCAACTCATCTCCCTAATCTCCAATCGATGGAGGCATTGATGAACTACAGTGATTTTTGTGAAGTGGGGTCGGGATGAACTGTACCTGTTGTGTAGATGGTGTTCTATATAATCTATTATTCTTGTAGATTGTCCAAGTGCCTCATGGTCCACTTAGGCATTAAAGGGTTAAGGCATTCATGTATCATTGTGGAATAGTAAATTAGAGATAACAGTGAAGTGAGGCAAAGTTGCCAAGTGTTTTGACCTATTTTCTGATGCAATGTGATACGCAAAAATTGTTGCCTTTTGGTACATCGTAGTATGGCCCACTCCAATCATAAGCAAACATAAGTCAGTGCAAGATCTGGTGCTGACTTGCAGAGTAATTGAAGTGAACTACTATTTGACGGTGGCGAAATTGCATCATGATCAACCGACATGGACATTCCACCGTTCCACCACAAATAAATCAAGCCAATGAATCAAGAATGGCAATCAAACTCTCGAAAGGTTGTGTTGCATTATGGTCAACCACGAGTTGTAGATGTGCTTGCCATGGTTGTTGGTGGGTGACCCATTGCATTCAGTCTTAGTCATTTTTAAAATTTTAAGTTATGTAGAAAACTTCTGGCAAGTGTTCCCGTCAAGATTAGAGAAGATATCACAACCATGAATTGAACCCGCAACCATTCCATTTGATCTGGGTATCTTCCATCATTACCCGGTAGTTTAGGGTTATCTCATATTTTATACACAAATATTCCAAGGTGGAAATTAGTATGGGCGCTAAGAATGATAAATAGTGTCATTGAGACTAAGTATTTATTTAAGGCTATAACTGTTCATTGAATATGAGTATATTCATCAACTAAAAAGATGTTCATACTATTTGTATAGTAGAATATCTAAAAATTTCAACCACCAATAGAAAATAATGTTAGTTTCAAAACAAGAAGTGCATGTGACACTAGTATATAACCCTAAAGCATCTATGTGGACCAGGAGAGTTAGAGACAATCTACAAGTGTAGTAGATTAGGCAATACATCATTTACACAATGCATACATTTCAGCACAAAAATTTAGGACTTAAGTTCATGGAAAACAATGTAGTTTGTTTATGCCTACATGGATTTGAGATTGGATGATCCGTTGGAAAGCCAATGAGGAGCTCAAAATGCGTTTTGAGTACGCAAGAGACAATAGACTATTGTAGAAAGATTTACAAGAGAAAAAACACAAGAAACGACCTTGCCATGGCCTCTTTGGTGCTAAAGGTTAAAAACAAGAAGTGCATTTTTACACTACATCCTTTTAAAAAGAGTGTGGTTACCATAGTTGAAGAGCAAGTTCGACCAAAAGTAATTCAAAAAATCAATGTTAATATTTTTGGAAAGTTATGTGTTTCTGAAGATTTCAATCGTACAAAGAAATGCAAAGGTTATGTGGTGATCACACTCCTTACACCATAGGATTTAGTATGGCCCTTGCATTGGTGATATGCATGCTATGGTGTCATAGTAAACAAGCAAATTCACTCCTAAATCATGCTAACTGTTGAAGTGGTTGCCAAAATCATGGAATTAATACGGGTACCCTTTAGGCTACATGCGGATAATGTAGGAAAGTCATTTTCCAAAAGTGAAGAACGGACTTGGATTTTTTGCTGGAGGATAAAGTGGCCCAAAGTAACTTAATGAAGGTTTAATAAAAATAAAAATAAAACCCACCGGACCACATAAATACAAACCTTACTATCCAATTTATTGAATTCAAATATTGCAATGATAGGTTTTCTCCAGTAGCAATCAAAAACTAAATTAATAAATACCAACCACTTATTAATAACATTGTAGCTCATGGATGGAAAGTTGACCCCCTTAGTGTCATTGCCACTAGGGCGAGAGCTACTTCCTTCATCCCCTCTATGGAAAGTCTTGAAAAAACATTCAATATCCCCATTGATTCAATTAGAAAGACATTCACTAAAATTAACACCATTGCTATCCAACATGCGATGTCCATACTTCTACACAAATGAAAAGTTGAAAACAACCAACCTCTCCCATAATTATATGATACTCTTTAAAACCTCTTAAAAATACGCATTTAACCCTTATAGATCATCTCTTGGAATTGAGCCTTGTGGCTCTGGTTGGTCTCCGGTTCATGGATGATGGTTATTAGTTACGTAGTGTCTACCCTCAAGAGGGGGGGAGTAGTTCCATACTACTAAACCTATGTCTGGTGGAGATGGATTTAGCGGTGGAACAAACAATCGCTCTATTCACTCCAAGCCCCTCTTGGTGTATGAGTTCTTCTTCATCTGAAGGTCTTAGCACGTCGAGTTGAATAGCCACATACCATAGGTGAAGGGTAGGTTTGGCATCTTTGTGCTGAATAATTAATTAAAGTCCAAAAAATTGGTTCAGTCTTCAAAAATGAATTTTAAATATTTTTGGCATGAATTCATCATTAAATATATTTAGACCGTTCTAATGGCCATGGGGTTGACCCATGACCTTGAGCCTCCAATCCGAAGACCTCATGCACCCACTTGGAAGGTTCAAGGCTTTTCCAAGCCACTTTTCTCTTTGATGTCCTCCATGATGACAATCAAGTGTATATGGATATTTTCTTTAATTTACCAATATGCACATAATAATTTTCCAAACTATTCGGCTTCACTTTTTTTGGTTTAATAAACCCCAAAGTGACCTTGACCTACGGTAGTTACACTAAGGTTACATTAAAAAAATCCACGTTGATGGGAATTCTTTTTTTAATATACAATTTATATCAAAAAAACGTTTGTGGGTATTATATTGTTTCCATATAGAATTGATATCGTTTGCATGTTGTAAAACTTGTTCCATCATTATCATATAAAATTTGTATCTCCAAGTTTTGATAAGAAGTCTATATAAATTATATTTTAAATCCATATAAAAAATAGATTATAATAAATGTCATATAATTTAGAATCAATACCACTTCTATATCACCAAAAGGCACTATTGAAAAATTTACCATCTTACAAAGTTGGCAAAAGGGTTGGCCCGCATTCTGTGTCGTTGCTTGCTCTACCCCTTACACTCTCGATTCCAGCTATGCCAACACATACTCCGAGCTCCAATCGCATTCTCCTACAACTTTTCACCTTCCACGTGCATGGAGGAATCGAACCCATGACATGTGAGTTCTCTATGCAATGAGTAGTCATGTTACTCAACACGTATCATCCCATTGTGTACCGCTCGTAGGTTTTCATTTACCATGTAGGGATGAGTTTCTAAAATGGGTTTTGACCTTTAGTTTGTTCCACATAAATTTGATAGTTTTGTCTAATCTTTCTCCAATGTCTACCCTGTTTTAGTTTACCAAATCCAATTAGTAGGATCATCTATTCCAACCTCAACGTCATTTACGAGTCATTCCTACTTTGGCGACATGTCAAAACTTTGAAAAAGGCACAAGGGAATTTATGGGTATCACTTAGGCATTCCATGTACATGACATAGGCATTTCATGTACATGACATAGGCATTCCATGTACATGACATAGGCATTATATGTATATCACATAGGCATTACATGAGGTATCACATAGGCATTATCACCAAGACATATATCTTGGGTTTCCCAACAAGAAATTGGGCATCCTTCCTTGTGAATCAATTATGTACAAGACTGACCAATGCATAAGGTACCTTTATATTTGTTGATCACAAGTTTTCTTTAAAAATAAAATAAAATAAAAACATATAATTCTAGATACTCTGAAAAAAGAGAAAGGTGTAAAAGTGTGAAAAATACAATATGACGTACAACATTTACATTCAAGTGTAATATATGTAAACATGTAGACATTGAATATTTAGTATTATTGTTATTTTTCATATATTAAATTCTCAATATACACGCAATATCAAATTTGACCTATATAGAAACTATATACATTCACTATAAGTACTATATCATTTTTTAGGTTTTTATCACTACAATATGATAATACTACCATAAAATGATTATATATAGTTTTTGCTATATCACTTCCATACAAAATTTATATTAAAAAATATGGCATGCAAATTTCATGTCCTTTTTAAATACAATGTCCTTCATATAAAGTTGTACATGTATGAATACTATACAAAATTGTTGTGTATACAATATTTTTTTTCAATACATATAATTATGATATGACAGTTTTGTGATGTAAAAACTATATGAACCTTTTCATAGGTCATCTTCATCCAATTTTTATATAGAAAATTGGTACACATGGATTTGGTATCGCACTTTTACAATATGAAGTTGTATGTTATTGAAACAATATTGTTTTCATAGAGGATTTGTACACACTATGTATAAGTATTGTATTCAAGTGGTATAAAAATTTCTTAATATACATAAAATGTGGTTTTAGTTCAATTGAAACAATGGGCTCGAGTTTTCTTGATGTAGCTCTAGCCCCTAAAGGACCATTTGTACATGCGATTTAAATTTACAAAATTTTGATGGTGTCTTTTTGTAGTAGTTAGCTTGAAGATTCAACGGTTGAAAATAACAAATGGTTGTTTGAATAAGGGCCGCTTCCCACCTAACGCCCGAGTTGAGAGTCCGACGGTTTCCACCAATGAGATTGCTTGAATGGCCAAAGTCCGGCCTCTCGGCCTTCACACCAAAGGCCAAAGTCCAAAGGTCATCGTCTTCCAATGTGCCTACATGGTAGTACTTTTGGAGAGTTTTGACGCCAAGGCGACGGACTTTCGAGCAAAACTTGGGTCGCCATTTTTAGTCGACCCAAACTTCGAGAGTCCGTCGATTTTTTCAATAAAATAATCAAAATCTAACAAGATCTAGACTGTTAGATGAAAGAGGCCAAATGATTTGGTTGATTTTTATTGGCTAATGTTTTTTGGGCCGATTTTCTGACGTACTAATATGGGGTTTGGACTTTATACTTGGGCTTTGGGGCTTCACACCACGACCGCCTAAAGGCTTCAATATACATATTTTAATGTTTTTTTTCCTCCAAAAGTTTGGACTCTCGTCATAGTTTGGGCATAAATTTTGACGGACGGACTCTCGTCTCGGCCTGGTGTGAAGCGGCCCTAAGTCTAATAATATCTCATCTCAAAATAGGCAGTTTTAGGGTGGTTTTGGTGAAGCACAAGGCCCAGTCCTTTAGGGGCCAAACTATGATGGAGAAGGCAAGAACTCTAGAAGGCAAGAACTCTAGAATTCAAGGGGAATTTTGGAATATGATTGACCAACAGCAAGGAAAGAATTTAGATTTTCCGCAAAAGGGTAAAGCAGCCCTAATTTAGCGAAGGTTTTAGCAAGGCGAGATAGATAAACATGAACTAATGGAGATCCAGCTGGAGGGCATGTACAACACTTCCGTGGTTGGCCACAAACTCACATCACAGTTTACTAAAACAATCCATTCCCATCAACATTGCCTAGATTGGATGTTTGGAATAACTTAGTTCTCATGGGCACAAGTCTTGATGGTGATCTCGATCAATACAGTCAATGCCACAAGATCTACCTAATTTTAACAACAACTAGCAAAAGGTTATTATTTGTCTAAATAGGAACGATGGGTGCTGGTCACATATTATGGAACCTCTTTGCTAGAATGGTTGTGTGAAGATATTTCAATTTTTTTGATAGTGTCAAGTTAAAAAAATATTACAGCTTCTCACATTATAGAACCAATGTTGCGGTGATCTCTTGGAGTTTTTGGGTGATGTAAGTGATTAATTGATTTTCTAGTGGACCATGCCCACTTCACACATTAAGTTCTTCCCTATTTTAGCTGATTGATTCTAAGCTAATTTGGAATCATCCTCCCGAGCCCTTTAGCGTCTTTAGAGCCTCGTTCCATGCAATGCACGATCCGTCATCTCTGACGGGGTCGGGTCACTTCCATGTAGCCAGCTTCTCACCCAGCCCGAAAAAGTGAGGTCGGGTGTAGCTCATTATCTCGGGGATGGTGGAGCCGCTTTTCAAGCCCGTCAACCTCCTCTTCTTCCCAACATACTAATCAGAACGTCATGGATTGCGTCAGAGTCACTTTACACAAAAATGTGACTCCAAGGTTAATCCCCCTTACTTCATTTTTGGTTGAGGTGTGACGCATGGAAGTGGCCCTACATTTTCTTCCCTACATTCTACCAGTAGGGAAGCAACAGTGATAATTTGGGTTGGGCATTACATGGGGTTTTGCCCTTAGAGCCTGGTTCCATGCAATGCCTGGCATGTCACCTCTGACGGGGTCGAATCACTTCCATGTAGCTAGCTTTTCACCCTACCCAAAAAATGTGAGGTCGGGTATGGCTGATAATCTCCAGGATGATGCACCCGCTTTTTTAGCCCGTCAGCTTTCCCATTCCTTCCAACATACTAATCAGAGCAAGATGGATTGTGAACTTCAAGGTGGGACTTGTCAGATTATCTTGATTTAGGTAATTGGGGTACAACTTGGAAGCACCCAAAACGTTGGGTTGATTATAATAGCTAACGGGTGTGACACATGGAAATGGCCCTACATTTTCTTCCCTACATTTTGCAAGTAGAGAAGCTACATCGATAATTCGGGTTGGACATTACATGGGGTTTCGCCCTTAAGGCCCTAGCAGGGTCAGTTCTGGTGTCGTTGCTCATTTAACTCTTTCCACAATCAGCCGTTGTCTCTCTCAAATTCTGAATGGATCTCATCTTCTGAATGAAGCTACTCATCAACTTTCCAATGGATCTCCCTATTCTCCAATGGATGCATGCATTGGCGAACTACAGTGATTTCCGTGGAGTGAGGTCGTGATGAAATGAATCCGTTCCGAGTAGTCTATTTCGCTTGGTGATTCTCGAGAGAAAAAGTACAAATATTGACTTCATACATGCCAATAACCGGAGTTCCTCTTCCTTTGAGAGATTTTTGCATGGGGGCATGCCGCTGTTTTTCCCCACTAATTACGGCTGATTGCAATAGAGTTGATCATCTCCACATCCATGGCATGTTCTCAGTGTATATTCTCCACACATCATCCAAGCAAGGCGCTTGTTTTCTACGCAGCTCTATAATTGACACAATCAGAGCTCTTTCTTTTTTGAAGGAGATGTGGTTGCCAGCTGCTACCAAATCTTGACATGGTGCGAATATTAAATTACATATCGTACAGTTGATGATGGTATTGTGTTAATCACGGTGGTTTAGTAAACCATCAAGTGTGGATAAGCTCATATACTTTGTAGACTCACGTAAATTCAAAAAATGATTAAGTTGAATGCTCTATAATAGCTTCCTGCCACGATAATTATTTGAGTTATCCACATTATTAAAGAGAGCTAGTACAGACTGATTATTGGCTGCACAGGTTTGTTTTGTTTTAAAAAAAAACTAAAAAAAAAAGATAATTGGCTGCACATCACTGGATTGATTGCATGCACAATCTTTCGTTCTGTGCAAACTTTCTAGAATACATGGCGGGTTTCATGTATTATTCACAATATTTGTTCACATCAGAAAGCACCGCCGGGTCACTCATCTTCTTTTTAAAAGAGGCGGGATTGCACTTTTGACATTGCGTGCATGTGAGCCACAAAAATAGGCGATGAAATAATGCTCAGGCATAGCAATACACACACAGTAGGTGTATGATCGGAAGGCAATCAATCGAAGGATGTTATGTGGCTAAACCCTATCAGGACAAAGAAACTTTCAATGATGGGAGAATCTAGGAGCGTAATAGATTATGCTAAAGACATCGGATACATTTCACTATCAAAAAATGGTGGCTTGTCCTTAACCCTTTTACGCCGCAGGATTCCTCGAGACAGTGATGTAGAGGCCCATTTTGGGCCTCTCCGGGGTTAAAGGGTTCAAAGAGTTAAATTAATGGGAAGAGCGCCCCCTACTATACGGAATTATTAGCAGTTCATCAGAAACTGCAATTTTGGTGCAACAACTTTGTTGTTCACGAGCCTGCTTAGCTGAGCTAGGTTGAATGAGTAAAGTTGTTAGAGAGTTCCCGGCACCGCGAGATCATTTTTCAAGACTTGGGGTTCAACAACGCGGGCACTCTGTAAACATTGAAATTTCAGTCAGACTAAGCCTTCAATTTGGTCTACACACGGGCCAGGTTTCTACCAGTTGCAAATGGTCTAAAAGTCTAAACGTCCATTCAATATCATGATATTTCCATGAATGCAAAGTACTATAAATCAAGGCTCTATTCCCAAAGCATTTCAGACAAAATGGGAAATGTTCAGACCATCAGCTTGGAAGTTGTTTGTCAAATGTCAAGGGAGATCTTGACCACATATTAGGCTTGTGCGTATATCTCTTAGACATGGTCTTTGACAAAATAATACATTCTAATTGTAAAGTCACCCGTAGTGTTACATTCTTTTGGTTTATAACACAAATCCTTTCTCACTCTATTAGCTATTAGAGCTTCCTTTTGTCTTAGCTAGAATAATTGATAAGTCAAGAAAGACTTGGATGGTGGTCAATTTCAAGTTAAAAATATTCTAAGCAACCTTTCATAGATTAGAAGTAGAAATCATGAATCTTAGCCGCCATTTTCCTCTTTAAATCAAGTGAAGATAGTTAGAGCTATTCATGATCAGTTTTACACCGTAAAGGAACAAGTATCCTCGAGAGAGACAATTTCTCAGCAATTTATGGAATAGAGATTCTTCTAAAATGCCTTAGTTCAGTAGGGGTTAACCCCTAAATGAAAAAGTCCATGGGGTGGGCTTTGCAAATCTTGGGCACGTTCCTATGGTTGCAACTTATATTTGCATCTCTTGAAATTCTATACAAAGATGCAAGAGGTAGGTGGAAGTATAGTTTTTATCTTCATCTGACTTATAGGGAAAAAATATTGCCATCTTTAGGAAAAAATTGTTGAGTGCGGGCACGTCCGGCAACTCCAAAAACTTTTGCTAGGACACTCTAGCAAATTTGAGATTTTCAATACTAGCAAGTAATATTGTTTCCTTTCATATTGTCAAAAAACATTTCTTGACTTTAGTGGGAAAATGCATTTTATCTCAAGTCAAAGATAATTACACCATGCCACACATTGTCGGGCAAGGAAACCAAAAAAACCTCTTCTTTTCCTCATAAAACTTTGAGATCTTCATATTTTCCACTTTTTATTTTTTCTATTACAAGTCGTGGTGTAAACCTCTTTATTGACAACTTGGATTATCATTCAAAAACATATTTTGTTCCCAAAACATTAAAACACAAATTGGCACTCCTTGAACCTTCTAACCTTGCACAATTGTTCTGAATATGCTACACCCCTTTTCTACCTCTACAAATTGGCATACATGGAGTTAACATCATGATCAACAAAATAACATAAAATTCAGACCTTGTGTAGTGCAAAACTTTGACACCAAGTGAAGTCAAACTCTGCTGAACGCAAAGATGAAAATGAACTAATTGTCCTACTCCACACACTGTAATTCTTTCAATCCGTCTGGTCAAAGTTGACGAAATTTTGCAAGTATGTTATTTATGAAGTGTTTTGATAAGATCCTACAATTAAAACGTGAAATACAATGTCTTCTTTCCTTCCTTACTCATTGCCCGAGAATCAATAGTTTTGAAGTGTTTTTGGTGTGAAATTTAGGGGTGAACAAAGCAAAGCGTGAAAAAGAAAAGAACCTAGAAAGTCACACTATCTTCTTTTTCTTTTGTTAAAGAAACCTGGTAACAAACCCATTTTTAACCTCAACCGTGACTTACCATAAATTGATTACCGCGTCCCAAAACTTATCCAGACCTCCAAAATCACCGGCGCCCAGATCCACAAAATGTGCAGATGTGGAATCGCCGAAGCATGTTCACATCCGGAAGAAACACGAGCCCGAGATGTACCCAGGACGTAGACCCGAAGCTCCGCGGCGAGCCCAAGCTTGGCTCGCAGCCAGCCTCGTGATTGCGCGACGCGGTTGTTGCCTGCGTGCGCTCGGGAATTTCGAGGCGGCGGTGGCGACGCACCCGATTTTGCGTGCGCAAGCTCCAGTATAAGTGCGCGCCTCTGCCACTTCCGTTTTCAAGCACGCCCATCCATCCATCCATCGCGGAGTGTTTCCCGTCCCAGGTTTGGTGCCAAACCGTCCTGCTTCCATTTCGCTTTTCCAGTATCACTCCCCTTTCTCCTCTCTTCGGAGGTGAGTTGGTGTGTGCTGATGTGGTGGTGTGAGTTTTCGATCTGGGAATTTGAGTTTCATGTCTGCCGCATTGCCATCTCAGAAGGGGTTACGAAGAACTTTTTTTTTTTGCAAACGATGTGAAAAGCTTCCAGCTTTCGGGCTTTTGGGAGATGGGTTTCTGATTAGAATGTGTAGGTAGCTTGGAGTTTGGGTTTTGAGTTTACGGGTTTTTTATATTCGAGGTGCTAGTTTCTGTTGGGATTAGAGGAATTGTGAGGTTCCTTTGCAGTTTGGTTTTTTTTTCTGATGTTGTGGTGCTGTAAAGATACAGTGCAGCGACGGTGTTTAGTCAGGGAACGATGCAGAGTTTTATTGGTCGTGGAGACGTTAGGAGAGAGATCTTTGGTGATGTGATGAGTTTGAATCTGGGGATGGAGGATTATGCAAGTTAATACTCCTGCTCCGTCTATGAAGCCTAGAATTTATACGCGGATGCGTGGTTTTTACACGGATTCTTTCCTCAGGCTTGGACTAGAGTTGATTGGCGCATTCATGGTTGCTGGGGTCGATCAGACGGAGTTTTTGTGAAGACGTCATGGCTTTTCTAGCTTTACCGATTTGTTGCGTGGTATGTATCAGTGCAGAAGCAGCAGCTTTCTGAGCGATCGTCCAGTCCATTCTCTCAACCATGGACCGCCGCACCGTGGCTGCTCACCCATGGCACGATCTGGAAATCGGTGAGTGAGGTCTCTACCGATCGTCGTCAGCGTGTTGGTTTTCTTCTTTTGAGTCGGTTTGTTGAGCAAGAGCGTCTGTGCGTGGTGCAGGCCCCGAGGCGCCGGCCGTGTTCAACTGCGTGATTGAGATCGGGAGGGGGAGCAAGGTGAAGTACGAGCTGGACAAGAAGAGTGGGCTCATCAAGGTGGACCGCATCTTGTACTCGTCCGTGGTGTACCCCCACAACTACGGCTTCATCCCGCGCACTCTCTGCGAAGACGAGGATCCCATCGACGTCCTCGTCATCATGCAGGAGCCTGTCCTCCCCGGCAGCTTCCTCCGCGCCAGGGCCATCGGCCTCATGCCCATGATCGACCAGGGCGAGAAGGACGACAAGATCATCGCCGTTTGTGCTGACGATCCCGAGTACCGACACTTCAAGGACATCAAGGAGCTTCCACCTCACCGTCTGGCTGAAATCCGTCGTTTCTTCGAGGATTGTAAGCCCCTTCCCGCTCCCCTCTCAATCTTACTTTTCTTACTGATGGCCATATGTCTGGTGTATCTGAATATGATCGATTGAAATGACCTCCAAATGAAATATATCAGTTGAAGAACCTTCAATCCAAAGGTATAAGGTGCTTGCAAAATATAAACGGTTTCTGGGTTAACCCTTTTTTGGTTCTCTCATGACAGACAAGAAGAATGAGAACAAGGAGGTAGCTGTGAACGACTTCCTTGGTCACGAGGCTGCCATTGATGCCATCGGCCACTCAATGTAAGCAGAACACGTTCCACAATCTGTTGCTCTTCTCAGAATTGCACTGTTTTACTTCAGATGTTACGATCCGAAGCTTTGTTCGCTGAAGGTGGTATGTGTTCCTTGTGTGTGCTGCAGGAACCTCTACGCTTCGTACATTGTGGAGAGCTTGCGCCAGTAAGAGCCGGGAACTAACCAACACATGTGAAAGTTGTAGTAGCAAGGACACCGCTAATTCATGGAGACTCTCGTGGAATTGCTTCTTTGTAGTAGCTCTCAGATTGTCACCACGATAATGCACATGCACTTGTCCGTGACCGCCCACTCGTGCCGTTACTCGCACCCTACTCTACCCATGGATGTTCTCACGCTGTAACGCGACACGGAAGAAGAGAAGTGCGTGCGTGCGACGACGACGAGGAAACGGGTACCGACCATTAATTACCTGCTTCGTCTTCATTTGTGTCCAGGTCCAGCACTCCGATCCCCATTGAACTGCCGCGCTCCACGTCGCAGGAGCTTTGCGGATCCTCGCTCCGCCATGTCATCCGCTCGCAGCGCAAGTCCCTCACCAAAGCCAACGGCGTCCCCACCGGCAAGACCTCACCCGGGTACACCACCCCTCCCAACGGCTACGCGTCCTCCACGCCGAGCTCCCAGACCACGTCGCCCTCGCTGGAGGCCATCCCGGACATGTCCCTGGACAATCTCACTAAGAAACTGGAGAATTGCAACAACGGACACGCAGCTGCGGCAGCCCCTCACGGCGCCCCAGTCGTGGTGCGCGTCGCGTGATGGCGTCGGTGGAAGTTGGAAGCAGCGTGTGAGTGAGTAGCAGTTGGGAGGTTCCCTTTTTTTTGTCTCCAAAAGAGATTGCGTGATGCGGCTGAAGGTACTTTGTGGTCAGATCGACATTCTTTTGAGGTGCACTCTCGTGCAGTCTCCCTTTTCATATACGGGTTTCCATACGATAGAGTACGGGGTTTTATACGGTAGGTAGGTATGAGAGGTGTAGCGTGGTCACTTGTGATTAATATTTGATGTTGTGCGTGTGAGGTTCCGGCAATAAAACAACATTTCTTCCAACAGATCCTTTGTGCTTTTTGCTTTTTTGTATGAGTTTATTCCAGCTTCTGGACCGGCGTAATAAGCACATTTGGAGGAGATGCTTAGTTAATGATAGTCTTCTTGAGTCCTTCCTGGAGAGGACAAATGGGAATTGCAGGGTGAGAACACCAAACACTGCATATAGCATGGACCAGAGTAGTGCTAGTTTCTACACTAATTGGAAATCTACATGTATTTAGCAACTGACACCCTGCTTAAGAACGAATAGCCAATCAAATTTAGATATGCACCTGCTTGATGAAAATGAGTACACTAAACACTGAATATAGTGTAGAGTGATTATTGATGTAAATCACTCACACTAATTTCCATCAAAGCATGTGCATGCCAAGTTCTGATTGGGTATTTGTTCTCAAGCAAGTGTGTGTCAGTCAACAATTGCATGTAAATTTTCAATTAGTGTAGGAAATTTCAAATAGACTGGTCTACACTATATTCACGGAACGGTGGAGTTATTCCACATCAGTTACGAATCCACACTTTATTGTACGTAGTGCATGAATCGACACAATGTTTGGTGTAGTAAAATATGGTAAGAAAAAGCTTCCTGCGTTCTTTTTTTGTACCAATGAAATGTATGGCAATCAATGCTCCTAGGTTGTACCCAATGCAAGTTGAATGGGTAAGGGTTTAGGGTTTAGGCGAAATGACCCCCTCGTTGGGAGCCTCCCAACGAAGGGAGGCCGACTTGCCTTGATGTCCTTCCAATATTTGGTGGCCTGCTCTTCCAAGCCCTCCCCCAACCTATTCTCCGACCAGGCCCATAATCGGGCACTCAGCCCGGCTAGCCGTTCTGGACCGCCCTTCTCCGCTATGCAACCCTTCTACCGTGGAGAACCAAAGTTCTTACTTTGTCCTTTTCCTTTGAGATGATATGGTAGGACTTGTATTGAAACAAGATAAGTGGGCTGCTCCATCAATGTAAACTGTATGTTCTGTACAGGTAATAGTACAAATGTATATTGATGGTGGTGGTCGCAATGGCTACAGCGGATTTGCTGAAGCAGAAGCGGTCTCTCAGGCAAATCTGACGTTCGTATGCAGGAAAGGCACTAAGCTCATGCCCTGCCTTTACTTCTGGCCCCGCAATTGAATCAATACACATGTCACATTGTGCAAGACGTGAACCTAACGCACCTGGACATTCAGTTTTAAGCAAAAGCAAATAGTTGATTAGGTCATAGGCTAGAATAATAGTAGATAGAAGGGCCAGCTGGGCTGAGTGCCCAATTACGGGCCTGGATAGGAAGCGGGTTGGGGTTGGGGATGGCGAGCAGTTGGGATTGGAGGGGGGTCGGAAGAGCGGGCCACCAAGGATGAAATGAAGGACGTCGGGGCGGGTTGGCCTTCCTTTGTCGAAAGGCTTCCAACGAGGGGGTGAATTTACCTTGGGCGTAATCTATAGTACCTTGGGTTCTCAAAGAGTTCACCAATAGTTCCGTTCACCTTTCCTAAGCCAAGTCAACATGTTTGTGTGGTCTCGTAATCCCACTAACTAACAAATAAGACCATAAAGCAAAGGGTGTCATGAAGGGTGATCTCCTTTCACTTCCTCTATATTCTAAATTTTATGTTTATTGTAGGTACACTATAATATGATTTATAAATGCTATAAGTTTTTGCTATTGATGAATGTTTTACCCAACCATGTTGACAATGATACCCTCTTTAAGTAATATAGATAGTTGTACTCTAAGTAAAATCTTCATCAAAAGTAAAAGGATACAACGCTTTCAAATCATAAAGCAACACTACACTAATTACATAAAATTTAGTGTAGTGACTCTAGTGAATTTGGGTGACCCGCATGTCACCCTCTAGTTTATGGTCTTATCATATGCTACGCCCCCCCATAACCAACCAAATCTAGTAACCGGCTGCAATATTTTTGAGGTATATCTAATCTACTTCCATCCTATTACCATCCATTCGATTCCAAAAGGAGGTTTGCTATTTGTCACTATGCCTTACTTTTGGTCGGAGCTTTTGAGGTGTACCTATTGGTGGGTGCCAACTAAAGATGGCATCACACTTTGAAAATTCATAACTAATTCACATATTATTGGAAATATATAAAATCACTTGGGTTGAAATTGTAATTCTATTGGCTATTAAAAAAAATTAATGTAGTCTTGTTTAGGCTCTCCATGTATGTACAAAGCTTAACTTGTTGGTTATGAAGGGGGACTTACCTTAGTAACCAGGACCACAGCGAAAGCGTGATTTTTCTTGGAAAAGGTGTGGGAAACTACTTGTAAATTCTTTGGAAACTTAGGTTATGCTCACACTATGCGGAGGTTTGCATAGCTCTTTAGGTCGATGGAAAGATGGTACAAAGTCATGCATTTGCATGAGAAATAGTGGTGAGGAAATAAATGACATGGTACCTATGCCTTGGATGAAATCATGACAAGGATTGTGGAGGTAGACTAGAGATAGCTTGGAGGTAGGAAGTTCGTGCGCAATTTCTTGGTACTTCATAAATTTTTTTTAAATGAACATGTGTACTTCTAATACCTACGAGTTACTGCCATAATGACGAAGGTATGGAAGATAGGCAAGAAGTGGCACTTTAGCTATTTGTAAAGTGGTTTGGTACGTACGCATGGTTTCCCTACTTTTGTAAATCTTGACTTCTTGTCAACAAATGAAACTATTTTCTATTCTGGTGTGAAAAAACTTCATCTTATCTGGTTTCCATAGATATACAAACCTCCAAGTGCAAACAAACCCTTAGGGTACTATAGAGAGTGTTAGGTTGTATTTCACAGGGGCCAAGAGCATTGATTGCCAATAGTAATTATTGTTGTAAGAAAGGGATCATAAACATCCTCATGCTCTTTGTCTTTTTGTTATTAATTCCCTGCCTTTCTTCCTTTCCTCTTCAAGAAGGCCTTTTCAAGAAACTCTAGTACATAGGGTTTGTTTGCACTTGGAGGTGCAATTTGCTATTTAGGTCGGTGTGATGGAGGTAGGAATTGGTGCATTTGCACCAAAAATAGTGGTGAGGAAATAAATGACATGGCATCCTGCGTGGTGGATGAAATCGTGACAAGGATTGTGGAGGTAGACTAGGGGTAGACTAAAGGTAGCTTAGAGGTAGGAAGTTTTTGCGCAATTCCTTGGTACTTCACAATTCTTTTGAAAATGAACATGTGGACCCTTACTATCTACAAGTCACTCCCATAATATCATAGGTATGGGTGGTATGCAAGTAGTGGCACTTTAGCTATTTGTAAAGTGGTTTGGTACATAAGCACAGCTTCCTACTTTTGTAAATCTTGACTTCTTGTCAATGAATGAAACTATTTTCTATCCTCCAGTATCAAAAGATCTCAATTTATCCGGTTTCCATAGATATAGGGAATTTTCAAGGATGTACAAAAAAAAATCCAAGTGCAAAAAGACCCTTAGCATTACAATTTCAGCCCTAGCGATTTCATATTTTTTCAACAAAATGAGAATTAGTTATGATTTTCAAACCAGTCTTCCACCATGCCCGAACATGGATGTATTCAATTTAAAAGAACTCTTCGCTTATGTTTGAAAGGTGGCAAAGAAGGTAAGGATGATCATTATCAGCATGTAACCACTCAATCCTACGTCAGCGCAAGAGAAGACAACTCTCAAAACCATGAAGAAAGTCGAGGACAGAAGAATTGGAGTTTTGCTGTTCAAGCATTTGAGACTCCTCACAGCACCCATTACAGTTGACACCATTCTCTGTTGTGAGATGGGCATTGCAGTCCAGGCTTGAAAACTATCAACAGACTGATCTGAATCGTAATGATAATTCTAAGGGGAGGGGGCTATCTACAGAATGATGATAGAGGGGTACATCTGACCAAATAAACCCTAAACCCTGGCAGAACTCACCGAGTGCGAAAGAAAACTCAAGATCAGGTACAAAATTTGAGGAGCTTACATGTCTTGTTCTTCGCCTTGAGCTGCTCTTTGAGACACGCCCGCGTCACGTCCGCCGATTTTGCACAGGCATCCATGGAGAGGTGCTTAATCCATAAACCCTGCCAGCACTCACCGAGTGCGAGAGAAAACTCAAGGTCGAGGACAAAAGTAGAGGAGCTTACGTCTCACTCGTCTTCTTCGCCTTGCGCTTGCTCTTTGAGACACGCACGCATCACGTCCGCCAGCTTCGCACAGGCATCCATGGAGAGATGGAGCGCATCCTTGAGGGTGGCGCCAGGCCACTGGCCAGTGATCTTGAGCTGCGTGACCTCGTTCCGGGACGCCATGCACGTGACCATCATCTCGCCGTCGCTCCACTTCTCCTCCTCCAACGTGGTGTCCAGCAGCACCTCCTTGCCGACGCAGCAGGCGGACACCGCGGGAACGAGGTCGTACATGGCAATGCCCGCATCCGCGAGCGCCATGGACGCGCACGAGATCACCGCGGGGAGGTCCGCGCCGCCGGACTGCAGAACGAGCGCGAAGATGTCCACCGTGGTCTTGGGGAACGTGTGCAGCATGACCGCGCCCTCCAGCGCCTTGTGCAGCATGACGGGGAACTCCTTCTCCACCTCCTGCGCTCTCCCGCGCACCGAGGTCGCGAACGACGCGTACTGCACATGGCAGTTGAGCCGCCCGATGCCGCTGAACGCCTCCGCCTTGTA
Source organism: Bryoerythrophyllum caledonicum (assembly GCA_963971425.1). NCBI lineage: Eukaryota > Viridiplantae > Streptophyta > Bryopsida > Pottiales > Pottiaceae > Bryoerythrophyllum > Bryoerythrophyllum caledonicum. Next base: position 13,967,320 of record OZ020519.1, read on the forward strand.
GCTCTCCCGCGGCCCAAACACCGACACGATCACCTTCGTCTGCCCGACCTCCGCGTACGCCGACCCCGCCGCCGCCGTCACCGCGCCCGTCTTCAGGAAGAAGAACCGCGACTCGGTAGCCATCCGCCCGTCCACGCGCGCGCCGCTCGGCGACAGCAGCTGCACGGCGCCTCCTCGCTTCCAGGACGCGTCCGACGCGGCCTCCTTCACGGCGTAGGAACCACTTGTGTCGCCCCGCCCCTTCGCCATCGCTGCAATCCTTAAACCTTAAACCCTAAACCCTAACTCTAAACTCTAAACCTTAATCCTAATTCTTCATTCACGTTTTCCGCTTCCTGCGTTACTCTAGAGGAGATATTCCATCATCTCCCCGCAGCTCCTCATCACGCATGGTGGAGAAGACGGATTTGTTTGCGGAATGGTGAAATGATGGCTGTGGTTGCGCTAAGGTGCAGGGGAGGACGGAATGAAGGAAGACTGCGGGTGTGGAATGAGAAGCAGCGCGTTTGGAGTGCCTGAGCGACGGAGCACCGGAGGCGCGATGGCGATGGCGATCCGGCGATCCGGCGATGCGAAGGGCGATGCGAAGGACTCGCAGCAGCCTTCACAAGTTGCAGACTGGTTCGTTTCCCTACTTTGATATAGAGCGGGTATCACAATGCGACCAAGTTATCAAACGGGTATACGTGCAGCAGGATATCACATGTGTGCAGTACTGCATGATAATGGTATCGAGCGGGTGTCAAACGGGTATGCATCACGATATCGAACTGGTGTCGATCACGGTATCCAGCGGGTATATGTGCAGCGGGATATCACGTGGGTATCGGGACTGTATTGTCATGGTATCGAACAAGTAGGGATGTTTCTATAAGTCATGACAATTCTATTTACCATTTAGATTTGAGATCCAAAAATGATTTGTTTATTTAAAAAATAAGATTGTTTTACTAAGGAAGGGGCCCCTTTCTATACCCCTAGATGTTGCAGGTCTATTTTTCTTTTTGTGAACACCTCCATTACTTGTGATTTTTGACATGCGATGACGTAGGACAAGTTAGAACATAGATCCATTAAGTTTATGCAATGTGTAGTAGAAAACTTGCCATTATCTTGAGTCAAAGTACGCTAGCTCTGTCCAATTAGAGTGGAAAAAAATAATTTTGCACTCTTCAAATGCATGTATCTTACAACCCCCACGGTCAAATCTTACAAAATGTTTTGGGTATCATTTTGTAGTAGTTAGATTGAAGACCCAACGGTTGAAAATATTAAATGGATATTTGAATATGTCCAATAATATCTCATGTCTAAATGGCAGTTTTGAGGTGGTTTTGGTAAAGCATAAGGCCCAGTCCTTTAGCGGGTTCGCATTGTGCATATATGGAGAGAGGAAAAAATTACATAATTATTTTCAATGATAGCCAATAGTACAATGATTTCAACCCAAATGATTTCATATCCTTTCAATGAAATGTGAATTAGTTATGAACTTTTAAAGTGTGTTGTCATACCTATGCAAATAGGTACCCTTCAAAAGCGCCGACCAAAAACTTTCTTGGGCAACGTGCCAAAAAAAGCTCTCATTCTTCTACATTTACAAGCACACAGATTTAAGATTTTGCACTTTCTTTATTTATTTTTTCACACCTTGAGGAAATATATTATAATCTTCATGTTCACCGCTTGGATTAAGGTTTATATGAAATTGAGATTACCAAAAAATAAAACATATTTTGCGTGATTTTGGATCCCTTTTTGTTGCAAGATTGTTTTCAATATGTCATATATCTTTAATAATTATACCAATTTTTTTGGGAAAAGTACCTTACATCATATAGATTGAGATGGTAAAAAGTGGCAACTTTGCATAGTGTATTTTTAAAAATTTTGACCTTATAAAATCAGGGTGGTAAAGACCATTGAACTTGTCATAAATTCTATAATCTTCCAATTTGTGTGGTCAAAATTACATTAAAAAATACGATGTGTTCTTCTAGTAGTGCATAGGAAGATCCATTCTATTTGATTTATTTATTTATTTTGAGAGAAGCAAAGGGAAGGTAAAAATTGGGCGAACCTCCGCCAGGACCAGCAAAGGCAGGCAAAGCCTGTGCCAAGCTAGTTGTTAGATAAAGAATGGTGGTTAGTAATACTTCTACACTATCCCTACAATAGTATAACTTTCAATGTGGTCTTTCATCAACCCAAGAAGCGAGAACTTGATTGTAGCACCATTACCCTTTGAAACGTTTAGTGATCTCGTTACTATCATGCGGAGCTTTCTCGCAGTTCATTCTAGTCTTGGCCGTTCCTCCCATAGTCCACTAAACCGAGCCACAACTTGGCATGCAATTTCTGCTTAGGTCACCAAGTGTTGTTGAAGGTCGCGTTGTTCCTTTCACACCATGAGCACCACAGGATAATACCTTGAAGGTGAAACCAGACTTTAGTGACTGTTTTAAATCTTCTCAGAATCTGATGAATATAAATCCCATGTTTCCACGTAAGGGTCTAGTTGATCGTGGTGCCAGAAAAATTGTCCTCCACAGATTCTGGGAGTGCCTCTCGGCTGTGGAAGCGTGGAGTTAGGGCACGGAGGTGCTCACTAGCTTGCTACCTACCTGTAAACGACTACGGGTAGACGCAGAGGAGGACGAGGCGGTCAAATTGCGGGGGGCTTCAGGCTAGTGAGACCAGTCTTAAGAGCATAAGGGGAAGCAGAGATGCTAACGAGCAGGTTAGTAACAATACCACGATCCACTATATCTTTGAATAAGCTTTGTATTTGTTTTCCTTTTTGATAGCTGTAAAATAATAAAAATTAAACAAAAGTCATTGCACTAGGTAGCTAAGAGAAGAACATTCGTATAAAAAGGCACCAATAGACAAATAAAAACTTGTCCATTGGTATAAATTTTATTTATCATGTAAGCTGAATATTGTGAATATTTCTATCCACATATACCTATTATGTATCAACCAATGCCAATGAAGTCTTGCTTTTAGTATGTGGACCATTCACAAGCCAGTGTATACTTAGTATAAAACCATGCCCATCAGTTGTGGATTCATGGCTTTTAGAGGGGCTATTTTTGGATTGCAAGAGGGGATTGCAAGAGCTTGGTCCACTAGTCTTGAAATCATGAGAGACAAAAACAAGTGAAAAGATAGGTACAAATTGAGGTTAGGTACAATATGAGGTTAGGTACAATGTGGCCTATCACAAGTAAGGGTATTTTTTCTCGCTGTAAGGAGGCATTTGGCTTTAATATAGTTAAAATACCTTATTTTTGGCATTCTATTGGTGTGAGTACTATTTTTTATTGCCAATTTTCATTAAAAATTGGATGAAAGTTATTAAATAAGATGAAACATATGACATAATTGCACAAAAGGTGGTATCTATTCATACTTTGCTATATTATAATTATAAATAGAGTCTATTAGCACCAAACCCAAATAAAAATAAAAATAACTATTACAAGCCACTATGTATGCATTTCAAGACAAACGTTCCCATCATAGCAACAAACGTGTACCGACCAATGCCCAATAATGTTAGTTTTGACGTGTGAACCAATCAGAAGCTAGTACATACACAATTATTAAAAGACAATCCATCCTCTCACAACATTATTTGAATGAAACAACTTTTGAAACATAGGTACCACGTCCCTTGAGTACTTACTTTATTATTGGTTGCTGATCAAGAAATTTGGAATAATTGGACTACTTTTCATCCAAATGTAGTACTGGCGTGTATGTAGTGGGAGTGCTCCAACATGACACCAATTATTTGAGGCGGTGTGTAGTAGACATGGTATTGTTGTGACTTGGATCAAGGAGGGTCCATATAGGTCTTGTCTTTTCATTCACATGGCCAACCCTGACCCGTTCATTTTGTGTGGTCTTGGTTTCTTCTTGCAATTGGACTTTGGTTCTTTTTGTGCCTATAAAAGATACTCTTACACTACAAAGGTTAGTTATTACATTACAAAGTTGAACTTGTAAGATGCTGCAAATTTCCATCAAATTCCATTTTTTATGTCCCAGTAATCATATTCTCGCTCCTAGTCAATGTACCTCTACATGACTTGGTATGCCTAATTGGAAAGTCCATAACAATAGAGTTATCTGTAAAGTCATCCAAATTTTTAGAAAGATATCAATCTTTTTATTATTATAATTTTACATAATTCTTTTCTAATATACAAGGTTTTGGTGGTGAATATTTAATATGGAAGAGCTTGGTGGTTCCCAAGCTCAAGTTAAAGGTAGCCTTAGAGTTTGTTCAAACATGCAAGTTAAAACATCAATGGAAATTCCCTATATCCATGGAAACCATATCAAAAGTCGATGTTTTTCACACTCGATAACATGAATTAGTTCTATTCATCCACAAGCACTCAAGATGTGCAACCTTAGGTGTTAATGTTAAAACCTTAGGTGTTAACATTATCAAGATGTGTCACACCAAGCAATTGTGCAAATACTTCCTACCTCCAAGCTAACTCTAATCTACTTCCGCAATCCTTGTCATGATTTCATCCACCATGTCAATTGCCAGGTCATTAATTTCCTCACACCATATTCCAAAGTAGATGCTTGACTTTGTTCCACCTTCTTACCGACCTAAACAATTGCTTATATATCAAAGTGCACACAAACCTTCACTTGCCATTGAGGAAGAGGAATTTTTTTTTATGATGTACCAAGAATCTTAGCTGCCATTTTCTTCTTTGACCTAATTTAAAGTTGATTATGATAATACAAAATGAGAAAAGGTCAAAAATATTTTGAGTGACTTTACAAATACGGTAACCCCAATCATCCAACACCAATAAAATTGGGATACATCCAACACGCTTTCATCCTGTTACCACCCACTCAACTCACTATCAGTGATGACCCCTTACTTTTGGTTAATGCTTATGGAGGCTACGTATTGAAGGCCACCAGCTAAACATGACAACCCACTTTGAAAATTCATAACTAATTCACATTTTATTGGAAAAATATGAAATCACTTGGGCTGAAATTGTAATTCTAGTGGCTATCACTAAAAAATGAATGGATTATTCTATATTCTCTCCATGATGTACCTATGCACATTGCTTAACTTGTCGGTTATGAGAGGATTACCAACTAGAGTCTAAATTTCTTTACATGTTACAGGTTGGGAGCAAAAAAATCATAACACATATAGTATTATAACATATAACACTCATAACACTCGATCTCAATAATTTGTAACACTTATATTTTCACCAATTGGACCATTTTGCATCCAATGTTTCCATCATGCCGGTTTTCATCCACAATAGTCGCCCTAAACCCTAAATTGTGTTTTACCACCCGGCCAGTTTTACTAACCGTACTCCTATCTTTTGCCCCTTGATTTCTCCGACTTTTCCAACTTTAACACTTGTAGAAGTAAAATCAATGAAGTAGGGAGCGAGACATGTCATAACACTTAACATATAACACTTAACATATAACACTTAATAGTGTAAATTTTTAGGGAGCATAATTTCCATAACATATATGAGATTCTAACACTTAAAGAGGGTAACATATAAAAAAGTTTGTACTGTACAATGTTTCCACTTGAATGAGACAGAAGACAAAACAGTGCTGCCCTATAATTTTAGGGTTTCCACTCGTGTCACCAACTCGGATCTCACCAGCCACTGTCCAGACGCGGAGCACGGACACCATCATCAAGAGGACGGTGGCCTTGACTTCAACCCACCCCAAGATTAGCCCAGACACAACCACGTCACAACACACAGACAAAACATCACCACACCCATCTCTGTCCGGCAATAAATACAACCGGAGGAGAAAGGGGGCTATTTAGGCTCTGCAAGGGCCCTATTAGATGTGCTCCAACCGCTCCTCCCTTAATCATAGAGTAAGGTCGGCGAGCGTAACGACCCGGTCGCCGACCCCACACGAAAACGTAAACGCCTCGAAAAAGCAAAAGCTGCGCCAATCTCTCTATCCACTCCCTGTTCACGCCAGCCTCGTAAACCGCCACCGCGCCCCAAGCCCGCACCCGATCTACCACGCGCCTACATCTCACCCCCTCCAATCTAAAAACCAACTAGATCCTGCCGCCTCCGCCTCGCGTGTCGGCTTTCCGTATCGACTTCCCTCGATATACGAATGGGCGGTATTCTACCGTAACCGGTAGAATACCTCCTCTTCCTATCCTCGTGGAAGTCGATACACAAATCCGACACGCGAGGCGGAGGCGGCTGGATCTAGTTGGTTTTTAGATTGGAGGGGGCGAGATGTAGGCGTGTGGTAGATCGGGTGCGGGCTTGGGGCGCGGTGGCGGTTTACGGGGGCCGGAGGAGCGCAGACACCGACAAGAGAGACGAGCGCGCTCGATTTGCTTCAGTTTTTTCGTTGCAGAGGATCACGCGTCAGAGCTTCAGGTCGCTTGCATTGTGCGCGGGCGTAGCTTCGGTGAGGTGACGCTGCTCTTGTCAAGCTACGTTGCAGGTGTAGGAAGTTTCATAGCTTTCAGTCGGAGTTTTTTTTTTTTTTTTGGTTGGCCTGGGTTGTGGTGGTTTGGAGGTCTTTCTGATTTAACGAGGCGTGAGCCGCGGTGTTGTGGAGATTTGAGCTTCTAGTTTAGGTTCTTTGGTTTCGGTGTGTGATTGCGTGCGGCTGAAGCATGCGAGGAGGCGAGATTTTGTGTGAGGTTTTTGATCAGGCGGTGGTGTGAGTGGTGATCGGAGGTGTGTTTTCTTGGAGAGTTTGTTGTTTGGAGATTTTTTTCGGGATTGGAGCGGAATTCGGTTAGCTCCTTGGAGTGTGAGGCTGATCTGTGAGTGAGCCCTTGCGTTTAGCTTTTTACTGTGCGTCTAGCTATGCACTTGCGGCAATGCCGGAAGAGAGTTAGGTTTTTGTCTTTTGTTGTCGTGGTTTTTGTAACCCTAATTTAGCTTCCTCGTGATGATAGGGCGATGGTCGTGAGGTTGGGGACATGCACGTATATTTTGAAGTATGAGCGTTTGTGTGATGAGATTTCGAAAAGAGAGATCAGTCAAGGATCTTCGATTTTGTAGATTCATTCATGCTTGATTCGCTTTTTGAGAATGAGGACAGGATCGGGAACGCCGGCCGTGTGTGAAAATTGAATGCAAATCTTCAGTCGAGAATAGATACCTGCTTGAATATTCCCGTGGTATTGAGATTTCATGATGTTACACTTCTTATCCAATGTTTTCTGCACGGCGATGCGTTGAGTCTGTGATTGTTCATGAAGATTGTGATATAGTGGTTGACATGAATCTGTGGTGGTGAAGTAGGTGGGGCAGGAAGTGCATTTGGAGGAAGAAAATCAGAGCCGCATGTTGGAGGGAGGAGACGACTCGGCCATGGGGGATGCGGGGGCAGGGCCCAGCATGCAGAGGACGCGGTTGCGAGTAGCGGGAGCGTGGTCGGGGAGTTTGGAGGTGTCTTTGGATGAGTGGAATGTGGAGAAGTTACGAGCGGAGGTTTCCAGTCATTCTGGATTTGCCACGGACTCTGTAAAACTGATTTGCGCAGGTCGGATCCTGAAGGATGACGTTGCCGGTAGTGTGGGGGCGTCCAAGAGCTTACGAGAGCTTGGAATCGGGCCGAATTCGAAGCTGTTGCTGACCAGAGTTGCACCTCCACAGCCGATGAACACGGCTGATGCAGAGCAGGAGCGCGTCGAGCGTCTTGCGCGTATTAAGTAAACTTCAAATCCTTGGTGCACGTGCGTTGTGTTCTCAGTGCTTGTGGAAATACGTCGTTTGATGGTAGTCATGCGTCATGAGTCGGAATGATTAATGTGTTTTTCATGTATGTTTACGAAGTTGATCTAGGGAGATTGGTTTGCGTGACCAAGGCAGCTCGGAGTAGATTTATCTAACAAATTTGTAAAATCCTGAATGCAGAGCGGCAGCGGATGCCATGGCAAAGAGAAGTAATGAGGGTGCGTTTCCTTCGGATGACTTTGATCTCCAACTGGAAAATCAGAGTGGAGAGAAGCTCATGTTCAACTCAGATACTGATCGCAGGTTTTTCCGAATTCTTCTCGCATCCATGAGGTGCAATTGTATGCCAGTTGAGAATGTTAGGTTCCGTCGATTAAATTTTCTCCTGTTGTTGGGACGGAAAGCTTTTGTATTACCAGTTTTTTCAAGGTTTGACCGAGCATCCTTTTGACATTGTATGTTTGTGAATAGATACTGTTGCATGGAAATAGCAGAAACTGATGCATTGTCTTGACAGGGCCCTTGTGATGGGGCTTATGATGCATGCGAAAGCCCGGAGCATGATTGAGTTAGGTAGTTATCTTGAAGCGTTGGAGGTCTTGGGGATGGCAGAGGTATGCAAATCAACTGAAGCATTGCATAAATGAGAAAAGTGAATCATGAATGGACATGTTTTTCCCCCAAAGATTAACACGCAAGAAACATGGATAGATATCCGAAGTCGAACCTAAATATACTTGACTAAACCTTAAAGTCTTCCTTTGACATGCTTCAAAGCGTTGAAACATGGAGAATATACAGTAAGAATATTTGGGGGCAGAAGTCCTGTCCTGAGCTGGAGCTGACACTTGTTTGTTGTGTGTTTTTGGTTTTTCGAAATTTACAGGATTCGTTTTCTCTTTGCGATCGAAAATTCCTTGAGGTGACTCTGCTTCACCTTTTTATCCAGCATTATTCACACTATTTTCACATGGATACTCTGCATTATTTTAGTGAACGCTGTAGGTTGGTTCCCGGCCTTCCCAGCGCAACTCTGGAAATGATAACTTTACTGACAAAGAGTATTGCATGAAACACAGGCTGTTGATAATGTGGCTCTTCTTCAAATTGACACCGTATGGTGCTTATTCATGTTACGAGATATTGCACGCTTAGCTGTTGCAAGGGAGCGGTTGGCACGCGCCCGAGATGGCCTGAAACGCTCACATGGACCTAACCTTGAGCGACTTCGCGTATTGCAAGGCGGCTTCTGTCCAGAGCTTGCGTTGTACGCCTACTTACAAACCTTCCCCAACAATATTTTTAGATACAGTTCAGAAGCTTCATCGATAAGGACTTTCTCCTACTGTTTTCCTGCGGGATCCATTCACTTTCATATGCATAAATCTCCGCAGTAATTGAAGGTTCGCTAAATCATAACTTGTACGCTGTGTTCAGATATGTTAGACTAGAGCTCCTAGAGGGAGTAGTTGCGTACCACAGTGGGCAATCTGATTCAGCAAGGACGTCCCTTCTCTCTGCTCAAGAGAAATTCGAGCAGGTATTTGCATATCTCAGAACTGTCGCCATCATTTCTACACTGTGTTCGTGAATTATTTTTCACATATCATCCGCATACTGACCCTTTTAGTGGGATGCAGTTGCAACTTTCTGATGAGCAAGTGGCAGCCCTAGCTCAAATGGGTTTCTCAATGAAGGAGGCCCGCAGGTCGTTACGAGTATCAGGTAAAGATGCATCACGTGCTGTCGAGTTTGTAATGAATGAACGCGCCAAGGCGCAGGAAAAGGCTGCGGAGGACGATCGTCGATCGGATGAACGCAGGTCTGGACTCAAGCAAGTGTCTAAATTTAATGATAATTGAGTTTTCTGGTTTAAATTGACAACACTAATTTGAACTATGCCACTGCATGTTTGAACTTATTTTCAACCTCATTTTTCTAAGTTTTTCCTTCTCTATTGGCGGCCGCAGAGAACAGAAGAAGTATGGAAAAACTCTGGGGGGTAAGGCCGTCGACATAACAAAGTTGAACGAGCTGGCGTCGATGGGGTAAGCTTCTGTTAGTTACTTCTCGTGACGTATCTCACAAGGGATCAGAATTTGTCACAATTAAAACTATGTACTTTATTTTCGGTCGTGATCACGGAGTGCCAGCATAGGTCTATATCTGTCATAATCAAGGGCACTGACATGATGGTCAAGTGCTTTTGGTTGTCTACTGACTCCTTCAGGTACATGACAGGATGGATGAGTGGGTATGACAGGTATAAGCGGCGCATAGTTGCAGAGGCATTAAAGCAGAGTGAAAACAACAGGGAACTGGCTCTGGAAATGTTGATGAATCCTACAGCCTATTCCACTCTCCAGGTATATTCTGGGTTTCTCGTAGAATTGAGTTGATACGTCTAGATGCAGTCACTGTCATCGGTCATTACTTTGACTGGTGGTGAGTCGGTATGCTATGAACTCAATTTTACCTCAGTTTTTGACTCTATACTTGTTTTGCTCCTGCAGGCGTGTTTGGGAGAGAGGAAATCACGCGGGCCTGTCGACAGTATAGCGCTTGCAGAATTGATGTCGATGGGCTTCAGCAAAGACAAAGGTACACACATTCACACTCAGATACATCTTCTCTAGATTAGAGCCGTCATTACAACCTCAACCTCAACTCTGGCCGCTCTATTAGAGCCCCTCCTGCAAATGAAGACAAGTTTTCTGTCTTTTGATGTGTAATTTGTCACCAACGTTGCAGCAAAGAAGGCATTAAAGGGATCCAACGACACTGCACAAGCGCTTGAGAGACTGATTCAAGGTCTCCAAGACGCTCCCGCCGGTGAAGGTTCAGAGCAGCCTCCCAGTACTACTTCGGACTCCGACATGGCAGGTGCAGATCTGACCGGTTCCTCTTTGCCCGAGAGCCCCGCATCCACGGACCTGGACACTCGCGACGAAGAGATGGAGGAGGAGATTGCGCGCGACATAACTGGCGACCCGTACGCCGAGTATGACATCGAAGTGAGCAAGGAAGGCGACGCCATCTCCGAGTACCTCGGGTTGCTCAACAGCAGCAGCAGCTGTCCCTAACAGTTCACGGTATGACTCTCGTGCAGCTACTGAGGATCCTTGATTTTGCATATATAGTCCTGTAAATCATCAATGTAATAACATCAGGGAGGGTATCAAAGGTCGCTACTATGTAAGTCTAGTGACGCTTGGTTGAGGTTGACTAATACTCATGGGGACATTGTAATCTTAGTAGTCTGGTATATATTAAACAGTTTTGGTTGTCAGTGGTATTCTATCCTAAACTCGTAGTCTGTCCTGTGTTTAGTACTCCCATCTGGACAAATGTGAAAGGTTTTGAGGAATTCTGAAGAATTTCACCCGATGTCTTCAATTGACAGATGTAGAAAACATATGGATTAGTCCTGAGTGGGTCTTTAGTCTGCAGATACTTTCATTTGACTTTATTGCATGCCTTCCATCGGATCGATTTGATGGAGATTTCTGTCAACATTTTGTACCAGAAAGAGAGTTATTATGTGTTTGTAGGCGGCACACTCTTTCCGCAAACTTGACCGAAAGTGAGAATTTTGTTGAATTGTTTGAACAGTCAACTTTGAGTTCATCATTGATGTGTACATTTAAAAAGTTTCAACATTGTTATGTAACGAGTAACTAGTGACCAATACTTGTATCCAATGACATGTTTTTTAGAATGCAAAAAGTATCTTAGTGGTGCATAAAAATAAGATTAGATAGTGTTTACTAAAGGTAGTTTATATACCTTTTTAGCAACTCCACCCTAGGATGCCATTGTGGCCACGGTGGGCCGGGAATGTGCATTCGGTAAGTGAAAAATAATGCACATTTGGCATATTGATGAAAAATGCTAAGTGCACCCCTGACGCCACAGTCCCGTCCGATCAGGACTTGGGACGTGACAATGTGGGTTGACAACGCCGTATTGGCTCAACTTCCCAACAAATCTGTCGAGGCCCTGGGCCTTGGAAGAGATGTTCTTAGTGGTATAGATCAAAACTTATCTTATGAAGTATCTTGTGATTTTGGCATGGGTTGATTGTTTTCAAGTAGGAGAATTGGCATAGCATGTTGGATTGCAATAATATTGATGTTTTAAAATGTGTTCCTGATTGTATCAACAATGATTCTAGATGTTTCCTTTGGTATTGTCATTGATGGAATGTAAGTGGTAGCGCACTCCAATTATTATGACAATAAGGTCAACCTCTTATCCAAGTGGTCATGGAAATAAGAAGGTCAACCTTCTATCCAAGTGTTGTAAAATGAAATTTAAGTGACTTCTATTTGTTTATTTTCTTTTCAGCTGTTTTGGAGAAATTTCTACCAATGAAATTGTATAGAAAGATTTATGTTTATATGCTTTTGTGTGGAGGTCTTTGAATGGTAGTTTTCTAGCGCATATATATCTAATTTAAATTTAACATAATAGTAACATCTTTGGATACCACATGTGAGTGTTTCCACCAAGGGTCTAAATCTACCATTATATTGACATCTTTAGATACCACATGTGAGTGTTTCTAGAAAGGGTTTGTGTCAATTATTCACTAGAATGTAGAGAAGCAGGGGCTAGACCACAACAATTTACAAATTTGAATTGTATTTAGACATGTGTGCATGTGGCCCACTTTGTAATTCACTTATCATCTACTTTGTTTTTGTTGATGTTAACCTCTAGAGGATCATAACTATGCTTCATCAAAACCACTCTAAAACTACCCTTCAAAATAAGATACTATTGTAAACTTTGACAGTGTGGATTGTAAGATACATGCATTTGAAGAGTGCAATATAGTTTTTTTCTTCCTTGCATGGACGAGGTCAACAAAGTAATGGCATATATTTCCACTACATATTGCATAAATTATGAAACTACAATGGATAGCCAAAATAGTTTTAAAGAAGAAGCTTTTTCAAGAAATTAGCTACTAAATCTGCATTGACTGTCATAGAATAGCAAAAATACAACCACAAGAGCGTATAGTTGAAACAAGCACAATGCACAAAGTTTTCAATGAAAATATGAACTAGAAAAACATACAATAATTCAAGTGTGCAACAAGCTTGTACAATTTTTTATACATGAATTGATCAATATTATTTATCAATTGTAGAAAACAAGACTATTGATTACAAAACACCTTTACAAGTCAATGATTCAACTCTTAAGCACTCACAAAATACTACCACTGTGTATAGCCACCTCTTGCTTGGTAGACATCAAGAGCTCAAACCTTCTCAAACCTTCTCAAATGGCAATCTATTTCATTCCAAAGATGTTCTATTGGATTATGGTCAAGTGATTGTGGAGGATGTTCAAGAAGGAGAAATTTTATAGCACCCAACATAATGTGCAGTATGCTTTGGATCATTGTCATGTTGGAAAATAACTTGATCCTTCTCTAAATTCTTGCATCTGTATAGTGCCCATAAGTTTCGTCTCTAAAATGTTGCGATATACATATTTACCTATCCTCTCTTCAATAAGATGTAGCTTGCCAACCCCTTTCCAACTCATACAATCTCAAACCATTATGCTTCATGATTTGTGCATGTTTAATCCCTACAAGTGAAAACTTTGATGGAATCAAATACAAATTAGGTGCCATGTGGTAGACTAATTAAGGTTGGCCAAAAAAATCTCTTACCAAGCCCACCACTTGGCCTCAATCTATGCACTTTTGAAAAGCTCTTCATTGTCTGGATATTTTTGCTAGCCATTGTATGTTCTACCTTGTTTTAGGCCATTGCATGCCAAATCACAAGGGAGGGTTTTAGAATACTAAAAACATTCTTGCAATCACTAGAGATATAGAACGCGGCCATTTCCTCACCATAGCAATTTTGTTTTATATCTAAATAAATAATAGTTGGATCTAAAATAAAATTGTAGATGAAATCATCATGCCTTCTTTCTAGGAAAGAAGAAGATGAAAAAATGACATCCTTCATTTCTACTTTGTTTCAATGTATTTTAATCAAAAACATCAAAATCTAATAAGAACCCTCCTTCATTCTTGCCCACCTCTAAATTTTGTACCATACAACTCTATAGTGTTACTATTCAACTTTACAATATCCTACTCAGCTGCCCCTCAAAAAAAATCTTTCAAAATTATGATTGAAGAACCTACCAATTGTCTCCCAAGGGGAATTTTGGTCCTTGGAGGATTAAATATTTCTATACAAGTTTGACTTACTTCTTTATCAGATGTTTAAAAAGAGACTTGTAGAGTGTTTGGAAAAGCATGTTCATTTAGTTTTTATGTTAATATAATTATTTTCAAAGACATATGTTTCATTATTAACCCCTAAATTCTCCTTGACTATTTCTCACCAAAATCACTTCAAAACTGCTCATTTTAGTGTAAAGTATGAAAACAAATAAGAAAATCATTATTCCTATTTTTAAAGGTAGGATTTCAACTTGTACAGTAAAATCACATGCTTATCAATTTTCACATCCTTTGACAAATTAAAAGTTCATAGAGTTTGAAGTGAAGAAAACAATTTTTCCTTTCTTTCATGTGCTAAGGAATTAGTAGACTTTGACCTCACTTGGTGTTAAATTTTGCATTACAAAATTTGTAGATTTTATACCATAGAATGTATGCAATTCTATATTCTTGTACACCAATCTTTGAAGGTATCAAAGAAGTGAAGCATATTCAAATAAATTAAGCAGTGAAGAAAGTCCAAAAATCACCTAACCACATTTTTCTTTACCTATTTTAAAACTTGAAATCAAATACTGTGATATTCTTGTATTTAAAAATCTCATATACAGTGAAGAGCTTGAAGTGGCCACTCTTACAATGTTTATTTTAAAAATATATATACATATATATAGGGCCAATGAAATTTTTGTGTATTGATTTGATAAATACGTATTTCAAAGGATCATATGCCAATTGAGTACCTCAATCTGCAAATCTATTTGAAAACTTTATAAATAAAGTTGCATAAGACGTGATTAGGATGCACTGAATGTGGTACGCTTTGGATAGGGGTGCATTTATCTAGTGCCATTGGTGCGTAGGTATTATATAAGTCCACAAGGGTATTGAGCCCAATACCAAGAACACCATATTCATTATATTGGGAGATTGGGAGCCTCCCAAAATATTACATGAAGCTTAAATTGACCTAAACATGCAAGTGTTTAGTGAATTTTCACAATGAAATTTTTCCATTATGTTCAATATGGGTACATATTCAGCTCGAGTCGAGCTGAATGTGCACAAACATTTACTATTGGGAAAACCATTCATACCTTTCAAAGTCCTGGAAATCTCCCAATATATTGAATATGGTGTTCAAGACTTGTGTCTCGTTCACTTTAAAATTTGCCTTTACTTTTGTGTTGTGTTTGTATTGTGTATGGTACAATTGTCAAATTTGCCTTGATTTTTGTGTTGTGTTTGGTACTATTGCATTTAAAGCCAATTATACTTTCCCCTAGAAGAAGAAGAACGCCGGTCCTTGAAGGGGCCGGCGTGAATAAAGTGTCTGTTCGTTCCACCACTAAGACCATGTCCACCAGACAAGGAATTAGTAGTATGGAACTACTTCCCCCTCTCGAGGATAGACACTATGTAACAAGTAACCAAAACACAAGTAACCAACCATATCCAACGAGTAACATATGAAAAGGGGAGACAGGAAAAAAGAGGAGGGGAGGATAGAGAAGAGGGGAACAATGGGAGGAGGGGGGGTGGTGTTTCTCAATATGGGAGGTTTTTATAGTTTTAAAGACAAGTAAGTAAAGGGTAATGCTATGGAGGGTCTTGTATGTCAGGGAGGGCTTGGTTATTTTCAATTTTGCGTTTGTGTAGTAGGATGGACATAGCATGTTGAATGGCAATGGTGTTAATGTTATTGAAAGTGTGTGAAATTGTTTCGATGGGGATTTTAAAGGTATCTTCAAGGATTTGTATAGATGGAGTAAAGGTGGTGGCACGAGCGCCGACTGCGATTACAATAAGGGGGTCCACTTTCCATCCGAGGGCTATTATGTCATCAATAAGGGGTTGGTATTTATTCATTTTGTTTTTAATTGTTTCTCGGGGAAATCTATCATTACAATATGTGAATTTGATGAATTGAATGGTATAGTCTTGGTTTATGTGGTCGTGTGGGGGGTCATTGTATGGGAGGCCTCTAACACAATGTATGTATGGTTTGAGTGTAGCATTGCAGTGACAACGTTGAGTTACACATGTACAATAGGGTGACATTCAAATTGGCCGTTTAGTAGTTCCAGGGATAGTGTCCTACACTGCTGCCAACTTTGACACCCTCCCCAAAGCTGAGAAATTGTTATTTTACCATGAAAATTTGGGGACAGCATCATCTTTATGTTGAAATCATGCATACCAAATTTCAAGTCCAGGAGACTTATACAAAAAAACTTATGCAAGATCTACCAACATGGGATAGTTGTGAGAAAAGTGTCACAACTGCCAACTTTGACACCCTCCCAAGAATTGAGGAAATTTTTTTTGCCCATGAAATTTTTGGAGCAAAAACATTTTTATGTTTTTTGCATGTGTGGAAAATTTCAAGTCCAAAAGACCCATACAAAAAATAATATTCCAAATCTACCAACATGTGTAGTTTTGAGAAACAAAGGGGAAAACCATTTTACTACTTCCAACTTTGACGCCCTCCTTAGGATTGAGTTTTTGTTGATACATAATGAAATTTTTGGCACAAGATCATCTCTACGCTGGTAACATGTGGGATAAATTTCAAAGCCAAAAGATGTACACAAAAAAGTTATTCCATATCTTTCAACATGTGTAACTATGATAAACAATTTGAAGGTCATATTGAAAATGTCAAAATATCTTTGACACCTCATGCTTTTTCATTGAACCCAATCATGTGAGTAAGCCACCAAACATAAATGCTTCTCAAAAAGATCAATAACATCTAAATGAAGAAGTGAAGAGGTGTTCCATGCAGAAGAATCCACTTGGCCATAAAGTGTGCATTATACACATGACAAATTTTTTCTTCTAAATATCTATTGAACACTATGTAAAGGGAATGGTGTGTGTGATTTGTGATAGACTGAATGTTGAGACAATCCTCAAAACAGAGAGTGTTGTATTGTGGGATGCATGAGTGTTGATTCACATTGGGCATACATGATGAGTGATTAAGAGCAAAACGATTTTTCATGTATGCATATGGGCTTGTGTTTTGGCGACCCTTCTCTCTCCTCTCTGCTCCAGCGCCTTGGCTCCCTTCTCTCCCCCTTGCCCTGCTCCAGCCCTGTTCTCCTTCCTCTGCCAATTGTCACGTGTCAATCCTGCAACCCCCTTTGCTCTGCTTTAGCCCCTTGGCCCCCTTCTCTCCCCCTTGCTCTGCTCTAACCCCTACTCTACTGATGTAGCTAGCATCACGCACTCTATAAGTTTATGATGGCAATTTCAGATGAAATTCGTGCTCGCATCATAGGTTTGAGTGAGGGAGGATTTACAGGAGTTAAATTGCACCTACTATTGGAGTTCCTATTAGAACAATTACAAGGTTAGTAAAAACATTTAGAGAAGATGGAACCTACAAGCGCAAACCTTGCGGTGGAAGTCACGCTAAAAAGCTTAGTGATAGAGATGTTCGTAGTATTGTGCATTACTCAAAAATTCATCGTTGCTCTTCACTCTCAGAGATTACCAATGCATGTCCTACTCAAGTGTATAGACGTACTATTCAAAGGGTCTTACATAAAAATGGCATTTTTAGTCGAATTGCAGTCAAAAAACCTTTTTTCACACCTCGTCACATGTCTCAACGATTAGCTTTTGCTCAGAAGTACCGTGGATGGAGTGCAAAAGAGTGGGAGCGTGTTGTTAGGACAGATGAATCTACTTTTGAAATTGGAAAAAATTCTCGGCAAATTCATGTTTGGAGAAGTGCATACGAGCGTTATTCATCAAGTTGTCTAGCTCCTACTTTTAAAAGTGGAAGGACTTCTTTAATGATTTGGGGCGCATTTGCCGGAGGACAAAAGTCAGAACTTGTCTTTATGCCTAAAGGTCAACGTTCTGCTAAGGATTTTATAGAAGTGGTTTACGATGCCAAATTGGTTCATTTCATGGGTCAAATTCCACAAGGAGTGCTTATGGAAGATGGGGCACCCGTCCATAGGAGCAAAATATGTGAAGAATGGAGACAAAGCCACCTTCTCGAAAAGCTCAACTCGCCTGCAAACTCTCCCGATCTCAATCCAATCGAGAACGTTTGGAGGATGTTAAAAGATGTTGTGCAACATGGCAAACAATGCCCTAGAAGCTTAGATGTGTTGAAGATAGTTCTTGAAAGAGAGTGGAAGTTAGTCAATGGTACAAAGCTCCTTCAACTATGTCATTCTATGCCCTCTAGGTTACTAGCAGTGATTGACGCTAATGGAGGACATACACGTTGGTAGATATGGAATAACTTTTTTGTGTACATCTTTTGGCTTTGAAATTTATCTCACATGTTACCAGCGTAGAGATGATCTTGTGCCAAAAATTTCACTATGTATCAACAAAAACTCAATCCTAAGGAGGGCGTCAAAGTTGGAAGTAGTAAAATGGTTTTCCCCTTTGTTTCTCAAAACTACACATGTTGGTAGATTTGGAATATTATTTTTTGTATGGGTCTTTCGGACTTGAAATTTTCCACACATGCAAAAAACATAAAAATGTTTTTGCTCCAAAAATTTCATGGGCAAAAAAAATTTCCTCAATTCTTGGGAGGGTGTCAAAGTTGGCAGTTGTGACACTTTTCTCACAACTATCCCATGTTGGTAGATCTTGCATAAGTTTTTTTGTATAAGTCTCCTGGACTTGAAATTTGGTATGCATGATTTCAACATAAAGATGATGCTGTCCTCAAATTTTCATGGTAAAATAACAATTTCTCAGCTTTGGGGAGGGTGTCAAAGTTGGCAGCAGTGTAGGACACTATCCCTGGAACTACTAAACGGCCAATTTGAATGTCACCCTATAATTGTACATGGGAATAGCCAAGGGAGGACCGTATTTTCTTGTAGGTTGTTATTAAAGTTGTCGGCATTCATGAGAATAAAACATCTCGATATGTTATGGGAGGTAATTAGTTTTTGAATTTCCCATACAGCTCTATTATGTCTTTTGACAATTAAGGAGTGTATGTGGTGGTTTTGACATTTAACCCCTAAGAGCCCAAGTGTACTTGGGGCGTACGTTTTGGATTTTGGGCATGTACCTTTGAGTGAAAAAAATACTTCGATTCTTATGAAAATTTTACACCGCATTGTCCTTGATGAAATCTATATGGGGATTTTTTAAAATATGATTTTGGACTTTTGGTTCAAAAGTTATTAGCCTTCGAAGGTCAAAATGGGGAGTCTGGAATATAGGGGCAGCCATGTCAACCAATGCAATTTGAGGAGAAAAATGGGGCAAAATTTTGGGACAGAGAGGGCGAAGAAAGGAGTCCAAACTTCTATGCAGGAAGTCCTAGTGGAAAAAGCTTTGAAAATTATTTAAAGAGTTATTAAAATAAGTAAAAAAAAGAAGCAAACAACTAGTTGTCAACTGTCCTGCCAGCGTTCCGCGCCGGAAGCGGGCCTGCCGAGATTTTTATATTTATTTTTTAAGTTTTTTTTTTTTTTTTCCCGTCCAACTGCGAGGGCTGTCAACAGCGAGACGAATTGGCCACTCAATTTCTAGCACTCCCTTTCCCATAATGCTTTATTTATTCCATATATTCATGAAAATTATGGATTTTACTAATTTAAGACGTTTCTTTTTCTAAAATTATTGAAAATATATATATTGAAAGTTTCCACCATTGGGATTCTCAAATGCAACAACTTGTATGAAACAAACAATTTCATATCACTTATGTAGTAATTGTCATTATTTGTACCCCCTTTCACTAAAGTATATATTTCTACATCTATTACCCCTTGAATTGACCTCAAATTTTGCACACAAATAGCTAACAACATATTAGTCATATTGGTAAAAGATTTGATCACATTTCAATGTAAAAACTAAAAGATATGCCTAGTCAAAAATAGGCTGACCTTGCCGAGCAAGGGGGAAAAATACTTTTCTTTGCACTTCAAACGCTATAATCTTCACATCTGTGCGGTGGATTGCAACCAAATTTGTATTGTAAGTTCATATACATGTCTATTTTAAGATTGTATGGTTAAAGGTCTAAAATTAGGCTTTAATGTTAGATTTCATTGCCACTTGTTGATGATGGCAATTTTGGAGTGTTTCATGAGGGAAAATGCCTTGGGCTTTTAGGGGTTAAGTAGAACATGGAGCCATGTGTCGGGGTCCGTGAAAGTGCATATGGGACATGATATAGATGGGAATCTTTCTATTCCAAAGAAGAGTTGTTTTCGGGCCTTTTCCATATATTGACCAAAACGGAATTTGATGAGGCATGTTATTTGTGAGTCGGAATGATGGGATTCTTCCAGAAATTTGTAGAGAGTTCATTGTCTATTTTGTTGTTTCCAGTCCATTTTTCTAAGTTAGGGAAGTTTTTTGCGATTGTGTCAAGGTTGTTATAGAGGTCTTGTTTCTTAAGATATTTGTTCAAGAATCTAACTGGGCCTTTATTGGGAGTATCTTCTTTAGAAGGCCAATCTTCTTTTTAGAAGTAGCATGGGGTAGCATGGGCATGCTCGTATGGATCGTTGGTATTTTTATGCATTTTTCTGCGGCCTTCTTCTGCTAGTTTATCTGCTTGTTCGTTTCCATCGATATTGGCATGGGCTCTAACTTTGTGAAGGGTTGTCATTTATGTTCGGTTTTGTAACATTTGGACCATTGGCATTAATATAGTTTGGTCGGGGTGGCTATTGTGGAGGGTAGGGTGTGTTATTGTGGTGTTTAGTAGATAAAGTGCATTGATACAGTCAATGAATATGTGTGCGGGTTCATTGTTGTATTTTATTGTGATGATTTGTAGCGTTTTGTATATGGCCATAAGTTCTGCTCTAAGGATATTTTGTAGTCCATGGAGTCTTTTGGCTAATTTAATTTCTTTGATAGTATTATATATGCCATAGCCAGCTTTTTCTTTGCGCCAGTTTCCCGGGCTAACTTGTTCTAGCGGTTTGAAGGAGCCATCGGTATAGTGGCTATATGCCGGGTCAAATTTTGGTAGGGTTGGCGTTTGGCAGTTTGGGAGGGGTGGAGATATTACTAGGTAATCTAATGTATAATTGATGTAGTTTAGTTTTGACCAATTTTTGCTTCGTTTACGGTGGTTTGTATAGTTGATGGTGGGGCCATTCTTGTATATAGACGGTGTATGTTTAGAGAATTTGCTATGGAGGTGAGTTTGGCAAGCTGTTCTAGGGTGCCAAGGGTTTGATTTTGGTGGTGGACACATATTATTTGTAATGTGGATGATTCAATCCGAGGCTTTTTTTAGCTCAGGTGGAATAGTGGGTTGTTCGTATGGAATTGAGTCTGCTTCAAATAGTGCAATGATATGGGAGTCTGTAAATGGGCTTGATTGTTGTTTAAAGTTTTGGTACCAATTTTTGTCCGGTGTGATTATGAGTGTAGATGTGTGGTTTGGGTCATTTCTGGGAGCAAGGTGGGCCCAGTGTAGTGCTTGTCAAGTTTCCTCCTCATTGTAAGGGTGGGCTATACCATTACCGACCCATTTATAGTCAAAGGCTTTTCCCAAGGAGCCAAATATTTTATCTCTTTCAGAGGGTGAATAGTTTTTATTTTATTTGGTGGAACATGTGACGGGGGAAGAGAAGTATGATTGTTTGATATTGAAGGATGAGATTAATGAGTCTAGAATGGGTGACAGTGGGTATTGTGTATTGTGTGCTTTTGAGGGGATTATTTTTTGAGATGCGGTATTTATATCTTTGATATAGCCAGATTAGTTCAGTTTCAAATGGTTGGATTGTTAATTCGATGTTTGTAGGAGTTTGTAGTTTCAAATTGTATTGGTTCCAGAGCCATTGGAGTCTAGTAGTGGGAATAGTGTGTAGATGTCGGCCATTTTCTTCATATTGATGGGCTTGATTGTTCCATATTTTAATAGTGTTCGAGGATGTGAGAATGTCGTTTTCGGGGTTACATTCCGTTGTGTAGATATTTGGGAGTGGAATGATTATGGGTGGAGTTACGGATCTTGAGTCTTGTAATTGTTCTTGGGGGTGGTGGGCTTGAATGATTTCCGAGTATAATTTATTTTTAAATTTTTGATAGTATTGTTTTAATTTTTGAGTGTTATATGTGGAGGTATTATTGTCGTGTCTTGGAAAGAGGTTTCTTTGAGGAAGCCATTTGTTGAATGTATTATCATTGTGTTGCTATTGGCATATATATCTTGTATAGGTATTTTGTATATTGTTGGTATTTAGATGTTGTATATGTTCATGGAGTATGATGTTATTAATAGGGTATATGGTGGGATTTTGGGGATGTATGTTGGAGGACGGGGGTGGTATGGGTGTGAGGGGTTGGGAGGGTGGATTGGTGGTAGGGTAGTTCTTGGGAAGATGTTCTTGTTGATGGTGATGAATGGGTCTTGGAGTATGTAGGAGTATGGGTGTATGTTGCAAGGGATATCACATGTGATAGGGCATGTTGGATGGCAAAAAAGTTGTTTAGCAATATGTAGGGCACTCTTGATTACTTTGGATGGGGTGAAGTGGAAGGTTTTGAAGTCGTCATTATTCATGATGTGTGTGCCGTTTGGTAGGGTAATTTGTTTTAATTTGAAGATATTTTTTGAAAGGAGTTTTTTTTTTTTTTTTTTGGGAGAGTTGGGCGTTGAGTGTCTTCTGGTTTAGTGTTTCTTGACGCCATAATACTTGTAACGATGTTAGATCAAAGAAGAAATTTGGAAGTGTACTCTTAAGGTGAACTTTAGCTACATGTTTTAATAAGAAAAATGTACGAGTTATTGGTGATCTTATGCAATCCGTTTTTAAAATTTTGGGTATATTTTTGGCACCGCCATATTGAGCAAGAATATAATGAGTTAGTCCATTATATATTTTTCCTAGTCCACCTTTGTCATTTAGAGCATTTTGTAATTGTTACCCTATACATCGGAGATAGGCATTTTTGAGGGAGAAAGCTTCAAGTCCAAATAGGTTATGTGGGAGTTGGGTGATTGCGTTTGACGTGCATTTCGGCATACCACAAATGGTTTTTTGTATAGCTATAATCTTTTGGTCAAGCTTTTTTAATAGATGAGATATTATTAGACTTATTCAAACTTTTTTTTTACTATTTTAACTCATTGGATCTTCAAGCTAACTACTACAAGAAGACACCCTAATTTTTTTGGTAAACTTTGACTGTACAGATTGAAAGATATAAGCATTTAAAGAGTGCAATTTTTTTTTCTACTCTGCCCAGGCACATTCATCATACTTTGGATCAAGATAATGGCAAATTTTTGTACTACTTATTGCATAAACTCAATGGATCTATGTTTTACCTTGTATAAGGTCATCGCACGCCAAAAATCATAAGTAATGGAGGTGTTAACAATCGGAAAAATGGACCTGCAATGACTTGGGTGTAGAAAGTGGCCTTTTACTTTGGAAAGCAATTCTATTTTTTAAATAGAGAAATAATTATTGGATCTATTGAAAAACAATTATTGAAAAACACATATTTCTATACTTAGAATAAATCTTGGTAATTCTATTCACCCTTTGGATTTTAGTTGTTTTTTAGTTCCTTCCACCAAATGGACATGGATCCCGTGCTTTTTTTCTCTTCATTTGGCAAAGTATAACTTTTCATCGTAGCTAGAGCAGCAATAAAAAATAATTAATAGATGATTTTACATACTTTCATCCAAATTGATACACTGTCAATGCACGAGTCATATTTTCATCCAACAGTGGCGATCAACTTGAAGTGGTAAGAGTATTTTCAGCAACAAAGATTTAGTAGACCTGTAGCAAATATCCCTACTCTAGAGAATCAAAACGCATGTGTTATACACCTAAACATACAAAACATGTGATGTTTCCTTTTCTCCGGATCCATCATCAAATTACTATTTTTTTTCCCTCCATGAACTGCATCATGTTTGTCCTGATGCCATGGCATGAGTTTCAACTCTCATCACTAGGTTTTTTTTTAATAGCATTCCTACATAGGTTAAAGAATATTAGTTCCCTTAGTATTTTGGTATGTATATGAAGTACAGTATGGGCAAAGTTGATAACAAATTTGGTTTGTGATGCAAAAAATTGGTAATTTGATATGGGCACGGGTGGAATGACACCCTTGTTCCGCCCAGAGGGATGGATGAGGTTATCCCTTCCCCCAATTCCTGCAACTCCATTGCTGTGCTCGTTTCCATAGCCCCATTTAGATCCTAGATCCCAAAATTCACCAATAATTCCTAAACTATAAAACCTAGAAGTTGGGGGAATGGAGAGGGAATGACCCTCCATCCATCTCCGTCCATCTCCTTGGGGGGCAACAAGGAGGTCATTCCTCCCTGGTCTTTACCCTTTTTTAGCTACAAGGCCCTCCCAGGCTTGATTTTAGCACTTTTGGTGTTGTAACTTCCACCACCATTGCCCATTGTCGTTGCGGCACTCATAATGCACTTGGAGCTCCATGAGAGCTTTCCAATGCATCTCCCTGATCTCCAATCGATGGAGGTATTGATAAAGTACAGTGATTTATGTGAAGTGGGGTTGCGATGAGATGTACCTGCTATGTAGATGATGTTCTGAATAATTTATTATCCTTGTAGATTCTCATGGTCCACTTAAGCGTAATCATGGTTAAGGCAATGATGTATCATCATGAAATAGTAAGTACGAATATTTGTGAAGTGAGGCAAAGTTACCAAGAGTTTTGACCTCTATTTGGACTCAATGTTGTGTGTGAAAACTTTGTATGTGGTGCATATGTGTTTTTGGTGGGAAACTGGCACAGTACAAAGGTTAGAAAGGTCAAATACAAGTCGGTGTACAAATGGTTCATTAAGAACCTTGAAACTGAGTTGATGCCCAGAACTGGTTCGGTGCGAGACGCCCGCTGTACGGGCCATGTGCGTGTGCGAGTTGATGCAGAAGAGTCATGATGTAACTGACAATTGGAATAACGTGATTATGCGGACGAAAAGAATGAAGAAACGTGGGGAATCTGGGCACGCGGCTGATTTTTTGTTTGTTTGGCACAAAACAAACAGCGTTTGGTTGCAAAAGGCACGCCGCTGATTCAACGACGACGCCTCCGATTCCAGGGGACCGGGCTTTTACAGGCAGCTCAACTCAAAGTGGAGGAAGTACGCTTACCTTCGTATGCATACAGTTGCAGTCTCGTGTGTCGTTATCTGGATTCGGAGCACAAATCCGTACAATCACTTGCAGCGGTGTTTCCTGGAGCTTCACCACCGCCTGCAAGCTGCTTCCTAGGAAGCACAAGTCAAACAAGTTGGCTGAATTCGTCTTGGGAAGTGTGCATTCACCGAATCTGTTGACTTAGTCCCCCACTTCATGGAGTGCCTGCAAATAAGAAAATCCGAAGGAGTACTGTCACAGTTGGTGGTAGTATGATAGACGAGCTGGTCGTAGGGGTAGAAGTCACCTACCATTCACTGGAGCTGTTGAAGGTTGGTATCTGATGAAGTGTGATGGGGTTGGTTAGTGTCGCCCGGTTTCAGCTGAAGGGGCCACATCAAGTTGATTTTAGAGAATCTTGAAGTGCTAAACCCCTGGAGGATATTAAACTCTGTAGCTCCGGTCCTGTCCTGTCCACCCTCACCATCCTCGGTCGTGTTCGATCGTAGAGAGGGGACGTCTTTCGGGATCTTGTGTAGGAATTGGACGGAAGAGGGAGGGGTTTTTGAAAGAGAGAAGCCACGGTAAGGACTTTCCCTTGCTCGGTTGCGAATCTCAGTCGATTGCGGCTCCACTTGAGGGCTCGGAGGACTGGTGGCCATGGCGGAAGTTGGGGTGTCACGCTCAATTGTCACAGCTCTTCACAGACCGGCTCGTGTGCTCAAGGAAGGTGCAATTTGCCGTCCCTTGGTAGTCTCGGTGCCAGCTGTGGGACGATGCCACCGTGGTCGGGGCATTGTTGTGAGCCGCGCGACAGACACGACCTTCAGTACCACCGGGACCAATAATGGAGTTGGCATCGCCGCCCGAGACACCATAGCCGAGCCGAGGGTCGCCGTGCCGCCATCCCACGCGGGGTTCATGTACGTGGGGGCGGTGATCACAGTCACCCGCAAGCAGCAGCCTAGCCGCAATGAGCAGATGACAAACGCTGTCGATGTATTCTCCGATTTGATGGGAAGCAAGGTGTTCTTCCAGCTCGTCAGTGTCGAAAAGGATGCAGGTCAATTCTCTACTAATCTTTGTGTCGGCGCTTTTTTGGAATGATCATGTGCCTTACTGGTTGGGTGCTTTGGTGTTGACAGCCACCGGAGTTGGCAAACGAAGCAAAGAGTCGTTTCTCAAGGACTGGGCTCAGAAGGCAGCCGTGCAGGCGGACAAGGTGCAGTACACCGCGGAGTTCAGCATCAGTAGAGATTTCGGGGAACCGGGAGCCATATTGATCCGCAACGCGCACCAAGCTGAGCTCTACTTAGAATCTGTCGCTCTGCAATTGCCATCCGGAACTATTTACTTTCCCTGCTACTCCTACATTGCGGCCTCCATTCACGATCCTAAACCCCGCGTCTTCTTCAGCAACAAGGTATGCAATCCCTCACCTGCGTATGTGCCCTCCATGATGATTCAAAACCCTTACCTGCTCTGTGTCCTCAGAAATACATGCCATGGGAGACTCCAGAGGGTCTCAAGGATCTGCGAAAGCAGGAGCTCGACACGCTGCGAGGGAATGGCACAGGCGAGCGCAAGAGCTGGGATCGTATTTACGACTACGCCGTGTACAACGACCTCGGTGATCCTGATAAGAAGTTTGAACTGGACCGGCCAGTTCTCGGAGGCAATGAGTTTCCATACCCTCGCCGCGTGCGCACGGGGCGCAATCCTTGCAAATCTGGTACCTATCTGGTCCTCAATCCCTAATTTCCAGAGTTGAGACAGGGCTTACATACTCAAATGACATGGTTATTGCAGACGCGACGAAAGAGGAGAAGATCGAGAATGGAGAAGCGGTGTACGTGCCCCGTGACGAGTCGTTCGAGCCGATCAAGCAAACCAACTTTGCGGCGAACTCGTTGCGCGGTCTGGTGCACAAAGTGGTGCCAGCAATTCGGGACTACTTCGACATGACGCCGGGAGAGTTTGATTCTCTGCGGGACATCGAGCAGTTGTACCAAGAAGGCCTAGACATGGCTGGTGACAATCCCATTCTTGGTTTTGTCAAGGGGCTTGGGGAAACTGCAGACCAAACGAGAGAGCGCAGCCGGTTTCTCGATGGGCTTCCCATCCCTGACTACTACAGAGAGCTCGTGCGCTCAAGCACGACCCCAACCACTCTCCTCAAGTATCCTCTCCCCAAAATCCTTTCCAAGGACAGGTTTGCGTGGATGCGTGATGAAGAATTCGCTCGTCAAGCGTTGGCTGGTGTGAACCCCGTCGTGATTTCGTGTGTTGAGGTGAGCTCACGTTCTGCAATGTCGACGTTCACGCTCTGGAATGTCGACGAGACTTGTAATCTGATGCCTCTGATCTTCGTTGCAGGAATTCCCAGTTCGAAGCACACTCAATCCTGAGAAGTATGGGTCACAGGAGTCGGCATTCAAGCCCGAGCACATTGAGAGTCAGCTGGAAGGCCTCACAGTTGCCCAGGTACGAGATTGCATCACGTTTGTGTTTCTTGGAGGAGAGTTTATGCAAGTGTACCTCTGATTTGACGGTGATGGATCAGGCTGTGGAGGCGAAGAGGCTGTTCATCGTGGACTATCATGACATTTTCATGCCATTCGTCAAGCGGATCAACGAATTGGAGGGCCGGAAGATTTATGCGACGCGGACCTTGTACTTCCTCCACCACGACGGCGTTCTAAAGCCTGTTGCCATAGAGCTTAGTTTGCCACCCCCTGCTCCTGGCTCAAGCGGTTCCAAACGTGTTTTCACGCCCGGAAAAGAAGCCACGGGCTCCTGGCTATGGCAACTCGCGAAACTGCACCATTGCGCAGCTGATTCTGGCTACCATCAGCTCGTTAGCCACTGGTACGATACTGCTTCTGGCAATGTTCATTCGTCTTCCAGAATTCAAAGCTGAAATAACGGGGCTTTTGTCTGGCAGGCTGCGCACACACGCTTGCACAGAGCCCTACATCATTGCAACATACAGGCAGTTAAGCGCGTTGCACCCGATTGCCAACCTCCTCCATCCGCATTTGCGGTACACAATGGAAATCAACGCAGCTGCAAGACAGAACCTAATTGGCGCCGGCGGAGTGATTGAGAATACTTTCACGCCCGGAAGATACTCCATGGAGATGAGCTCTGCCGTCTATGATCTCTCATGGCGGTTTGACAAAGAGTCCTTACCTGAAGACCTCATCCGGAGGTGCTCATTCTCAAATTTGTTGTACAGTGACTCCAAATTGCTCCTCATCTTGTCCATTTTCTCAAAGTTGTTTAAGGGGACTTACCTTCGATTTTCTCCCTGTTGCAGAGGGATGGCTGTGCGAGACGACGATGCTCCCCATGGTCTGCGTCTTCGGATTGAAGACTACCCTTACGCGGCGGACGGGCTTCTGGTCTGGGACAGCATAGAGCAATGGGTCCGCAACTACGTCTCGTTGTACTACCCCGACTCGCAGACCATCCTCAGAGACATTGAGCTCCAGAGCTGGTGGGCAGAGATTCGCACGAAAGGTCATCCGGACAAGAAAGACGAGCCATGGTGGCCAAAGCTGAATTCCCCACAGAGCTTGGTCAAGATCCTGAGCACAATAATTTGGATTGCTTCGGGGCATCACGCAGCTGTGAACTTCGGCCAATATGACTATTCCGGCTTCGTTCCTAACCAACCGTGTTTGCTCCGGCACCTCGTGCCGGAACCTGGTGACCCTGAGTTCAAGAGCTTGCTTCGAAATCCTCACAAGGTTATGCTCGACACCTTACCTGGTCAGGAGCAAGCCACCGTGCTGATGATGGTGGTGGAGTCGCTCTCCACGCATTCTCCTGACGAGCAGTACCTGGGATACAACGGGATGCACACAAACTGGACGACCGATGCCAGGGCTATCAAGGCTTTCAAAGCCTTCTCCGCGCGTGTGGCTGAAGTGGACAAGAAAATTAACGAGCGCAACAGGGATCCGACGCTCAAGCATCGAAGCGGCGCTGGTACTCTGCCATACCAGCTTCTGCTCCAAAAGTCAGGCCCTGGGATCACCATGCGCGGAATACCTAACAGCATATCAATCTAAATTTCTAACAATCGTTGTACAGAGCAAGCTCCTCAAAGCCACATCTCACGGCACATATTTGCTGTAGTTTATAATCCTATCCGGTAGCGCAATTGCATGCTCGTTCTTTCTGTGCATGCAACTCTATCCTGGCGTTGTGGCTCATGTATTATATGAAGAGTGAATCAATCAATATCTTACAAAGTCCAGCATCGGTGTAGCAATAGCGCTCATTGTCACGATCTATTGCATCCTCGTACAAATTTCCAAGCCTGGAGCCGCAGTTATCACTTTCAAAGCTGCCATGATTCTCCAACTAGTGCCCAAACAGAAGCATACCTGAAGTGAACAGACTCGAGCTCCCAATAATCTGGAGGACGTTGCTTTTCGCATCTCGTTGCTTGTCTTTCCTTCACTGCCATGACATTCTCTCCCCCATGGCAGCCTCAGAATCTCAAACAATATGGAAGAAAACACCTCCACGTCAATTCCATCACCTTCTAATAGAATCAGATTGAAACGTCCGAAATCACATAGCTAGTACGTGTCCTTTCCGGCCCTCCTTTAAGAACAAATTCAAGCACTTCAACCGAGACTGCAGGCAAAGCTACGACGTCCTTCCCGGAACGTCGCAAGAGTGAGCCCTTCGCTCATGTTGCAACCGAGACTCTTCGTGCTGCAATAACTCGTCATCGCCATGGATTACTACACATGGAATCCAGGCCCGGGGACGTACAAACCGAAAATCGGCGAAACGACAACGCGAGCGCCGATCTACTCACTCGCGACAAAACTGAAGACGGACGGAGGCGATGGACCGCGGCCAGGCCCGGGAACCTACACCCCGGGGATAAAGCTCACGACAGGGAAAGAGCCGGCGTTCTCCATCCAGGGACGCCACGAGCAAACCCTAGCGGATGGCACACCCGGAGCGGCAGCCTACAAGCCGAGCATCAAGCTCACGAAGAGGACGGAGCCGCGCTACACACAAGCGCACAAGATCGCCTCCAGCTTCGAGACCAAGAACCCGGGCCCGGGGACATACAAGCCGAGGTTCCCCGGCCACAAACCGGCAAGAATCACGTTGGGGACGCGCTATGGAATGCCAAAAAGGCTAGGAATTGACATTTCTTGGTACCCTGGGGAAGATTCCCGTTACCCCCGGTAACATTCTCTATACCCTGGGAAAGATGCTTTATACCACGGGAAAGATTCTCCACCCAGGCTATATACCCTGGGAAAGATGCTTTATACCACGGGAAAGATTCTCCACCCAGGCTATATTAGCAGGATAGTTTCTTCGACCGGGTATCAACCTGTATTCATACGAGACTGGTTGTATTTTGTATGAATTTTTTTTTCCTGCCCGATGATCCATCTTGACCGCCGATCAAGATTAATCGTGTCCATCCGATTTTGATCTCGAGCTTGAGGAATTGGAGGAGTCGTCGTCGTGCGATTCCGTTTTTGTTTTGTTTCAAACGTCCTCAAGAAATCGGCGAAGCGGCGAAGATTGCAGGAAATGCTGAAAGCTCATGCACATCATTGAGGTAAGTTTCTATTGGCTTCGTTTCCAGTCCAGACGTTGCAGCAACGAAGTCCTAATTTAACAATCAGATTCATCACAAATCAAGAGAGTCTGGAAAACATTTCTCAAAAACTCTTTGACTTTGCTTCCATGGTCTCAAACCCTAAGCTGTTCATTTCCCGCTTGCAGGTGTGATGACTCGAAACCTTCAGTTAGGGTTTGATCTCGACCTTGGGAAATTGGGAGAGTTGTCCTCGTGCAATTCCGTTTCCGTTTTGTTTCACACATCCTCAAGAAATCGGCGAAGCGGCGAAGATTGCAGGAAATGCTGAAAGCTCATGCACATCATTGAGGTAAGTTTCTATTGGCTTCGTTTCCAGTCCAGACGTTGCAGCATCGAAGTCCTAATTTAACAATCAGATTCATCACAAATCAAGAGAGTCTGGAAAACATTTCTCAAAAACTCTTTGACTTTGCTTCCATGGTCTCAAACCCTAAGCTGTTCATTTCCCGCTTGCAGGTGTGATGACTCGAAACCTTCAGTTAGGGTTTGATCTCGACCTTGGGAAATTGGGAGAGTTGTCCTCGTGCAATTCCGTTTCCGTTTTGTTTCACACATCCTCAAGAAATCGGCGAAGCGGCGAAAATCTCTGGAAATGCTGAAAGCTCATGCACTTCATTGAGGTAAGTTTCTATGGCTTGTACGAGTGCAACTTTGGCTTCTTTTCGAGTCCAGACGTTGCATCAACGAAGTCCTTATTTTACAATCAAATTCTTGTACTTTTGCTTCAGGTTCCCTGTTATTTGTAAATCTTATATTACATTTTGCTTACCTGCTCAGGAACTACACACTGTTTGCAACTATGGAAGGCACGGAGTTGCCAATAGATTTGGTGAACTATGTTCAGAGTATGTTGAGTGAAAGAGTTCCACTGAAAAGCATTGCTACAGCATTGAATATCTCAGATCCAAGGAGGTTGAAGAGGCTCAT
This sequence comes from Bryoerythrophyllum caledonicum, assembly GCA_963971425.1. NCBI lineage: Eukaryota > Viridiplantae > Streptophyta > Bryopsida > Pottiales > Pottiaceae > Bryoerythrophyllum > Bryoerythrophyllum caledonicum. The sequence goes on from OZ020519.1 coordinate 13,998,988, forward strand.
GAGTAAGGTCATAGGTAGAGATTTCAGGGTGTACGATCAGTTCACAATCGAAGAGCTCTCCAGCAGAATCCAAGCTCTCCTTCCTGTTCGGGAGCATGGAGCCAATTGGGGTATTCTCCATGTCAAAGCTGCCTTGGGACGATTACATGTGAGACCTCCAAGAAGGAACATTGCAAGAGCATTGCAAGTATTGTCAGGTATGTTTGTTTCTTTACTACTATTGTTGGTTAAATTTATAGGTGAATTCTTGCCCATGGTATAGGGAATATTACCCAGGGTATAGGGAATATTACCCAGGGTATAGGGAATATTACCCAGGGTATAGGAAATATTATCCAGGGTATAGGGAATATTACCCAGGGTATACAGAATGTAATCCAGGGTATAGGGAATATTATCCAGGGTATAGGGAATATTACCCAGGGTATAGAAAATTTACAGGTGAATTCTACAGGAGCTCATTATGAAAGGAGGCGTTTGGGGCTGCCATTAACTCGGCGACAATACAATGTCACAATGCCTATGGCATTGTGGCATATTGATTGTGAGTTCAATTTACATTATCAAGTTTATGTTTAAATCCAAAATGCACACTATGTGATGATCAGCCAATTGTCTTTCATGTTATGCCTTTTGTTATTTTAAATTTTAAAAAAAAGTTGTGCAGCATACGACAAACTTGCCATGTACGGCTTGCGCATTCACGGATGTATTGATGGTGCATCACACTACGTACTCTACGCAAGAGTTGCTGCAGATAAGACTCAAGAAACCATTTTTGAGCCTTTCAGAGCAGCTGTAGAGCGGTTTGGTACCCCTCTACGAGTACGGTCAGATTTTGCTGCAGAACATGTATTCATTCGTGAATACATGGAAAGGGCACGGGTGGAAACAAGGAACCCATTTCTAGTTGCTTCTTCAGTGCACAATCAGGTAAGTATTATGTTTTTTTTTAAGCATCTCATGTCTGTAATATTTTGTGTAATAACTTGATCTCTATTGCGCACTGTGTGTGCAGAGAATTGAACATTGGTGGCGACATCTATGGGAGAAAGTAATCTGGTACTACAAGAATGCTATCAAAGAAATGGTTACTGCAGGTCTCTTCATTCCAGATGAGCCTTACCAGAGGGCGTCATTCGTAGCTGTCTTTCTTCCAATACTGCAAGAAGTGGTTGATGAGTATATTGGCGTATGGAACTCCCATCTAGTTCGCCAGATCAATGAAAATGGCAGATATCGCCCTTCCCATGTACCAGCACGTTATTTCCGTGAATTTGAGAGATTGCATAGGTGAGTTTCGTTCACTTAAATGAGTTTTTGCTTTCTCAAACAGTTCAATCGATAACAACAGAAGTAAGATATTATTGATTTTATATTGGCTGTCTCTTTTCAGATTGGAGTCCCATGTCCCAGACATGCATATCGCTGATGACCTTGAGCACATTGGCACTCAAGACTTAGGACCCCCTGGTCCACAGACTTGGAGGTCTCGTCGTCGAGCTCCGGAGCCAACAATATACCAAGTCCCAGAATTGCCAAGTGGGCTATCTAGCTTACGAGATTTGGCATATGCCAGAGGGAGGTTAGGGAAAGACAATTTGCAATGTTTTCATTTGCATTTTTTCTTGTCGTATTACTGTCATTTAGCTCATGAGAGTCACTTGCATGTGAACCAGGTAGATATTGTCGACCACTCCAGTGAGAGCAGAGAAGCCTATGCTCTCCTAGTAGATTTAGCCTCTAGGCATGAATCAAGTGACATCTAGCTCCACCTTGGAAATCTTTCCCAGGATCCTGGGAATCTTTTCCGGCCTCCTAGGAATCTTACCTGGCCTCCTGGAAATCTTTCCCGGGTCTTAAGAAGTTCAAAGGATAGCACAATATCCTAGGGGTTGGTTTGTGCCTCAAGCCATTGTGGAGAAGTTCTTCCTCTAGTTGCCGCCTTATCTCAGTCAGTCCATGCGTGTGTGTATATGGCCTTTTCAAAGACCTTTTCGAAGGCGAAAACTGTGGTCTTCGCAGCTCTAAATAGCATTTACGCCAGGCATGAGTTGTTGGAAGAGCAAGCAAATAAAGACGCCCTGGCGCAGGTAAATATTTCTTTGTGGATGGCAATCTCTTACAGTTACCTCTCATTTTGCTTGATTTTGTTGCACCTTGTACAAAATTGATGTTATGAGTTAAAGCAATTTGACCACTTGATGAATTAATCAGTGTTCCCCGCACGGCAACCAAAAATAGGACATGTTTTGAAAATCGCAGTAAAATCCGGTGCAACATTCTGAGAAGACGTCGAATGATTGACTTGACGTTGTCTTGCAACAGCTCTCCGTCGTGGAGCCTTAATTATAACTAACTCCAACATGTGCACTCAATCATCAGTGTCGGTCAAGGATTCCTGCTGCTGTGTTGTTGGCCTCTAAGTCCTCATTACAATTGCTGGTTCCAAGTGTAGAAGCTGATGCTGGCGATCGATCGATCGATCACCTTCCTGTTTGAATGGGGCTATGTGGAAGGGCTCCATATCTGTTGATGAGAGAGGCCATGACTGTTCTGTAAGAGATGGTCAATGTGCTCATGAGCATCTCCACAGCTGCAATCCATCACTGAGATTTGCATTTCGTTTGAGAGGTCCTTTCAAATTTCAATTTAACTGCCTCGTTATTCACACAAATATCAGTCTAAATTAGATGACAACCAATCAAAAGTTGTTGCATGAATAGTGAAAGTCAAAGTAATCTTTGACATAATCATCTCCATTATATAATCTAAACATGCCCTCCTACCACTTATGTAATGACTATTTTTGTAAAAGGGCCACGGATTTTTTTATTAAAATTTTGGTGCTTCATTCTTGTTTGGAGTGCAATTGTGAGGATGCTTTGAAATATAGGAGTTTTGGCTTCTTTTGTCTATGTTGAGCCCTAAACAATAGAGAATTATAAAGGTTTGTGGTTAGGTAATTGTACTGGGGAGTTTGATTGTGAGTAGCAAATAAAAATAAGTTTTACTATTTAAAGATCATGAAAGGCATTATAGAAGTTGATAGTACCTTAAGGTTACTATAATCTTATTATATGGAGAACATTATTCATCACTAATGCCTAATCAAACTTGTGACCAAACCCTTTGTTATAGCCACCTAACTTCTAACTTTTAAATTGTGTTTATTAATGTGGAAAAATGAAAGTTTATTTTTTTTGGGTGCCCAAGAACTTTGACTCTTCTTGGAGTGAAATTTTTGCACTAAAGGAAGTATTATTTTGGTGAAACCTCAAAGGAGGTTGTTTTAGTTGTACACAAAGTTTCAAAGCTATTGGAGGATCTTAGTAAACTGTCCAAATTGCCCATTCTTGCAAAAAAACCACTTCCACTAGCAAAGCTTTTTCATCAAATGTCCGATTTATAAAACATTACACTCCTACAAAGCTTTTACATTTCCCCTTCTTTAGTAAAAATCTCAAAACCATTTGTTGAAAATTGACATCATAAGAACCTGCTCAAATGTTCGGAAAACCCACCGCTAGACAATTGCTCCTTTAAGGATTAAAAGTAAATTCTATTTTTTTTAACTATAAGACCTTAAAAAGACTAATAGGCAATCAATTCAAATGAAATTTAAAGTTTTTAACAGAGAAATTGAAAGATTATAGTGTTTGAAGTAATTTTTTATAGAGCACCATATTACTTTTTAGCATACAACAACCATGGCTAATGTTTGGGTCCACGGTTATAATGCTAGTGAAGGTGGTATCATCTTTGGCTTTAATAAAGATCAATTTTAATCCTCCAAAAAATTTGAAAGGTAAAGATGGACAAGATGTTAAACATTAAGAACTTGACGCCTTGAAATTTTGTGTGTTTAAATGTGAAAAGATTCAGAATATCAAGAGCAATCACAAGTTGTGCTAAAAAGTTGTCTTGCAATTATTGCAAAGATTTTTTGTTGACTAATACTAATTTCTAATGAACGGTGTATGAGATGCTATACCATGATTGTCATATTGCATGCTCTTTGCATATGAGCATTTGATATGAACAAATGTAAATCATACAGATTTTTAAGTCTCACATGACACTAATTTTACACTAAAGTTAAATTTAATATCACCTTCAAGAAGGCAGCTACATGCAAAAAATTACACATGACAAATGGATCTTGAGGAGGTCATTGGTGATTTTTTTGAAAAACTATGTGAGTTAAAAAATAAGGTCCATTTAATTAAAAGGGCAAAATTTTATATTACTTGTAGGGATGCTACAAGGTCCATAAAATGCTACGTATTCTATGATATATTAATTAGGCTATATAAAAACATCATATAGTAGGATTTTTTAAAAATAAGTTAGCCTTCATAAAAAGAAGATGTGAATTTTTTTCATAATACAATTTAAGGTGAAACATCCAAAAATGTCCTTGGATACTCTAGGCCACCTTTTATTGGAATACATGCATGAAAATTCAATAATAGAAACACATATATAATAGGAGATTTTAAGGTTTAGGGCTCAAGAGATTTATTGCTAATATTTGAATTAAATCCCATTTCTTAAAGAGCTTCTATTTTGTTATTTAAAAATATTGATAGACTTCATTTGGTACAAAAATTTAAATAAATATAGAACTTGTTTGTTAAAAAATTTAAAAAATCCAAACCTAGCTTATTATAAATTGTAACTTTTTCCTTAAATATAGACTATTATATTTATATTTGGATTTGTTTAAATTAATTCTATGTTCTTTATACTTTTAATTTTTATTTAATTTTATGATATTTATTTCTTTAGATTCTAATTTTTAGCAATCATTTGTTTTATGACCCTAAATACAAAACCAAATGAATCATGAATCCACACTATATTCAGTGAATAAGATACAAAGTATAAGATTTTCATATATCCTTCATATTTCATTTTGAATTGATATTACCCAATTTCAACATCACTTTCTTTTGCTACGTCCAAGGAATCTATCCCGAGCTCCAAGGAATCTATCCCGAGCTCCAAAGAATCTATCCCAGGGTCCAAAGAATCTATCCCGGGGTCCAAAGAATCTATCTCGAGGTCCAAAGAATCTTTCCATTTGTCCAAAGAATCTTTTCCTCAGTGCAAGGAATCTATCCCTTAGTGCAAGGAATCTTTCCCTCAGTGCAAGGAATCTATCCCTTAGTGCAAGGAATCTATCCCTTAGTGCAAGGAATCTATCATTGAGTCCAACGAATCTTTCTTGAGCACCTTTCATGAAATATCAATTCTGGAATTACATCCATGTGACTTGGCCACGTTTTTCAAACACATAATCAAAAGTGATGTTCTGAAAAATGTAAATCTTTTCACGTACAATGGAAAGTGATGGCACTACCACACGAAATGACAACATGGGCATACCACCTTTTCGCTGTCTGTTTAATCTCAAATCGCTCATCCAACTTTGCTTGAACTTCTCTCTTGAAATGTCTCGGTTGTGAATTTCATCTTCTGTTACTTCTTGTTTCATATTGTGTTTCTTGTGCGGCATCTTCACCATGACACCATGACGATTAAGAACACATAGGGTTCAAGAAGAGGTAAGCATTATTTTTCTTGCAGATTTTTCTCGCTAAAGTTTTCAAACATGGGCGAGACGTTTTCTTGCAGCATAGACAACTAATACTGGTACATCGTGCACAGGAATCATTCAATACATATGCGTTTCCCTTGGAGAGCAACTTCTCTGGTTCCAAGTTTGATCTGAACCCTGCCAAATCTGTTCACGAGACCACACACGTGAGCGCTTGTTCCAGGTACTGAACTCGTACATTGTTTTCAGTATAACATTTTTTATTGATGGGGGGATGTTAAGTACTTACATGTTTTCACTTGCACATTTTTATTGCTCATCTTCACAGCAAAATTCTTGGAAACTGGCATGTTCCCTGAATCTTTTTCTCTTTTCTCCTGGTGTGCAGTTGACGGTGAGGATTGCGTCACTGCTGGTCGCTGCTGGTGGTGGACAGCAACTGAACAGAATGGACGAAGATGAGTTTCAACCGGACTCAACAGGCACACAACAAGAACGCATCCAACCAAGCATGAGAAATACTGTCTTTCCCATGCCTATAGTAAATAGGGCTCAAGACTTTTCATACAACCCACAATTCGGGGCACCAAGACAAGGAGGGGCGGCAGGACGAGGAGGGGCGGCAGGACGAGGAGGGGCGACAGGACGAGGAGGGGCAGCAGGACGGGGAGGTGCAGCAGGACGAGGAGGTGCAGGAGGACGAGGAGGGGCAGGAGGACGAGGAGGGGCAGGAGGACGAGGGGCAGGAGGACGAGGAGCACCAAGTGAAGATGTGACCAGTGAGCGGTGCTCACTCACAAGGACTGTCTACTTCCTACCAGAAAATACCTTGTGGATTTTGGACAAGGCAGGGGAGCTGATTCCATTTTTGGAGTCTTGGCAGGCAGACTCTCCTAGTGTGCTTGTAACCCTGCCAAGTACAACAAAGTGGGGAGGCTTAGTCCATCCATTCTCAGCAGATTCAGTGGAACATGGAATTGCAAGGGCATTTGCAAGAGCCCTTTCATCAACTACATCAAACTACACAGGACTTTTCTACAAGAGGAGCAAGAAACGGAAAAAATGTGGAAATGATTCTGGATTTTTCTTGGAGCCCTACATCAGACCTAAGGGAGCGCCCTTTGGATCACTGCCAACACAAACGAATATCATCTATTGTCCAGACCCTACTCTACTTCCACAAGCTGGAGTGGATTCTTACCATAGGAGCGTAGCAGCAGGACCTCCTCCGCCCACCACCATACCATTGATTCTATCAGTGTATGCTCCAGCACCTGCTGAACAATCAAGGTATTACATTTGTTACCTTATTCCAATGTTCTATTCTGATTCATTTTACATATAGACCTATTCCTACTAAAGTTGATACATTATTGTCTACCTTAAAGTCTTGGGTCCTGAAAATCTTTTGCAATGGTCTTGGAATCATTCCTAGGGTCCTTGGAATCGTTTCCAAGGTACTAGGAATCTTTCCCGAAGGCTTGAGAATCTATTCCAAGTCCTCTGAATCATTTCAAAGGCAATGGTCTCTCTTGAACAACAGCTAAATTCATCAAAAACATTGCATTTAAAATGAAGTATTGTTAGGAATAAAAAAAGCTTGACAAATTTGAAGACATGCTAATTTTACAAAAATATTTGCTTACAGCTCCAGTTCAGCTGCTCCTCCAATTGCATGCAATTCTGGACGCCTAGCTCTCCCAGCTCCTACTCAAAGTGGAGTTCCACCAACTGCTCAAGAGACAAGGTAAGAGTTCCACCAACTACTTCCAATAAGTTTTTTTTTATTTGTATGTCTTTCACTATCATAAGACAAATTCATTTACAAAACCTACTAAATGTAATCATGTTATGCTTCTTACAGTGTTGCTGGAATTGCAAGTTCATCTACGAGCTGGAGTGCTCCTGTACCCACACCTCCCACACCTGGACGCACATCAATATTTATTGACATTAGCGGACAAGTGTACATCAACAGCGAGAGTCATTTAGACTACCTATCAGAATTATGGGTAGAAGCGGAGAAAGCATACTACACAGCTCTGGAGAGAAGAAATTGTAATGCTCACCAAGTCGCTGACAGTGATCCACATAGCCGATTGTTCTGGCGAGCCATCCAAGAATTGGAGACAACAGTGTTACAGGGAGCTGAAAAGCAGCAACCAGAGATCGAGTCCATCACAAGACAACTCATGAAGTGCAGAAACAATCGCATGGGACTAACATGTCCAGAGAGTGATTTGGTGAAATTCACAGAAGAAGATACTGTGCGGGAGATAGCAATGTATACGGCTGCAGACATCAGGAGGGAATTTGAGTCTAATGCTAGACCGTTCTGGAGAGAATGGGAAGAATTCGGACGGTTAGTTCACTTACTTCCAGGTGATGCACTTTGCAAGGAGCACTCCCTCTTGATTTTGCAAACCTATGGTGAACAAGGCACAGAGCACATTAACATGTTAGATGAAGTATATAACCTTCCTTCTAACAAGAGAATCAGCAAGAGTTTGTTGAGGTTAATGTGCGAATCAAGAAATGGAAGAATGGACGAAAACCTTGGGGAGGAAGATCTTATTCAGAAAAGGGAAGCAGTGGAGGCAGCGCTATTGGCATTCCAGAGATACTACATTGAGAAGAAAGTGTTCTTCCCTTTCAAATTCTTCTGCGACTCTTCATCCTTGGTACCTGAAGAAATCATTAAGGTAAATTGTAGAATCACTTGGAAAATATAATGTCAACAACAGTTGACAAAAATGATATACTAAAAACAATGTTTGTACTTGAATTCAGGTGCATCAAGGAAAGGAATACAAGGCTTTCTGTGAGAAATGGAACGATGTAGTTCTGGAGAACAAAGCCTGCTACAACGTGAAGATCAAATTCGTCCACAAGAGCGGGATAAAAGAGAAGCAAACAATTGATGTGGATGGATTAAGAAACGCTTGGCTTACCTCATGCTGGAAGCAGTTTGTCTCCTATCAGTTTGTAAGTCCCCACCATCTGAACCTACAATTCAACAGTGAAACATGATTTCAGAGAATATTTCTTAGGGTCCAGGGAATATTTCTTAGGGTTTAGGGAATATTTCCCAGGGTACAAGGAATCATCCCTGAGGTCCAAGGAATCATTCCGGAGGTCCCAGTCATTTGTCTAAAATCTATTTCAAATTAGAAGATTTGAACAAATCAAGTACTGAATACAATTTGTGCTATGGACAGAATTACAGCGAGATTTTCGAGTATCCAAACAATCGGGAAGGAACGATTCTACACCCATTAAAAGATGGAGATATCATCGCACCTAAGAGACAACTTGATGTGGTATGTATTACTTATGTTCAATTTGAATATTTCAGTATTCAAACTTCATTGCTGAATATATTTACTGAATTTCAAATCAATGCAGGCACGCATGCTGGGACACCTGATCTGGAGTATCGCATTCAATAACTTGGAGGTTAATCGCCCATTCACATTTTCTACGCTGCTCATGATGTGTGACATGGTTCCTAAGGATTTATCAAGTATTGACCAACAGTTACGATGGTCTTTGGAGAGGGACTTTCGATTATGCTTCCCCACAAAATGGAATATCCTGAAACAACTAAGGAAGTCGTATGAAGAGGCATCAGCACTAGTCACTCACCTTTGTGACGAGGAGATAGACGACAGCCTAGGTTGGTCATTTCAGAACTTCGTGATCGATGAAGGCAACTGGAGCTCCGAGGTTGAAGGGAAGATCGGTGCAATCATCTGGACACATTTGTTCAAAGACAGGGCGTTAGTGGGTGCAGCATTGAGAGAAGGATTCTTCATGAGCGTGGAGACAGCTCCAATTTCGCCTGTGGAGAAAGCTAATTTTCTAGCAGACTTGGCTCTACTAAACCCTGAGTGTTTGAAGATCATTTTTTCAGGGGCCTGCTCTGTGGATGCTACAGAGTTCATGAAGGCTGTTCACTTCAGGGCGTCTATTGCACATCAACAACAAGTATGGTTTGAAACAGCCGTTCATAGCATGACTAACATGGAGAGGACAAGATTGGCTGTTTTTATTACAGGGAAAGAGTACTTCAGCAATGCAAACATCAAGGTTGAGTTATTGGCTAGAGACGACGAACCTTGTATACAAGCGAGCACGTGCTTCACCACCCTTCTTCTGCCGCCATACAAATCCCTGCAAAGTATGCTGCGGAAAATCAACATCTCAACTATGGACACTAGTTATGGACGCCCATAGAATTTGATATTTTCATACAACATAGAGTTAGATGAGTTGTTGGATAGCTCTCAAACTACAACTCTATGATTTTTCTCTAAATGCTATGTTAAAAGATGTCATGATGTGAACAATAAATTTTGGTATAGAACAACAGAGTTCAAAGGATACCGACCAAAGTTGAGCTCCTGAGTTGACAGCTTCACAACAGAAGTGCATATTTGAGCTTTGCACTGCAATCACAAAAGCCAGGAATAGTGAATATCAAGCCTAATAAATGACGTCCTTTACAAAATATACTCGCATGTGTTTGTTAAAAACGGAATCTAGCAGTCAGTTACTTTCAATATTATAACAATGTATAGCAAAACATAACTAGCAGGCTGAAATGATACATTTCACCAAGATACATGAAAGAATATAGATACCTGAATGATCTTGGAAAAGCGCTGCTTGCTATACCCTTTCTTTTCGGCACACTTCAGCGACAGTCGAAAATTTCTTCTTTGCAATCTAGCGGCCTTCAATTCATCCGATGCACCTGCTGGGAAGAACCAGACTAGAAGATTTTTCTCTTCGCCCTTTCCAAGAGTAATCAAATCAACCTTACTCTTCTTGTTCACAATAACACTCGGACCAGCGGGACTGTCCTGCGCATTCCAAAACTAAAGAACTAAGTAATGTACTAAGTGTTAAAATAGATTACATGACAAAATCAACTGGAAATGTCTTCCTAGTGCTTGTAAAAAATGTATATAACAATTAGAAACACTTAGGACAAAGGCCAATGATAATATCAGAAAACTTTCACATGACCCATGAATCGTCACCTATCGTATAATGAGGTAAAATATGTCAAAATGCTTGAATTGTTCACAGGATGGATCAGAAAGACAATAGTAGAAAAACCGTCAGTCTAACACGAAGAACCAAACAATAACCCAAAACCATAACACTGTGGTGGTATGATGAAGTGCCCATGACTGTAGTATAGGTTGAAAGGCAGTTCACAAATTGAAAACACACCAGTTTGTCAAGAACAAGTGTTTCCTTGTGAGCTCCCTCCAAACTGACAATATCGTCTTCAACAGGGCTAACCACATCCTTGAGTCGAGCTTTTGAAGTCGCCGACAGCAGGTCCAACTCAGACTGCCGATAAAAGGTGACTTTATCACCAGAAGCATGGTCTGAGCTCAAGTTCACAACTAATGCCTGCATTTCAAAAATTCAGGTAAGTGTCTATCTTCTTCCCTTCTCTCAAAGCCACAAACTAGTCTACCCTTTAACGTTCAGAATGGATCGTACCTCCTGAGTAACGTTTCTAAGCGTTAAAAGTTGGCAGGTTCCATTCCCTGAGTAGCAGTCACCGAAGTCTAGAACTCCATCTTCTCCAACACCAGTAACCAAGAGACTTTCTTGTCTTTGCTCAGAATTGACCTGGAAAGACAAAAAAAAGGGCATTTACTGAAAATATTCGAAAGCTCAAATAAGTAAATGCTACTGCATGCAACACAAGAAATACAGACTACGTTTCTAAAAGAAAAATATCAATAATTACAATGCAGTCCCTTGTAAACAGACTTAGTCAGAAAAAAAGAGGTTCAAATTCAAAGGGAAACAAATAAGTTTCAAAGCTTACTATGCATCGAAAGGGAACAGATTTAGAATTTCTCTCATCATAGTTATTCTGCAAGTGGACAATGTAGGTGAAATCCCCAAAGTCTTTTGGCTTGTATGTAACACGAATACGACGATGAGAAAAACTTTTGATATCTCCTCTCGAAATAGGAAGGCCAGTGTCATAATCTGTAAGCTCCAATACCTATAGCCAACACAATCAATACATACAAAAAGAGAAGATGCAATAATGAATGTGAGAAAAACAGCTGCATGTTTGTGGATCAATACCGTGAACTGTGTATCTAGTCTACATTCATGACTTTCAAATTGTAACGAAGCAAATCTCAGTGGAAGAAATATTGTCCTGCAGATCTTGCTCAAGTCTCCGATACAACTCAACAAACTTAGTAAGATGAATAATTCAAACAAGAGTAGGATATAGGAACAGGAAATGCAATAAGAATTGATGACAAGAAACATACCGGTTTTTCAGAAGGCCTCCACCGAAAGGGTTGCCGCCACCCTCGAAGAAAGACTCGAAAATGTCGAATGGATTGTGCGAGGCACCGCCTTGAGAGCGTCCTCCCCATACTGATCGTAAATCTCCCTCTTCTCGGGATCACTCAGCACTTCGTACTCCTGGGCGAGCTCCTTGAACTACGCACACCAAACAATTCACGCCCCATCGATCAACATAACATACCTACACCGCCTTCTCCATGACAAGGGGAAATCAGCAGATCCGGCGACGACCACCCCCGAGTGAACATAAAAACGACGTCTTTCAGAGCAAGAGAGACTTCACCCGCCAATCTCGATTAAAAGCGGAGCACAAATCCGATAGGGCCACAGGAGGCACCAATTCAACACATCCGCGACGCAGAAGCGGGACGCATGAGCAAAGCTACATAAACATGACGAAGCTACATAAACCATGACGACACTACATTAACCAATACAAACCACAACACATCAACAGACCTTTCAGATCTCGCTCCACCGATCCAACTTAACCATGCATTGAAGCAGAACTCGAGCAGAGAGAGAGCACGCTAGGGTTAAGACCGACAACAACGCAAACGCATCTAACAGACCTTTCAAATCTCGCTCCACCAATCGAACTTCACCGTGCATTAAAGCAAAACTTGCGCAGAGAGAGACATAGCACGCTAGGGTTAAGACCGACAACAACGAAAACGCATCTAACACATAAAGACGGAGGTGGAGACGCAACTGATGTCCACTGCCGCAGCCTGCAACGTAGAGAGTGAAACTTAGAGAGTGAGGAGTGCGGCAAGAGAGCGAGGAGTGTGGCGCTGGAATGCGGTGAGAGGATGCGGCCCAAAGCTCAGGGTTTGGGGTGCTGTCCTCACCTGAAACAGATGGGCAGAGACGATGAACTCACACGAACGGTATAGATGGATCGTCGGGCAGTGTAGATGAATCGCCGGGCAGACGGGATGTATTTTGGTAGAAATCTAATGTTGTACCCATACGAATACAAGCTGATACCCTGTTGAAATATACTAACCAGATAATATCCGCTTGTGGGATAGAATCTTCTCAGTGTTCATCGAATCTTTCCCGGGGTACATAGCATCTTCCCAAGGTACATTGAATCTTTCCCGTGGTATAAAGCATCTTTCCCAGGGTATAGAGAATGTTACCGGGGGTAACGGGAATCTTCCCCAGGGTACCAAGAAATGTCAATTCCTAGCCTTTTTGGCATTCCATAACGCGCTTCCAGGCGGAGCTCGACCAGAACATCCCCGGGCCGGGCACGTACCGGCGCCCGTTCTTGAGATGGTACAAGCCCGCGTTCACCCTCGGCAAGCGGTTCCCCGCGGAGCCGATCTCGCAGAACCCCGCGCCCGGGACGTACAACCCGCGCATACCGGGGCGGGTGGAGGGCTTCACGTTGGGGAAGCGCAGTCCGATTGATGACGACCTGGGATTTCCCGGGCCCGGGAGCTACAACGACCGGTACCGGGGCAAGGCGCCGGCCTTCACCATCGCGACGCGGTTTGAATCTGGGAGGGAGCGCGGGAATCCTGGCGCGGGTGAGTACAACCCCGTGTTCATTCGCGGCCCGGGGGGGTTCTCGCTCGGGGCGCGGAACGACATCGCGGTGGACCCTAAGTATCCGGGCCCGGGTACGTACTCCCTGAAGCTCTCCCGTCGCCGCAGGTACTCCATTGCTGTGAGGTTCCCCGAGCGGCGCGGGTTCGGTACTCCCGGGCCTGGGAACAACTTCAACCCAAAGCTGGATAAGTGGTGCGGGCCTGCTTATAGCTTGGCGACGCGCGGGCCGGGCGACCCGGCGAACAAGAACCCCGGCCCGGGGACGTACCGGGTCCGGCGCGAGAAGCGGAAGGGGCAGTGTGTGATTGCGACCAGGTATCACGATCTTGACTCAAAGGTTGTGCCGGGCCCGGGCACGTATAACATCCGCAGGTTGCCCACTAGTTCGATTGCCTACACTATTGCGGAGCGTTTCCGGCAAAAGCCGCGCCCTGGCGAGAAAGGGTACGTCGAGTGCCCGCTTGATGTAGAGTGTCCATGATGCATGGTGTGTTGGGAATTACTTCAAATTTTATAGCTGAGATGAAGTGTGAGATGTTGAAAGAGTGCAACAGGTTTGGATTACATGCACAGAACAGAGTTGCAGTAGATTTTTGTTTGAGTAGCAAACTTTTGAACCAATGCTGATTGAGATTTGAACTCCTTCGTAGATCCCTGTGATTGAATCAAGCCCTAATGCTCTTTTGTGTTGCTATTCTTCGTGTTATGTAAATTTTGGGTTCGCTACTTGATACAAAGAAGCATAGTCAAACTCATATGTGATCTCTTGTTGTATAGCATTTATGGAGTTACACCTATGGTTTCATCTATGGAACACCTAAATAACATATATGTATCATTCTACTCTACTGTTTTCTATATATCCACATGAAACGAGCATCCAAGTAGTTAGAAATGTCAAATAAGTAACAATTATGTCTAAAGCATCTCTTGACCACAAAAAAAATCTCAAATAGTTACAATTGTCAGCCATAACAAGTTTATGAAACGACAATTAAATGTGATTGAAGTCATCAAAATCATGAACATGTAACAATTATCGTGAACCCTTTAATGCCGGGGTGGCTATGGTGTGACCATCAATCTACGTGTGTAGTAGATAATATATTTCAAAATCTATCACTCTCTTCTCGTGCCATTGCCAGCCCGGCGTGAATGGGTTAAAGCACCTGTTGACCAAAAAAACACTCTTAAATAAATACAATTGTCAACCATTACAACTTGATACGATCAAAGACATTAATTTGACATGTTATTATCTAAAAAATGACATTATTGTCTTTAGAAGGATGCTACGTAATATTAGTGGAAATCTTGTCAGCTGAATCAATGATCTGAGCAGCCAATGCTCTCATACATGCATGGAATGGTGATGTCGTGAGCTCATAGCCAGTGTTTGGGTCAAGAGCAATCAGTGAGGCACATTGCCCTTCAACGGTCTTCAGTTCCTAGATGAGCTCACACAAGGAGTCCTTCCACTTGGCCATCTTCATGATGTCAAATGGAAGGGTTTCATCAGGTGGTGTAACAGCTTTTAAGCTGTCAGCTATGTTCAGTAACATGCTACAATTTCCCTTCCACTTCCTTGAGATGGTGACTCTAAACCAAAGAGTCAGGGGGTTATTGGTATGGCAACAAATTACAGATGGAACAATATCATCGGAGAAGAGGAGCCTGAATTTAACCCGTCAACATCAGGTCGAGCCACAGTATTCTACATGTACGGTGTTGTACATGATAAGGTGCACATATTGAAATGACCTCCAAATGAAGATGTTAGTTGAAAAATCTTCAATCCAAAAGGTGTAAGTCTTGATTTTAAAAATTATATTTCTTGTATTCTACACAAGTATTTATATTTTTGAGGAATACATTTATGTATTCTACAAAGTTCCTGACTGTATCTATGGTTCCCATGTGACGTTTAAGGGTTGATGGTTTTGGATGTTGCCCATACACAGTGGCATGATCCACGTTAGAGCCCACCATTCATTCTAGAGTCAATGGATAGCCGCCAGACCTCTCCATTGCAATATATACCTTGTCTGAAAAAAAATGTTTTTTTTTAAAAACTAATGGAAGTTCTCCCAAATTTCGGGAGGATTGTGAATTCATATGCATCTGGGTTGAATTTTTTTTTATCTGTGCGGTGGGTCATGAACCACTGAAAACCTATATTAAAGGGGTACATAAGTGTATGGTATCTAGGGATGAATGTGTTAGTGTAATTTAAATAAGAAAGGGTGTATGTTCTACGGCTCTCGAGGATAGACATATAAACTGTTGGGTTCAACATTTTAATTCACCAAATATTTTAGAGAGAGAGTAATATGAGTGTGGTATTAAAGAATCAACATATAAGTGTATCTTAACTAAGAAACCGTTTAGGTACAAAGGTAGAGGCACCTAATTCCGATCAAATAAGCCAGTTGGGGACTCAAATGACATTGTATGTCAGAACAATTATGTACATAGATGCGGAATTATGAATTAAACTCAACAAATATTATTTCAGATTTAATCTCAAAGATTTGGAATTGATATAGAATTTAGAAGTCCAAAAACCACTAGAGCCCATAATCAGACTGTAAAGTAGGTGAGATTTGGTGCCCTTCTTTGCCCAATGCCAACAAGTGAGAGTGAGTAAAAGAGAGAAGACATGCCATGGATAACCAACTCATGGAGGGTACCCAATGCCGATCGGTCTTGTTCGACTTTCGAGGCAAGGCCACCAATGAGAGCTCAATTGAGGTGGATCAACCCAAAATTGCACACTTCATGACCCAATGCCGATAATGAGTGGTGTTTTTAGCTTTTGAGTTATTGGTTTTTGGTGTTTTAATCAGTGCACACATGAAGCAGATGGCGCCGCATTATCGACTCATCACCTGAGGTAGAGGAAGCAGTGGATGAGCTTACGAGGGCTGTGGTGATGAGTTTGTTACCGGTCTCTGGTATTCCTCCATCACCCCTGATCTGGAAGCTCCTGAGGAAGAGCGCATTCTTCTGAATGGCGTGATTGCTGAGGTTTGCCAGCGTGCGAAACGTGTGAACTTGGTCACGCTTCTGTCAAAGTATGCTACCTATCTCGTAACCGTGATGTTGATCCGATGAGCATGCTGTTTGCATAATATCATGCACTTTTCCTGTCATTTATATCTGTTGTCGTTTTGCTGGTCTGTAAATGAATTGTTTGTCTACATCATGATGTAGAGATGTTGTGGACCTTGTGAGGAGTCATTTCTAGTTCTTTCGGCAAATGAAGGCCAACATTGGTCCCGGTGGCTCGATGTCAACTGACGAGAGGGACGAGGAGCTGAAACATGTGAGAAGCTGAAACAGCTGAGGAAGCGAGAATAGCAACTGGGCCCATGTATTTTACTCTAACAATTTGACAACTTCTTGGGAATGTGTGATCTATTACACGCTTTATCTTCTTCTTGCAGTTTATATTCTTTTATAAAATTTTGGAGAGAATCAACTCTGGGAATGGGGCATATTTTCTAAGAGAAACTCTTGTTGGATTTTGTCATGGCAGACTCTTGATGCTTTGACTCGAAAGGCGAGCTCAAGCTCTTTATCTAGAGCATCTTGACAACATGTGGGTCGAAGGCCGAAACTAAAAGAGGCGAGAAACTGAATAGAATCCTAGCCTGACTCCAACAACCAAAGACCTTGTATCTCTCAAGATAGTAGAAGTAGATATGTCACCTGAGTTCATTCCTGGCCTGGAAGAACTTACAAGTAGAGAGCTCTCTACTTCAGCTTTACCTATGAAAGCAGATGATGACCAATTAGACGTCCCAGACAAGGATAAGAGTGCCATTTCGGACCAGTATGAAGCACCCTTGTTTGGAATGCGTTTTCTGTTTTGGAATTCGATGGTGTCACATGAAAGTTTCTGCATGGCCATCTTGAGTTTCTGCTATCATCTGGTACGATTGTCTTTGTGAGGGAAGTGAGCTGTATTAGACATTATATGCAGTGAGATCTGGATCTTTCAGTAGGCGATCCAGCTCATAAATTGTGATCAGGTGCGCGTTGTGCCCGTGAGGAATGATGACAAGGTAATGGACCGGGAAGCGAAAGTGGTGCGAGTGTACAGGCGCAAGTGGGTCGTCCAACTAATTACATTAGTTAGTACTTATCCTTATCTCCATAGATTTCCTTATCTCCTTAATATGCCGAATATAGTCAAGCCTGTGAGTATATGAACAGTGCTCTTTCACAATGTAATCTTCTGTTATGGTCAGTTAATATCATTTCATCAACTACTCCTGGAGGTTGAATTCGGGATCTTGCAGACTGTGCAGTGAGTGCTGCTCGGGTTGGTTTTCAATACTTTCTTTGTAATAACGAGTCGCAGTTGGTATGTTTTCGGAGCGTCTGTTGTTATGTTCATGGGTAGAGTGGATAGAATGGTGTTATCCACCTGAGGTATGTCCTCGACTCATGTCTAGTGATAATCCGTGCTACCGCTACGATATCCGAAATGGCAGTTTTAGATTTATGAAGGTTGTGCTGATTATGCGTGGTTTCTTTCAGGTCTGAATTCGAGAAGTTCTTGTAAACCTTCGATCGACAGCAATGGCATCACCAGCAGCTGCCAATCCTTACGTGACGCCGGCCAAGGTGTACTCTAAGGAGAATGAGGAGCTGGTGAAGAAGTCATGGGACGTTCTGAAGAAGGACGCTCAGCGAAACGGCATCAACTTTTTCAGGAAGTAGGTTCAATCACGTGATTTCATCGTTGCCAGTTGGTTTTTCCCGGTGATGAATAAGTCGGTTGTTCGGCTGTATTACCAGGGTTTTTGAAATTGCGCCGGAGGCGAAGCCGATGTTCTCGTTTCTGCGGGACTCCACCGTTCCGTTTGAGGAAAACCCCAAAGTGAAGAGCCACGCTCGTTTCGTGTTCACGATGGTGAGTTATGATAATAACGGTTTGAGTTAATCTAACACTGATCACGGTCTGACGATTATTTGCTTCATTGGCAGACCGGAGATGCAGCTGTTCAGTTGGGAGAGAAGGGAGCGGTTCAAGTGCTGGATTCGAAACTGCAGAGACTGGCTGCTACGCACGTCAATGCCGGCGTTGTAGACGCGCATTTCGAGGTAAACCACTTCAACTTCCACATGTTGTTATTGCTACTTGTGCGCACTTGAATCATGGTTTAATTGCTCTGGATCCTAGTACCTGATTCATTGATTTTGGCCGCCAGGTTGTGAAGGAAGCGATATTGTACGCGATTGAGATCGGAGTGCCGGAGCTATGGTCGCCTGAGCTCAAATCTGCTTGGGGCGATGCCTACGACATGTTAGCCGCTGCAGTGAAGGCCGAGATGCATGCTCAGAGGGCGGCTGCTGCTGCCGCTGCTGCACACTAAAACATCTGGACCTGCAGCTCTTAGAGAATCACTTCAACCTGAATTCAACACCTAATACTCCACTCTGCATAGTACCATGGATGGCATCCTTAGCTAATTCGTCATAAAATTACAGCTCTTTTTTTTTTTTTCATTGGTAAATATGTATCTACCACCAGACATGCATAGCGCCAAAACTTTCCTGTACCATCTCAATACATTGAACTTCATTTGCAATACATCATTGTTTGATATGACTTAGTCCTGTGCTTCTGCTTTTACGTCTAAAATGCCATGAAAGTTTTAACACTACTGCACTCCCTCCGCAGGTCATGAGTCAACACACAAACATTCACTACAGTAACTCCCCGGTAGCCAATCAAAACCAATAAAGGACTGCTGTTAAATTGGGGATAACCAACCCACTATCATCCATTCAGCTCCAAATGGAGAATTGGTATTAGTTAGGACCCCTTACTTTTGGTTGGCACTTACGGAGTATCATTGGCGGCTACCAGCTAAACATGGTAGTAGAATTTACCTAATTCACATTTTATTGGAAAAGTATGAAATCAATTGGGTTGAAATTGTTGTAGTTATATTGGCTGTCACTGTATTATTCCTTGCTCTCTCCATATAATGATTCACAGCCTCCACTTGAGGTTCTGACCAGTCACGGTCTTCCTGTCCACATTACACAAACCAATTAACACTAATCTACTCACAAGTATCCTCTGGAATTTAAATTGATCTTTTTTTATTTTTGAGAAGACTAAACCTCCTCCGCGACTCTGCAAGAGCCAAACAGGTTCGTCAAGGCCTGAATATCACCGTAACTCATCATTTTCGCAACACTTTTCCTGCCTCAGTTGAGAATTTTCATGCCTAATCAAGCTGAATGGCTTCTCTGAATGAAGAACACAATGGAGCAGTCTTAAGTAAGATTAATGCCTTCAATGAACCTTTCTCAATCACCTCCCCAGGCTTTCACAAGTTGTAGGGACGAGTACTCAAATAATACCATGTGTTGTGATCAATTGAAGTCTCAGCTTTCTTAGGGCTTCGAGGACTTCACGTGAAAGGAAGCGGTTACAGTGGCAATGGACCTCCTCTCGATGGGTGAAAAACATCCACAAGACAGCGGACAATGGAACACGCTGATCATGTGTTTCACCGTGCTTTGAGATCACTTTAGGAAAATGAGGCTTTAGCTCCACAAAGTCACGGTGCATGTCAGACCACATTTTCCCCGCTTCAACTTTCACAAGCAACTTGACTTCCATTTGCACAAAAAGTGACATTCAAGCACGATGATTAGTGGACAGCGTCACAGTTGACTTGATCAGTGTGAACCCGAGTCTCACAACACTGGATGTTTCGTTATGAATGCTTTCAAGCAGAGATCACGTGCGTTAATACGACGCTGGAAATAATACTGTAAAGCCATGATTAAATCACTAAAGTAAACGAAAAAGACTCGATACAAAACCAATGAAAACGTCGAAGCGAATTTGACTATATATTAAGTCGGACGCTGGCGCGTATCCGGGGGCGGTCGCGGCGTACTCTGCACATTATGTGCTGTCTGAGTAAGCGCCGCGCGATTCTCTCTCGATCGACAGAGCTTTGCACGAGTTTGAGGCGATTTCTTGACGTGAATGTGCAGAGTACGCCGTCGGATAAATCCTGCTAACATGGTAATTTTTTCTTTTGGATATTATTTGTCATTAAACAGGTCTTCAAATGCGTAATATGACCAAAAGTAATGTTGAACTGAAGTAAACATGCATTTTGTTTTTGAACATGGGACCTGTAAGGTAGGGTATCCATCTCCAAGTTTGCATTTGACTTTGAAATAGCATGTCAAGAGTCATTGAAAGTCAAGAGTAATGGGAACATACCTCCAACGGATATTTAACAAAATATGGACAAATGAAAGTCCACAAATAGTGGTCGGCTTCTAGCCGAGAGCTGCCAAAGCATCTTATCAGAAATCTTCTAAAGTGCCTAACTCACTCATTTTCTATCCAAATGGAGCATGTGAGATGTTTTTTGGCATCTACGAAAAATTTAGATGTCAAGAAACACCTCATAAGCTTGATTTGGACAAAATTTGAGTAAGTTACGACCGTTTGAAATTTTCATATGAAGAGAAGCATCGGCTCGCAGCCGATAGGAATTCAGAGTCTAATCGGTCCACAAATGGTGATTTTGTCCAGATTTTGTTAAATATCCGTTCTCCGCACCTTGATATACTTGTCCTTTCACTTGCCCAGGACAAACCTTATGGGATATACAAGAAACCATGATATACAGTCAAAGTAGTAAAAGTGCAGCTTTACCATTTGCTTCGAATGGTAAAACCTTCTGAAAGTAGTAAAAACAGTGTTTTTGGCTCGAGGAATGAAATTTACCACATTGGCAGTGAATAAACATGTTAAAAGTGTAGCTTTTAACATGTCCTTCAAGTGGTAACACCTCCTAGGACCCTTGTGGGCAACGTGAGAAGCCGGTCTCAAATTCACAAAAGCGCTTCTCAAGGAGAGGGAACCGCGCGTCTCGCCTTAGATGCAAGGATTGCGAGGATTTGTGGAGTTAATTATTAGTGTGGGAATGCGCAGGGCACACAATGGTAGTGTGGAGCGGATCAAGTTCACGCCCTCGAAGATGGAGTAAGGTAGAGGCACCCAATTCCGATCGGCCACCAAATTCCGATGAGTAGAGTATGCATGGCATGGTGCATCAAAATGGCATATGCTTGAAATGGTGCATGAAGTGACCCAAAACCAATAACTCAAAATCTGAAAACACGACTCATTATCGGCATTGGGTCATGGTGTGTGCAATTTTGGGTTGCTCCACTCCAATTGAGCTCTCATTGGTGGCATAGCCTCGAAAGTCGAACAAGGCCGATCAGTATTGGGTACCCTCCATGACTTGGTTATCAATGGCATGTCTTCTCTCTTTTACTCACTCTCACTTATTCGCATTAGATGAAGGAGGGCACCAAATCTCACCTACTCTAAAGTTTGATTATGGGCTCCGGTGGTTTTTGGGCTTCTAAATTCTATATCAATTCCAAATCTTTGTGATTAAATTTGAAAAAATATTTGTTGAGTTTCATTCCAAATTCCGCATCTTTCTACATAAATGTTTTTAACATACAATGTCATTTGAGTCCCAAACTGGCTTAAGTGATCGGAATTGGATGCCTCTACTTTATGTTCACTTCAAATGGTGTATGTTATCCCACATCTGGATGAAAAATCTGAAGTGTACATCCATGTGGTGTTTGGACATACAAAAGTGACATTCCGCATCAACAATAGTGGGCCACTAACGTGGTTCTCCATATGGGAACAATGTCATGTAGATGCAATCGTACTTGGGAACAAAACGTAACTTTCACTTAGAAAAAAGAATTGTTTACACTTTTAGTTAATATACGCCCTCGATGTTGCAAAAATTGCAAATGTTGCTTTCTAGATGTTGTTTAGCCCCATTTTCTTACAGTGTTGTAGCAATCAAGACTGCCCAAAACCCCCGCCTCCCCACATGGTCGCCATTCACATTATCCAAATCCTAGCACGCAGTACTTTTGCATGCCTTAATTACAATGCCTTCACCACATCACACCGCATCACTGTATGGATTGTTGAAACCTAATTGATGCTCATACAGTGCTGTAAATGGAAACATGTGAGGAGCTCGAGGACCCTTAGTCGCATGCAAAGTTTGAAGTCGAGGAATTCTTATGGCTGGACAAGCCCGGAAACGAGCTATATTCAAAGGCCTGTAGGATGTGAAAAACGAATGAAGCATTCTCTGCGGTCCTCGATCAACATGAATGTTGCGACCAAGTCGTAACAACTGGACTACGCGACGGGTGCTTGGAGATGGAGTCCACAAAGACTGGTCATGGATGGGATAAACAATTATCAACATTAACCCCTAAAGGACCAAGTGTCAAAAATGGGCTTTTTGAAAGTTCGGTTAGGTTCCTATGGTGTCAATTTCCAACATTCCACTTTGAAATTTTTATTGTAGAAGGACATTATTAAGACCTCAGTCAAGGAAGAATTTTTTCCTAAATCCGACATATAATGAAAAAGTTATAGGGTTTTGAATTTCAAATGGGGAGAACGGGCACTTCAGGCACCTCCAATTTTTTTTGCTAAGACACTCTATTGAATGTGAGATTTTCAATACTAGCAAGTAATAACTTTTCCCTTCATATTGTAATAAAAAAGTTCTTGTCTTTAGTGAAAAATAGTATTGTGACCCAAGTCAAACATTTTCACACATTGTCACACATAGCCGGACAAGGTACCAAAAAAACTTCTTCTTTTCCACATAAAACTTAGAGATCTTCATATTTTGACCTTTTTTAATTCCACAACAATATGTAACGTAAATCTTCTTATTGACCTTTTGGATTATCATTCTAAAACATATTAATTTCACAAAAAATTAGAACACAAATTGGCAATTTTTGAACCTCCACTCCTTGCACAGTTGTTTGGAATATGCTACACCCCTCTTCTACCTCTAAAATTTGGTGTATATGGAGCTAACATCATGCTCAACAGGATGGTTATGGATTTAGACCTTGAGTAGTGAAAAAATTTGACACCAAGTGAAGTCAAAGTCCCCTGATCTACTGAATGTAGTGAAGGAAATGAACCATTTGTTAGACTTTAAATACTATAATCTTTCAATCCATGAGGTCAAAGTTAATGAAATTTTGTGTGTATGTTACTTATTAAGTTGTATTTGAGATCTTACGGCAAAAACTAGAAATGAAAGTTGTTGTTTCCTTCTTTATTCATTGCATTAAAATCCAACAATTTTGAAGTGTGAATTTTGGTGTGAAACTGGCACGGTACCTTAGGGGTTAAGAAGTTACATTGTCTCCTTTAAAGCCTAGTAAGAGGTACATTGTCTTTTACACAACATATTGTCAATACAATTATGGAATGTTATGAATTATGGTTATCTTCATTATAGCTCTTATATAGTGTTGGATCAAATTGAAGGAATATTTATCATGGAGAGTCAAGAGAATCCAAATCCCGACATTATGTTGCGTGCTAGCTGTCCATGCTCAACAACTTTAAAGAATGTGTGGCAGGCACCTTTGAGGGCAAGTTGGAAGTAAGCCAAAATCTTAACCATGAGAGCTATCAGGGACAGATCAAAAGCCTGGAGAAGGTGAGTTTCATGGTTATGACATTGTGAAAAAGTTATATCAAGTTTCTTTGTCTTCTTGCTAATCTTCTTAATAATAGTTGTGCAAAGGCTTGATCTTAATTCAACAACATGCAAATTTATAATCATACCTGGAATAGCAAGAAGTTGATGGATCAATGCAAATGCCAAAAATAACAGATTTTGTGTCACTAATTATTTGTTTGATGCAATTCCAAATGTATCCGATTTACATGGAAATAACAGCTTAACTATGACCAATTTAGTCAATGTGACACTTTTTCAAATATGTGCATAGATGGACATCATCAATGGAGCAACTATAATCAATGGTGCAAAAATGAACAATTAGAACATTAATTATGAAAATTTGGCACACAAAATGCTTGTGACCTAGATTCATTTGAATTCATGCATAACGAGGAATTTTAGTTAAAGACTCCAACTTAGTTAAGAACTTACATGGTCTCCAATGCAACTACACAACCAATAACGGAATTGAAATCACCTTGCAAAGATAATAATACTATAGTAAAGTTGAAGCTAATTTTCATATTTTTCAATGAGTGCTTCAACATAGATCCTGTAAAATTCTTCCACCTCAAAATGAACTCCAATCTTGCTCCAAGATTTTGGATCCCCTATTGGCGTGCAGTCATGTCAATACATAAATCAATAACCCCTTAAGCGTTGAGGCGACCAAAATCTGGTCAATGTACAAATTTAAAACACCTCCTAGGGATGAGAAATAATATTTTTATCCAATTTTGTGTGTAAATATTGTCAATGTGTCTCCACTACATGCACTTTAGGAATCCTTTGTAGAGGTATGCAATTTTTGTCAGTGGCAAAAGGCGTAATAAAAACAGGTGCAACAACATTGCAAGCTAGATGCTCGTAGGAAATGTTTTGTATTTGGCTAACATTTTTTTTAGGAGACTATGTGTTGGAATGAGGAATGGGTTCATCATCACTAGCTCATAGCTCACTCTTTCTATATACGCACAGCCCATGAAGTGAGTTCTGAAGAACAGTAGAAAACGTCGTCAGTTTAGGCTGCATCAAAAATCGACAACGCAAGATGCACTGCTCCACAAACTTGCACATCTAGGACATCGACTGATCATGTGAAGCAAATCTTATCACAAGCAAAGACATGAATCAATTATATCAAGCAAATTCTAGAACAAATGCCGACATGAAACACAAACTGGAGACCAGAATGATCAGACATGAAACAACACAGTTATTGCCTAGAGCAACAAAGTGGAGACCCATGTGTTCATGCAAGCACAGACATGAAACAACACATTCTGGTTGCGGTTATCGCCTAGAACAACAGAATGGGGACCCATGTGATCATGCACGTACAAATATAAAACTACACGTTCAGCTTACGGCTTTCACCTCAAACAACAAAGTGACGACCGATATGATTATGCAAGCAAGCACATGACACCACACGTTTAGGGTACATCTTTCACAACGAACAACAAAGTGATGACCCATATGATCATGCAAGCACAGACATGAAACAACATTCTTTGACTAGCAAGCTCCAGATTCAGAAAGTGTAGTGTGCTTATCTCAATGCAACTCTCAATCCCTCGACAAGCATGGCATCTAGGAGAAGTACGTCAAGTACTTTGGCGAGTCCGCAGAGAGCATATACTGCATGCGCGTGCGCCCGAGGTAGAACGTCAAGTCCGTCGGCGGCGGTTGCTCCTTCAGAATTCTTCCTCCGCTCTCATTCATGTGTTGCGTCCACGTCTGCAAGTGCAAGTGCTCTATTATTATCATCGCCATCATGTTTGCACCAGCTTTGTCCAAGGTTGATATCACATCCTTCAAGCCCAACGTCTAGCCACAGAAGGACAAGCGTACGGTTTGAATGAAGGGAAGAGGCACAAATAATTGCCATCCTCATCGCCCTGAAACTTGCCCTTTTTGATAGTTGATGATCCCAAAATTCAGGAACAGCCCAGAATTGTCTGAGCCAAGATCCGCCACAGCCTAGGTTGTTTGGACAGATGGGACGGGACATCCCTCTGGAAGCTCCATGGGGCCTCTGTAAGTTAGAGGAAAAAAATTAACTTTTTTTACCTCTTTTATCACCAGTTGCCACCCGGTCGCCGGGCAACCGCGCACCGATCAGGCGGCCACCGGGCAGCGACCGGGGGTAAATTGGGCAACCGCCAATTTACCCACATCCAGACGGATGGGACGTCCGGAACATCAGGGAGCTTGAATTTTGGACATATGTGACAACCTAGGCCACGATATCATGCATCTCCGCCCGTTCTTGAATCTCCGGATGTGGGCAATGCATAGCAAGCTGTGGGCTGCTCCGCATTTGCACATTCATGCACAGTCCCACCTAGTTGCCCTTTCTGACCTTTCCACCGCATACTCTCAGTTGCAAAACTATTTTTCTTCAATTCATGTTGTTTCCTACTCATGGTATGAGCTCTCTCTCTCTATCTATTTCTTAGTATGTTTTGTACTGATGCATTTTGCTAATCCGTGTCACCTTTAGTGAAATTGTTTTCTACTATTTGAATCAGTTGCCCAAGTTATGCAAAATGTTGTGCCTTGACTCAAATCACCAATTTCTCCTCTTGAATCCATTCTTTAAGTACTTAAGCAACACTTTGTCCTTGCACACTATCCCTTATGTAATGCTAGCACAACACTTGTTCTATTTCTACATATTCCACACGTCTACAGATCTTTGCAACAACACCAGCGGTTATATGTCCATCCATCTCATTTCTTACATGGGTTTAGGTCCAACGCTTAAAGGTTGATTGCAGTTGAATTGGCACATACACCACCAACGGTGACAACAATTCAGTAAGTATGACTTGCAGACCGTCATTGATAAGAAGAGAGTAGTTGCTTGTACAAGCGTCTATTATTAAAAAAATGCATTTTCACATTAGCGTTGAAAAAACCAACGGTTGAAGTTGGTAAATATTTTTTGGAATCATTACTCTGAGAGAAGGATGGAACCAAAAAGGTTATTGCAGGCGCGGGGCGGCCGATACCAAAAAGAATCGGGTCTAACTAGGTTGCGTTCATCTAGCAACAAGTTTAATATGTATTTCAGGCAACAATTCCTATGTTGTGCAACAAATTTTGGAACAAACATTGGTGCCTACATCACTTGGATCACACTCATTGTGGCGAGGAAATCAATTCCAGAGATTCCAAGGTGGTAGAGCCAGAAAACTTTTCAGGAAAGAAATGGAGGAAGGTGTACAAGTGGTTTGCCCATCTTTGTCTTATTTTTTCAGGTAAACCATGTGCCCACCAGTTTGATGAAGATAAGATAGCTTTGCACTCTTCTACGTGACTAAGCAACAAAAAATTGTGCAATGCCAATTCTTCAAGCTGTGAATGAAGGCTGCCATCACGAGTTGTTAGCTGGTTACAAAGGTTTTAGAAAAGCGATTATTGACGTTTATTGTGATGTAGATTGAAGGAAGAAGGCGGAGGATTGCCTTGGCAAGAATAAGCAAACAAAATCTATTGTCACGTACATCTTAGTGTTCAATGAGCACGTGGCGCAAGTTGGTTGGAATGAATCGAGTTTGGTAGCGTGTTTCCATGGAGGGCTCAAAGATGACGTTTTAGATTCAATAGCCACTTCGGAAACACAACCGCAAGTACTTGAAGGATGAATGGCAATGGCCTCGAGAATTGATAAAAGACCATGGTTAAGGCGCTAGCATTGACACCCCCAATTGCCACATTCAACTTGAGCAATCAAATTAAGCGGTTCCAAGCAACCTCCTAAACTTCAGGACCTACTCCGAGGGAGTTTAATGCAACTCGGGGGACGACAACGTTGGCAAAGACAGCCCTTCGGCAATTGGAATATCAACGACAAAGAAAGTGTTAGGATTGCAGTAAGCCAGGACATGTTTCGGCAAAGTGTCCAATCAATCACTCTAAACCATCGTCACTTGCAATTTTGGAAGGAAAACGCATTAGTGAATTGGAAAAAGACACGGTCCCAGACCGAAAGCGTCAATTTGGTACGCGGCCATGTCTCTGATTGTAGTAGTTACAATTTTGTGATGAAAATGATCGGAGGTTTTAGTGGGTTGCAAGAGCATCAAAATGAGGTTGTGGCCTTATACTTACACGCCACCACCAACTTGGAGGCACATCTAACGTTGAATGTCCGGTTCATTCTTTGGAGGCTAATATCCTCGTCAACTCCGAGGCTACCAAGGTGTCCATGCATCTAGATTTTGCTCAAGACTGTAGAGTAGAGATAGAACCAAAAGTGACTCCAAAGGAGGTTTGAGTTATTGATGGCCAAATGATCAAATTGGAGCTTATTATCCATGAAGCTAAGTTGGAATTAAGAGTGGAAATCAAAAAGATTTATTGGTGGCTGATATCACAAATATGCAGTGCTATCCTTGTATTTTAGGTACAACACGGCTTGCATGCCATGATCCAACTATTTAGTGGTCCCAAAAGGAGGTACAATTTGGATTGGCATATTTCTAGGGAGTGTGCTTATCACGGCCATAAAAATTTAGGGGTACGAAAGCGGACTACAATGGAGGGGGGATTTCAACCAGCAACACCTGGTACATCCCAGGAAATGCCAAAACAGGTTGTCTTTACTACACTAGGACATGCTATGATATCAGTAGCACCTTTGGCTTATCCAAGACAAAGGCCAAAATGTATGCAATGGAGGTGTGAGAAGTGACTAAGGAAACAATGAAAGAGAAAATATTGGTAGAATATAAAGATCTGCATAGGGCTTTTACTGAGAAAGCATCAAACAAGTTACTAGACCACAAAGTATCGGATACGAGAATCAAACATAAAGACAAAAAAGAACCTCGTAATATTGGTTTGCGATCTATGTCTCTGGTAGAGTTGGAGGAGTTTTGGCAATATCTTGAAGAAATTTGGGATCAAGCGACCCAAATCTCCCGGATCGGCTCCAATTGTGTTTGCTAAGAAGAAAGATGGATCAATCCAAGTTTGTGGATCAATATCAAAATCTAAACCAAGTTGATGAAAAAAATTAATATCCATTATCTTAAATTCCCAAACTTATCCTTGATTGATAGGTGCTAAAATCTTGACTAAATTGGATGTGAGACAACTTACCACCGGGTGCGAATGGGTTTAAATTGGCTTTTAATACTTGTTACGGCCTTCTTGAATATTTGGTGATGCCATTTAGACTAACTAATGTGCCGGCCTATTTCTAAGCTCACATGCAGAGTTTTTTCAACAATCTTTTGGATATCTCTATAGTAATTTACCTAGATTACATACTTATCTTTTTGAGAAATTTGGAAGAACATCACTTACAAATTATATGGCTTGGAAAGTATGGCATCTATATCAAAGCATCCAAGTGTGAGTTTCATCGGAGCTTTGTGGAATTTTTAGGAATAATAGTTTGCACCAAAAGACTAGAAATGTGCAAAAATAAAGTTCAAGCTATTCAAGAATGGCCCATGCCAAAGACAATTAAAGAAGTCCAAGCATTCCTAGGGTTTGCAAATTTTTACCACCGGATTTATTCAAGATTATTCAAGAATAGTGGTATCAATTACGGCATTAATTCAAAAAGATCAACAATTCAAATGGAACCCTCCACCACAAAAGGCTTTTGAGGAACTCCAAGCACGGTTCATTCAAGCACCATCATTAATTCATTCTAATTTTGAGAGACCTTTTGTGGTTGAACTACTGCCTCAGATACTACAACATGGAGAATATGGGCATTTGCGCCTATGTGCTTACCGGAGTTCAAAAATGTCACCAACGGGGCAAAACTATGATATTTATGATAAGGAATTATTGGATATTTTTTTAGCTTTCGAAGAGTGGCATGTTTATCTTAAAGCCTGAGGGATCGCTATCCAAGTCAAGGTAATTACTGATCACAAAAACCTTGAATAATCTTTAACTACCAAACAACTCAACTAATGGCAGGCCCGATGGTCTGAGCTGCTCTCATGATTCATTTTTTTCATTCAACATTGCTCTAGGTCATTAAATGGACGAGCAAATATGCTCTCAATGCAAATAGAGATAGAAGAGAGCCATGATGACATTTTAAAACGATATTTGAGATTTGCAATATTGGTATCATACGAACCCGTCAAGAAGAAGAAGAAGAAGAAGAAGAAGAAGAAGAAGAAGAAGAAGAAGAAGAAGAAGAAGAAGAAGAAGAAGAAGAAGAAGAAGAAGAAGAAGAAGAAGAAGAAGAAGAAGAAGAAGAAGAAGAAGAAGAAGAAGAAGAAGAAGAAGAAGAAGAAGAAGAAGAAGAAGAAGAAGAAGAAGAAGAAGAAGAAGAAGAAGAAGAAGAAGAAGAAGAAGAAGAAGAAGAAGAAGAAGAAGAAGAAGAAGAAGAAGAAGAAGAAGAAGAAGAAGAAGAAGAAGAAGAAGAAGAAGAAGAAGAAGAAGAAGAAGAAGAAGAAGAAGAAGAAGAAGAAGAAGAAGAAGAAGAAGAAGAAGAAGAAGAAGAAGAAGAAGAAGAAGAAGAAGAAGAAGAAGAAGAAGAAGAAGAAGAAGAAGAAGAAGAAGAAGAAGAAGAAGAAGAAGAAGAAGAAGAAGAAGAAGAAGAAGAAGAAGAAGAAGAAGAAGAAGAAGAAGAAGAAGAAGAAGAAGAAGAAGAAGAAGAAGAAGAAGAAGAAGAAGAAGAAGAAGAAGAAGAAGAAGAAGAAGAAGAAGAAGAAGAAGAAGAAGAAGAAGAAGAAGAAGAAGAAGAAGAAGAAGAACCAGAAGAAGAAGAAGAACCAGAAGAAGAAGAAGAACCAGAAGAAGAAGAAGAACCAGAAGAAGAAGAAGAACCAGAAGAAGAAGAAGAACCAGAAGAAGAAGAAGAACCAGAAGAAGAAGAAGAACCAGAAGAAGAAGAAGAACCAGAAGAAGAAGAAGAACCAGAAGAAGAAGAAGAACCAGAAGAAGAAGAAGAACCAGAAGAAGAAGAAGAACCAGAAGAAGAAGAAGAACCAGAAGAAGAAGAAGAACCAGAAGAAGAAGAACCAGAAGAACCAGAAGAAGAAGAACCAGAAGAAGAAGAACCAGAAGAAGAAGAACCAGAAGAAGAAGAACCAGAAGAAGAAGAAGAAGAAGAAGAAGAACCAGAAGAAGAAGAAGAAGAACCAGAAGAAGAAGAAGAAGAACCAGAAGAAGAAGAAGAAGAACCAGAAGAAGAAGAAGAAGAACCAGAAGAAGAACCAGAAGAAGAAGAAGAAGAAGAAGAACCAGAAGAAGAAGAAGAAGAAGAAGAACCAGAAGAAGAAGAAGAAGAAGAAGAAGAAGAAGAAGAAGAAGAAGAAGAAGAAGAACCAGAAGAAGAAGAAGAAGAAGAAGAACCAGAAGAAGAAGAAGAAGAAGAACCAGAAGAAGAAGAAGAAGAAGAACCAGAAGAAGAAGAAGAAGAAGAACCAGAAGAAGAAGAAGAAGAAGAACCAGAAGAAGAAGAAGAAGAAGAAGAAGAACCAGAAGAAGAAGAAGAAGAAGAACCAGAAGAAGAAGAAGAAGAAGAAGAAGAACCAGAAGAAGAAGAAGAACCAGAAGAACCAGAAGAAGAACCAGAAGAAGAACCAGAAGAAGAAGAACCAGAAGAAGAAGAACCAGAAGAAGAAGAACCAGAAGAAGAAGAAGAACAAGAACGCCGGTCTCCGAATATTGTTTTGATTTCATTTAGAAGTGTACTCCAGCAATTATATGCCAAAGATTTCAAACCTACCATTTCAGCAATGAATTTTTCTATTTTTGAGATATGATATTGGTACCAGATGACAAAGACCTCCGACAACAAATATTGGAGTCGCAATGTGATGGTCCAGCTGCAAGTCATCCAGGGTGGACAAAAACTCTTGATCTTGTAGCAAGGAAGTTTTATTGGTTGACCCTATGTTGACATGTACACTGCTACGTTGATGGATGCGACTTATGTCAAAGTTTTAAACCCAAGCGTCATGCCCAATATGGCTATTGCAGCCAATTCCAGTGGTTGATGCACCTTGGAAACAAGTGTCAATTGATTTTCTTGTGAAGTTACCAAATAGTAGAGGCTTTGATTTAACTATGGTGGTTGCTGATAAGAATACAAAAATTTCTCACCATGCACTGATTTTGTAGCGTGTGTCTTCTGTGCATGATTCTCACCATGCATGAAACTTGTACTTGCTGGACACTCATTTACTTGTAACTAATGATTTTATTTATTTAAAAATAATTAATTTTAAATTCATGATTTCTTGGACTTTGAGCTCAAGAACGCAGACTTGGTCTTCTCTTCCCTCCCACCCATGATTTTAGCTACCTCCTTTCCTCGCCCTTTCTAATCCATCATACTGCCCCACATTTGTCCTAACATTCCATTGGTTCACATGGCTGCTCCTACAACCCAGACTCCCCATTTTGACCTTTGAACGCTAATAACTTTTGAATTAAAAATCCAATAACATTTTTGAAAAGTGCCCCACAAAGATGCCATCAAAGACAATGTAGTGTGAAATTTTTTATAAGAACTGGAGTTTTTTTCCACTCACAGGTACATGCCCAAAATCCAAAATGTACGTCCCACGTACACTTGGGCTGTTAGGGTTAATCAGTTGTTGGTACAATTTTTATAAATGTTCACTACCAGACGGCAAGACAACTACACCGTTCCCTGAATGTAGTGTAGACTAGACTATTTGAGAATTTCCTACAGTAATTTCATTAAATGCAAATTAAAGTGGTCGACTTGAATTTTCCATCCACATCAAATCATGTCCATTAGAAATTGTGGGAGTCTAAAACTCCCGCTTGGTCGCTCCTACTACAAAAAATTAGTTAAAATAGGGTTTTTAGTATTAGTTAACTAGAAAAGTAGTTGGTATTGTGTGAAATTAGATTAGATAGCGGATAGAGAAAATAGGAAAATGCTTAAGTAGTTAATTAGGTTTATAGTGGTGATAAAACCGGGTCTTAAAATCACTAATTTAAGTCGCGGGAAACAATTTTCAAAGACTCCCGGGAGAGATCCCTGGACGTAAGTCTAAAATCACCACTTAAATCTAAATTAACTAGTTAAGTTTAGGAGTTAGTTAGAAGTAGTTGAGTTCTTCTAGATGCTAATTCTTATTTGAATTAGTAGTAGTGGTAGAGAAAAGAAAAGAAAAGACAAAAAAGAAAAAGATAAAAGAAAAATAAAATAAAATAAAAAGATTAAAATAAAATAAAATAAAATAAATACATACCCGGATATCAACCCGGGTTGATACCCAGGTATGAACTAGCCCGGGTACCAACCCGAATATGGGCTGATATCCGGGTAGCCGAGTATCTCCAGCCGTCTTGGCCGACCCCCTCTCCCCGAAATTTTCTCCTTCTATCCAGAACTCTTCTTCTCCTTCCTCCAGAGCTCTTCTCTCTCCCCCTCCTTCTCTAAAATCTTTTCCCCTCCCCTCAAATTTTCTCCTCTATCTCCCTCTCTAGTTCTCTCTTTCTCATAAGTTTTTCCTCTCTCTCTATTTAGTCTTATTTGGAGTTGGGGTTTGAAGAAGTAGTCAAAGAGGTGGTGCAACAAGGAGTTACAACTAGGGTTTCAAGAGGAGGTAGCGCAAGAGGTTTGAAGAGGACGTAGCACGAGCTAGGTATGAAGAGGAGGTAGCGCAAGCTAGGCTTCGAAGAGGAGGTGCGCGCATTTTAGATTTTTTGGAGGTGGTAGAAATTTCTAGGGTTTGTGGAGGTGGAGGAGATTAGTGGCCAAAGCGAGAAGATAAAAGAGACAAAGAAAGGAGATTGCGGGTGCAACAACAAAGGTGATTTTTGCCCATGTTGGATTTCTTTTGTTTCTGCAAATTTCTTGTTTGTGATTATTTTCCTCTCTTGTCTACCGGGGTGACTCCCCGGTAACATCCTCCCCAGTCTAAAGAAAAAGTCCCCCAGGGGACTCTATCTAGACCTTATTGTGTTGTTTACATGTGTAATCTATATTAGTTGTTGTCGATTGTCCTAGCCTTGTGGCAAGTTGTTCTTTTGAGTTGTCTCCATCCTCCTATCATTTTAGGTCTTGCCTACAATTCCTATCTTTTTCCCGATCTTCCCGGTCAATCAAAAAGAATCTATTTCTAAGTCCTTGTCTCTAAAGTCCTCTCCTTCTTACGATATATGTTGTTAGTATGTTGCTAGATGTGTGAGACACCTACATCCACATATTCTTGCAAGGTGTTCCGGAGTGGTTTACCAGTTGACCGGTAGACTTGTATTTCCGGGTCGGACCGGAGTTTGTGATAAGTTAATTGGAAGATTGGTGGAAGTACAAGCATTTCGCGAATTTTGTCCACCCCAGACAATATGGTTCTACCGGTGAATCGGGTGGATTCTCCATCCTCTAAGGAGTGGGGTGTGAAGGTGTACGAAAGAAAAAAGAAACCTCTCGGTAACTCCTACCGGGAAGGAACCGGTAGACCTCCCTTCCCCAACCCTGGAGTCCTTGGTGGAATCCTCTATGGCCATATCAATTGAGCTTAAGGAGACTCCGCGTGTATCTATAGATATACTTAACCTTCCGGTGGATACCACCACTCCACCGGTAGATCTCCCAGTGGATATTCCCAATCCACCGGTAGACCTTCCGGTTGAGACATCCGACCTCCCGGGGGATTCTCTCAACCATGTGGGTACTTCCAGAGGTAGTGACAATCCCTATACATCTCAATCGGAAAAGTCTTCCGGTTGAGTCTTCGTTATATGTTATGTGTTGATTGACCTCACCGGTTGGTGGGATGTTGTTTTAAGTTGCTAGATTTGAACACTAGGGTGACAGTAGTGATGTCGATGGGGCCCCATTGCGCACCCGGTCACTACCACTCGAATGGTTTCTCCGGCTACTTATTTTTGTTAGGGAAAGGTTCATCGGTCCTTGGACCGGGAGTCTTCCGGTTTACCGGTCTATCGGTAATCCGCCGGTGACTATGCTACCCTTGATTTTAGGATCTAGATGCCATTTTGTCCTTTACTAGATTCACTTTTGGAGGGTAGCTGTTGACTTTAGTGCACCCTCTGGATGCCGTTTTGTCCTTTTGGGGGCTAGTTTTGGAGGGTAGTTGTTGACTTTAATGCACTCTTTAGATGCCATTTTCACCTTTTGGAGATCTATTTTTGGAGAGTAGCTAGTAGCCTTTGTGTACTTAAGGACCTTGGGCTCTTGTGTTAAGTACTCTTCTCTTTGTTGATGTGCTCGTGTCTCGCCTTCATTGCTTGTGTCTAGAGTCTTTGTTGAGCTTGTGTGAATAGACCGGGAGAAGGTTGAGTCCTCCTACTGTGTCTTTGCTAGGTGTGCAAGGTTGTGACTTGTTGTGTGTTAAGTGATTGAGTGTGAGTAGAGACATCCCGAGGAGCTAGGATATCCGGGTTAGACAGGTAGAGTGAGGTCCGGGACTTATGCTCTAGACTTTTCACCAGTGAGACCAGGAAGAGCTGCTTTACCGGATGGGATTCGGAAAGCCCACGGCTATTTATGATAGCCTCCCTTAAGTGGGAAGTGTTTGGATTCGTGGAGAGTAGGGGGTGACATCCCCTTCTCTCGGTACACCAGGAGACATCCCGGCTGAGCCTGAGTCCAGAGAATTCCGGGATTATTACCCTTGTAGTGGATGAGTTCCGACAATCCATGTGGAAGGTTGTTTTGCTCATATAATTTGCTTAGTACTAACTTGTTGTGAGTCTTGTATCTTCTTGCTTTGATTCATTGGGTGTGCTTGTAGTTGGAACCCGGGCTTGCGTGATCCGTTTACCGGGACAAGTTCCCGGTAGATTTTGAAGACCGGTGAACCGGCTGCGATCTTTTTAATTCTTTCAAGGTGTAAGGTTAGATTGTGGATATTGTGGCCTCTGGACTGCGAGAACGGAGGGTAGTGACTTTCCGGGCACTCTAAAAACTTACCGGAAATCTACTGTGACGCTCAATAGAATTTAACTGAAACACATGTGGTTACTTGTTACCGGTTACTAAGGTACCGGAGAAGCCATCTTCCGGGATGTGTCGAGGTATTATGTGTGAATTGTTGTTAAGATTTAAAGAGTTTGATGCACGATAAAAATCCCTGGAAACGATCTGGTAAGGTGGGCTTGCTTAAGGTTATTTTGGTTAATTTTGAGAATAACAAACCTAGACTACGACAGAAATAGTGTGGCTTGTTTCAAAATAAATGACATGGAAATTGATGTGGATAAGTTTTTACAAGTTGTACTTGCAGCAAGAGAAAACACCAAAACAATTTTAAATTTGTATATTTTCTCCGAAATTTATACAAACTGCATACAGATTTTTGAAGAACATGGAAATCTCCACGTTTGGCGAGAATCCAAGCTCTTGATGGCTTGAAAAGCTAATAGTGACTGCCGAAATCTTTCTGGAACTCGGAGTCACCAACGACGTACTTGGGATTTTGTTTCTTGAAGGCGTATAATTCAATCTCCATATCCACTTGGCTCGTAGCCATCGGGCAAACACTGTGTTTGACACAATCATTGAAGCGGACTTCATCTCCTTTCCTGACAAATATATCGAACATGTTGCTGTAGTGAGCGGTCCCTTAGTCGTCGAAATTCCTTGGGATGCACCCCACATTGAAACGGAACACTTCATTTCATGCCGTATGTCTTCTCTACAACCTGGAAACAACGGTGTCCGAGCGGATCCCCATGGTCACAGCAACACACGGCGCTTCCGGGATATGGCGGACTGACAATGGCGGCGATTGTACTCCCGAACATGTCTTTGATGCGGCTCATCAAGTACGGTGATGCGGAGAAGCCTCCTACGACCATGATCGCCTGGAGGTCAGGTGCCATCCGCTCCATAATTAGTCTTCAGAATTCGGTTCGCGACGAGATTGAAGTTGGATCTCATGTCATGATTCGTGATTCATGAGTATGAGCTCGTTGAAAGACTCCGAGCTGCTTGGCAACAACAATTTCCTCATGGCTTCGTCGTCCTTCTCTCACAACAATCATAATTCTACATAATTAGAATCAATCACAAGAGACTCAAATGATTCATCATCTAGAGACGAGACCATACCCGTTGTAGTCGTCATCCTTGCTCGTTTGCTCTGCGACTTAACTCTGCAAAAAGAAGAGGCAAACATGGAATCAGGACTCGGAGTCATGATGCTATCACTCAAGTTTTTATGCTTTCACTCACGTGCATGTAGCGGGAGTAGAGATTTGTACCAAGAAATAGCGTTGGTAATCGCCAGGTCCCAACGGCGGTCCATGTAAAGATGCGTTCTCTCCTAACGCACGGCCGAAATGATCTAAAAGCAACCTTCGCCGCCCGCCAAACGCTCGTCACCTCCTGGTAGTCCACAGGTAAACTCACAGCCAGAAACCCGGACAGCGCAAGAACTTGAAGATGGCATACTAATCCCTGCAACAAGAAACAGCTCCGTCAGATCAAACATCGTATGCCTCGAAGAAATAACCAGAGAAAATGGCAACGCGACAATACTAGTAGGTTTCATGATGGATCGCCAGGTCTTTTCGCTAATATGGCATTTGCGGCTGTGAGAGTGGAAGATGAAACTGAGATCATCCCTGACACCAAGGCTTTCAACAAGAGCCCAACGGTGATCAAACAGTACAACACCACCTTAATCAAAGGCACGGTATCTGCACGCCGTTCACAGAAATAGTAAGAAAAACTGTAGAGATTTCATCGCATCTGATGGGAAAGGAGCGAGTAAACGCTTACAATGACGTGCTTGAGCGTTGGATTTGCCCGAGTTCGTGTTCTCTGCAACATCAGAAGCAGAATCCTGCGGCACGGTGATCGTCACCAAGCTGTTGTCCGATGGCGCGACTTCCACACAAAATGTCCGCATGTCAACCTTTGTGCTTAAAATCAAGGGGAATTTTTTACCTTGAGAGAGAGCTGCAAATGAAAGCGAGAGAATCTGCTGCAAACTTGTATGAAACCTGCACATTGTGCACTTTCTGTCACCTGAAACCCTACTTCCTATTGTGCACCTTCTATCACCTACAAACCTTATTTTCTATTGTGCACCTTCTATCACCTACAAAGCCTACTTCCTCATCTCTGCAAGGAATGGAGAGATTCTGAGTGATGGCGGGAGGGGGCTCAGAGAGCAAAAGTATCCAAAACCAAAATTGATGTGGCCCACCTCAATTTTCATCCAAAAATAGAATTGATGTGGTCCACCTCAAATTTCATCCACATTACCTATACATCCACACTATATTCAGTGAACGGTGTAGTTAGATCTACCTCCTATAGCTGAATTTGCTTGTAATAATGCACGTCACTTAGCCACATGATTTTCTCCATTCTATGCTACCTATGGCTATCACCCTTTGAATCTTAATATCACTCCTTGAATTTTTTTGGCAAGATACAATTCCAAGTCATTAACAGAAAACCACCGCCACCAATTATAATACCTTAGGGAGTTATTGAATGGAAGGTTCATGAATTTTTGGTTCTATATTTAGTGGACGCAAGAAGAAGTTTCAATATTTGGTATTGTAGGAAGGATAATGAACCTAAGCAAAACTCTTGGAAACTAGCCGAAAGTTTACAAAACGCTTCTAACATCATTAGAGAATTTCACCTCCTCCATCCCAATGCAACAAGGCCAATTTCATGCAAGCGGACATATGGACACTACAAGGGGAGCAATGTTATGACTAGGTTGTAACAACTGGACTAAGCGACAAAAGCTTAGAGGAGGAGCCCATAGAGACCGGTCATGGATAAGATAACTTCCTTATGTTCATCCCAAGGGTAGTGTCGTCCATGAGCGGTCCATGACATATCAACATAAGGAAGTTACATTGTTTTCTTTAAAGCCTAGTGAGAGGGTCTCTCACGCATATTGGCAATACAATTATAGAATGTTATGAATTATGGTTACCCTCATTATTTCTCTTAGTGTTGGGTTAATTTTATGAAACATTTATTAGGAGCGTTGACAAAATCCAAATTCTGACAGTAAAAAAGAAGAAGAAGAAGATCAATTGCCTTAGAAATGAAGTTCATCAGTTGTTGGGATTTTAGAGGGCTTTTTATGTTGGACTATTGAGGGTTGTGGCATTGTCTAAGAAGCTCTGATGCCACAATTCGTGGACGTACTACCTTTGGACCTCTTTTTGTTTGTTGCTACAATTAGAATAATTCAAAAAAATTGGGCTATTCTAAATTTGGAAGAAAATATATTGCGCAATTAAAACACTATCAAATTACTTCAAAATTAGTGTCTAACTATTATTTAACTACCATTAATTTTTCTCCTATTGACTGTGTATTTATTGCCTACATATTGTTAATTTTCATCTATTCATTGTTTAATCACTATCTAATTAATATATAATTATTGTCAAATTACTATTCAATTACTATCAATTTATTATGAAAATATTATCAAAATTCTATCAATTTATTACCTAATTATTGACTTATCACTATCTATTTACTCTATGATTGCAATTAAATTCCCATCAAATCACTATGAAGCTATTGTCTAATTAATTTTTAGTTCCTGTCAATTTACAGCATGATCACTCTCTAATCACTATTTGATTACTATATAATAATCATCGAACTATTGTCAAATTATTCTCAAACTCCTACCAAAATACTTTCAAAGTATTATCTAATTTACTACCTACTTATTGTCTTATTTCTATCCAATTACTATGTAATTATTATTCAATTATTGTCTAATTACTATCAATTAAGTGCCTATTTACTGATTGATCTGTATCAAATTACTATGTAATTACTATGTAATTATTATCCAATTATTGTCAATTTGTTGTCTAATTATTGTTTGATCACTATCAAATTACCATGTGTAGGATGAAAATTTTGGTTCAATCAAACGCCTCAATCTACTTACTAATATAGATTTCAAGTTTTAGAGGAAAATCAAGTTCATTTATTGTTTAGGTAATTTATAGTTAATTGTAATGTTCAAGCTACACTTTATTGACTTTATTGACAATAAGTTAAGTTTATATTTTTTTCCAAAAAACTAGGGTTTATAAAATCACTCTTAAAAGAATTGATTCAAAAGTCAAAATCCAATATTTCTATAGTGCCTAAGAGTCTTGCTTCTTGAATCACTACGCCAGTGCCTAGGTTCCAAACTTATAGATCTAAGCCTCATAGGCTAATTAAGCTCATCCACTTTTATACTTGTTGCTCGTTCTTTGATGATATTTTATTTACAAATCAAAAACTAATTTTAAAGAAGAAAGTATACTTTCATTCTTGTTCATCAAATCAATCAAATTAGAACTTATACATTCACTTGCGTTAATTTCACCTTAAAAATTCATTTAAAAAAAGTGTTTACCTAATCCTAATATTTATATGCCTCTATATGCATTACATTGAGACATAAAACTCTTTATGCATAAACAATCAAATAAAAATAAGTTCTAGACTCTAATTTCTTTTCTATTTAAGTTTTATTTACTCAAAAATAATATTTTTATTACATTCATGCATTCCACTCATCAATGCATTAATACATCAATTTACAATAATTTCACAAGTCTTTACTCACTTGACTTTTATCTTTTTATTCCTTAGGTCACTCTTATAAGAACTTAATCTAAATTAAGACATTTCCTTAATTTCTTAAATAAAGACCTTTATATATATATATATATATTTAATAATAAATTGACTTATCATCAACTGAAG
The DNA here is from genome assembly GCA_963971425.1 of Bryoerythrophyllum caledonicum. NCBI lineage: Eukaryota > Viridiplantae > Streptophyta > Bryopsida > Pottiales > Pottiaceae > Bryoerythrophyllum > Bryoerythrophyllum caledonicum. The sequence goes on from OZ020519.1 coordinate 14,039,762, forward strand.
TACCTTGAATTGGTAAAAGGGGCCACACTGATAAGAACACCTCAATGACAAATGGCTCTAGACGACGGACATCACTGATTTGCCAAAAACAGAATACTGACATGATGTTGCGAGAAGCAAGCCTCTCTTGCGTTGATCTTTAATGGTGCAAGGAAGGGAGGAAGCTATTAGCAAATAATTGTTGACGTAACATAGTCCTGTTGATATGACAAAGTCGTAACAATATTCAAACACGATGAAAATTCTAAAAGATGAGTTGACGAATTATTGGAAGGGAGCTTCATAAAGCAAGTAAAGAACACCGAGTGGGTGTCACTGGTTGTCATTGTCCCAAAGAAGAATGGACGATGGAGAGTATGTGTAAATTACCGCGCTCAACAAGGTTACGGAAAAGGACATGCAAGCATACTCCTCTCTAATATAGGACAATGAATAAAAAATATAAACAAATATACTACAAAACGAATACAACAAAAGAACAATATACTTATTACAAAATCCAAGTAGAAGACAATTTTTATCACCAACTAGCTTCCAAGCTAGGAGTCACATTTTCTCCATTGATTTTATGTGGTAATTATGAAAACATTTGCTTCTATTAAATATACTAGCATTTCCTAAGGGGCATGACTATTGGCAAAAGCATTTCCTAAAGGGTGTAACATAATGCAAGTAAAGAACATCGAGTGTGACATACTGCCAAAATACTTTCAAATACTGCCTAATTACTATCAATTGCAGGTCTAATAGTTGTCTAATCACTATTTCATATTATGTAATTACTATCCAACTATTGTCAAATGAAGTTATTATTGAAATATTGTTTGATTATTGTCAATTTTATTGCTTGATTATTATTTAATATTTATTTAATTACTATGTTATGACTTTTTTTAGAAATTGTCAAATTTCTACTAGGTTATTCTCTAACTACTCTCTAATTAGTGTCAATTCACTGCCTAATTATTCTTTAATTATTAAGTAGTGTCTATTGAACTATTGTCATATGACTATCAAAATATTACCTAATTATCATTGATATTGTTAATTAGTGTTCAATTATCAATGTCTAATCTCTTTGTAATGAGTATATAAATACTATTGAATTACTATAAAGTTATTGTCCAATTATGGCCAAATAACGTCTAAATAATGTCTAATTCTTATTAAATTATTGTCTACTTACTGTCTAATTACTGTCTAATTACTATCTATTCATCGTCTTATTACCATGTAATGACATAGGAACTATTATCATTTTAAAAAACCATCTAACTATTGTAAAAATATTGTCAAATTACTCTTAAACTACTATTCATTTCATAATCAAAGTCGATGAAGAAGTGTCACATCGATGTATTTGAGTCCTACATATATTAAAATATTAAAATCAAGAGGGCCACGTATGCATACCATTATGGAATCCACGTAAACACTATTGTCACGTCAACGAACCAACGTGGTATCCACATAGGCACTCTTTCTACATATCAACAACCACATAAGCCACATGTACATGGTAGAATTCTACTTTGGTGGACAGATGACAATCTACGTGGCAAAAAAAATTATATCAATAATGTATTACTCTTTTACAATCACTATGCATGTATATTTTTTGAATGATAATTTTTCACTCATAGGATGAATAATGACCATACAAAGAGGCAAATCCGTACTCATAAAGTGCCTCAATTCTACTAGTGGTAGCTACATCGGCCGCCCTCCTGGGCATCATTAATTTTGTTGTTGTTGTTCCACACTTGAAAGCCCACACACACATCTGAGCTAGAATTCACATGCTCACACCTCCATTCACACCACCGCTTAGAACTCGCAACTCACAACTTGCTCGCTTGGAGCTTTCTAAGGATGTGAGACTTGACTACTACAGATACTGTGCTACAAATGGAGACAGATGAGGAGCACAGGGGGCCTCAACCATATGCAAAGTTTTAGCTGGAGGGATTCTTGTGGCTAAAGAACTTGGAAACAAGCTATATCTGGAGTAGAAAACAAAAGAAGCATTGTTGCAATCCTTGATCTACATGAAGAAGAAGAGCATTGATTGCCTCCTGAATGAATTTTACCAACTCTTCAAGGGATTCTATACTATTTTTCATATTGGACTATTGAGGGCTGTAAAACAATTTGATAGGCTCCACTGCCACAATTCGTGGACAACACTATCCTTAGGCCTTTTTGTGTCCATTGCTCACATTGGTTGAATAATTTACAAATTTTGCGCTACAATAAAATTGGAGGAAAAACATCAATTAGGATGGTCAGAGGCATAAGGCACTTCTTGACTTCCTTTTTGCATATCTTTGAGTCATCATATTCTTTATTTATTGATGCATGGTGGAACGTGCATGCCGGAGTGACTTACAAAACTTCATGATATTGAATGGAGGGAATTGTACTAAGGCTGCTAATCTTGCATTAGGATTTAGTGGAGGTTGTGACCACCCGTGTTGATCACTCATGTTTTTGTAGAAATATTGTTGTTACCTTGATGTGTTGATCGTAAAGAGGAGGGTTTCAATTTTGTTGTGGACTATCATAACAACATGCCGCCGCTAGGATTTGATTGGACAAGGCGCAAGCTTTCTATGGTCGTTGATCTCATCATCTTTCTCTCGATGTTGTTCCTCATTTCAATTTATCCTATCTTGTGTGGCCCAAGCCCCCCACACTTACAAGGTAAGATTTCAACAATTGTCAAAGTAGTAGGTGATTAATGTTTTCAGTTGTCATTTACGTGTCTTGGTATAATAGTTAGTTAAAGAAGCAGAGGAAGCACAGTCGTGTCTTGACTTTGAACTTGGCAATTGGAAATATGCTTTGTTGTATTTTTTTTGTTGGCAAGAGGATAGATATTTGATAAAGAATACCTGGATCAAAATACTTGCCCTTATAAAAACAACTTTAGTTTAGATAATCAATGATAACCTTTGCTCACATCTCCACTATTATTATGGCTCGATATTGTATGTTTTTGAGATTTTCCATATAAAGGCAAATAAAAAGGCAATGATAGCATATAAATAAGTAGTGCAAGAAGATTTTGCATAGGCCCAATTTAACTAGAAGAACATGTCAAGAAGACATTTGGTCTCAAGTGGAGGCCGGCATGAATAAAGTGTCTGTAGTTCTATCACTAAGCCGATGTCCACCAGACAAAGGATAACTGCAAAAATTGCAGAATGAAGCTACTTCCACCTCTCAACGATAGACACTATAAGTTTTTTTTAAAATATATTATATTCATTTGTGATGAATATATATATATATACAATTAGATTATACCCAAATTCAACGTATATAAATAAATATCCAACTGCACATGTACAAATCTAGTTGAACAAACAATCACTATTAGGTATCCAGGGTTAAATAACTAGGGGTTTGCTTCTTTGTTCAGTTATAGATTGGCGATCAATAACTAGACAAAGAAGCAAAACCAAAGAATAACTGCAAGTTTTTTTTAAAACGGGCATAGTTATTGTTGAGAGTTATTGATTTATGTAGTAATTCTTTTCTGTCACGTGGATTTTTTATCTATGTGCTAAGATGGAACGTCATCATGGGGCAATAATGAGGTGGCTAATGATGTGGATTTGAGTAATATGTGGAATTTCAGGTGGATATTGACGTGGATTTCACGATGACGTGGAGATTGAGATGGCAGTTGATGTGGATGATGATGTGTTTCCCTTGATGACGTGTAATCATATGTGGCAACTTACGTGTCATTGCTTTTGGGACCTACTTGCTATTACGTGGAGGCGTTTGATTGGATGAAATCTATGTGCACACTGCAAAATTATTTATTAGTTATTTTGTGATTTTTTTCTAGTTATTTTTGGTTATTTTTTAGTTACATCACAGTTATTCATTAGTTATTGTATAGTTGTTTTATAGTTGTTTTATATTCATTCCAGTCATTTTCTAATGACTATTCAGGTATCTTCATTGTTATTGAAGAGCTATTGAGATCAATTCTTTACAGTTATTACATAGTGATTAGAGAGTTATTCTAAAGTGACTTGATTAATTATTAGATGTGTATTACTATGGATTGCATACACAATATGTGCTCAACAACCCATACAGACTTAGTGATTTGTTTACAAGTACTAGAATAAATAAAAAGTGAAGTATAGTCCCATTCAACAAAATGCTCCAAAGTTTGAGCCAAAACATAGTACCACAATCCCTACCAATGCCAAAAAATACATGCCTAATAAAAAACCAACCCTTAGTCATGGCTGAGCTTCGGGAGTTGGATATTCTAAAATATCACTAAATTTCTAAATCTTCCACATGGTATTAAATCTTCCATATGGTATTACCAAATCTCCCACATGGTACTGCCAAGCCACCAAATATAATTGTAGTTAAACAATCCATTCTGATGCATTACTACACAATAACTATATACTTACTCAAAACAAGTGTAGAATGACTATGATATAACTACAGACTGATTGTGATATAACTACAGAATGACTCTAATATAATAACAAAATGACTCTGATTTAATTGTAGAATGACTCTGATATAACTACAAAATGACTGAACAAAGCCAAAGTGTATTACTTTAAAATGACAAAATAATCACTATACAATAAACACATATTTACTCAAAAAAACTACAAAAGGGCAATTGATGTAACATAAAATATTTTATGGAAGTGGCACTCACCTAAACAAAATTTGAGTTGTCCCTTGTGATCTCCTTCTTAAAAATGGGGGCCTCAAAAATGCTCAAAAATAGATTGAAGGTGGTGTCAGGGACCAAACTCAGAACAAGGATTGAAGTCAAGAGAGAGAAATAATTTGATATTAGAACAAGAACTAGAACAAGAACAAGGTACAAGAAGGCCTTGGCTAGACCACAAGAATGGGTTGTCGAGATTGAAGACACCTTCAGTCTCGACTCCTATTTATACTATTGGCATAAGGCCCTTATGGAAGCTTCTCGAGCAACTTCCACAGAAGCTAAGAAGCTTATCCAATAACTTCTTAAGAACTACGAAGCTTCTCTAACAAATTCCTATAAGAAGCTTCTCCAGTAACTTCTTAAGAACTACGAAGCTTCTGTAATAACTTCCTAGAGTCTCCTAGAGTCTTCTAAGGTTGTCTAGAACCTTCTATAGTCTTCTAGAATCTTCTAGAGTCTTCCAGGATCTTCTAGAGTCTTCCAGAATCTTCTAGAGTTTTCTTAGAGTCTTCTTAAACTTTCTAACGTGTCTTCTAAGGTATGTCCGTGACATTACCCCCTCCTTTAGCTTCGAGGTCTCCGAGAAGTCTAGGTTGTTGCGCGCCTACCATCGTAAAAAGTTGAAAATTTGTCGCATACAATCTGCGATAAACTCCAATTGTCGTTCTCGAGGTAGGTGGTTCATTGGTCCTTGTAGCCATCCGTAGTGTCCAACGCCTTCGACTTCCGACCAGGCATGAACTTTAGTGTCTTTATTGTGGAACTGTCCTGCAAAAACTCCCTCGACAACACTATAAGAAAACCGTGTTTTTTGTCATGTCTTCAGTGATGTCTCAAAAAACGCAAAGACATCTACAGTCATGTCTTGCAAGCGCGAAGACATCTTAGACAAGGTGGATGTCTAAGAAGACATCCAGGAAGACACGGAAGACATCTCTGTGTCTAAGACGTCTAGAGGTAATTTTGGGAGGGTAAAGTCTGTACCACGTGGGAGCCACGTCAGAGACACATTAGCGCCAAGTGAACGGGCAGTGCCACATAGCAATGAATTTCATCCTTATGTGGACTTTTCCGTGGTCCCACATACAATGACGTGGCGGCGCCAAAATTTGACATGGCACATGGAAAAATCTGACGTGGCATGACATGGCAGGCGGGAAATCCAACGTGGACCCGGAAAAATGACGTGGCATGCCACGTCAGCATTGTTTTGGGGGTTTTTATACTCAAAATATGTTCCTGATAGACATCCCAAATGTTTGGGCCGACATCTACAATGTCTTCAAGGATGTCTCAAGTGATGTCTTCTGAACTAAAGTAGCATCTGCCGAGACATCGCTTGAGACATGGTACTGCTCCAATGATGTAGTGGAGGATGTTTTAGAGGATGTCTTAGGGGGTGTTTGGGAGGATGTTCGTGAGGATGTTCAAGATGATGTTTGCTATGTCGTTTGAGAAGATGTTTGCGAAGATGCTCGAGATGATGTTTGCTATGACGTTTCAAAAGATGTTCAAGAAGATGCTACAGATGATGTTTGACATGGCGTTTGAGAAGATGTTCAAGAGGACGTGATTGCACAAACGTCCTAGAAAACATCTGTGACGACTTGTATAGGATGTCTTACAAGACATCCACAGCTATATGTAGACGTCTTTTGAAGCATGCTCCACTCACCATTCAAACATCCACTGTGACATTGGAATGTCTTCTCTTCCTGTTCTAGACATCTTCCAATACATCTCACATAACATTCAGAGACATATATAGACATCACAGTACCCAATGTTCAAAATGTCTACAATACTGATGGCTGCTTGTCAAGAGTAAGTATTTTCATTGCATACTCAAAACACGAGGTGACATTACAAATTAGTTGTTATAACAATATTGTTTGTAACCTAATAAAAAAATTACATCAAAAAAATACTTCTATCTACATCAACGATGTACTACGTACCCACAACTTCAAATCTCTCCTCTGTCATCACTGGTTGTCGCTACTCCCATATGGTCGTGCGCATGTCCAACACTGCACATGTTCAACAAGCCAACAACGCATGCAATTAAACAAGGGTTTAACATAAGAAGAAAATTGCTATAAATCCCGTTAGCATGACGACCTATATGTGCATGGTTAACTTCTTAACGCCAAAAAACTGTTAGTCTTAATCTCACCACTATGTGAACGTTCCACATGCCCCTCAAAGTAGAATACAAGTTGCTATATGTGACAAGATGTCTTCTGGGATGTTCTAGCAGACATCTCAGACGCTCATGGAAATGTTGACGCCTTTGATTGGACGTCTTTGAAGACGTCTTTGAAAATGTCTTCAAGATTTCCCGTGTTGTTCATACGTCGTGCAGTGGCTCACTTGAGTCTCATTCAGGCCAGCATTATATTGTACAATCACTCACCTACTTGCACGCCTCTTTCTTTATTTCTGCTTTGCTGCCTCTACACTCTAAACTCTAACACTCTCAAACTTTAACATCTAAACCACACACTCTAAAACTCTAAAACTCTAACCTCTACACTCTAAACTCTAACATCTTAACTTGTAAACTCAGTCTACACTCTAAAACTCTAACCTCTACACTCTAAACTCTAACATCCTAACTTGTAAACTCAGTCTACACTCTAAAACTCTAACCTCTACATTCTAAACTCTAACTACTTAGAGAAATGAAGGCCAAAGTGAGCTTTGTGCAGCCTCAAATTCTACTTAAAGGTCTCATGACCTAACTATGGCTGCAGCTGCTAACCCTAGCCGCCTCTGTTCATTCAGTGAACTCGATGAAATTCATCCTAGTTGATGGCTATGAATGTCATTATAGACATCTTTATGGACGTCATCTTAGACATCTTCATGGACGTCATCTTAGACATCTTCATGGACGTCATCTTAGACATCTTTATTGACAGTTCGATTTCGTGATTGATGTCTTTTCAAATGTTCCAATGTTGGCCAAGCTTTGCAAATTGGCTTAGAGCACGGGCGCTGCAAGCAGAAGGGCTGGTGAACGTTTGGATGAGAATGTGGTACGATACTCATGTCCCCCGGAGCGATTTGCAACCTCACATCATCAAATGAGCGCATTCGAGATGCATATGCGAGTTTGGACTTCCGAGGGGGGTCTCGTTACTCAAGATTCTTGTATAGTGGCAACCTATACACAACAACTGCGTTGGGGGATTCAGAATGGGAGGCTCATTGACCATACTGCGGAGCATGTGGAGTATATTGAGGAAATACTGGAGTTGTAATTACAGAATCACTGCACCACGGTGTTGCTCTGCGAATAGGTAAGACCCTCAAAGGATGTGCGAGTGCCCAACATTGAACGCGACAAGTACGGATTCAACGTAGCGAACTTCAACCACATGGACGGCAGAGTGCATCCAGATTCATTTGCATTTCCCTTGCATTGTCAACAGGTTTTCTTCTTAGATGACTCTAGCAGACGCAGATGGAAGATCGTGTGCCGAACAGAGGTCCAAGGTCGGCGTACAGCAATACAACATCGGCAGCCATTGGCAAGTGAAATCGCAATCGGTGATGACGCGGACTTTTGAGGTTTACAACCAGAGATTTAGGAGACAGAGGCAATTCGAAGACCACCGCCCTTGGGAGGGTGCTATGTTACAGCCGCAACAAATACAGTCAACAATGCTGAAATCCAAGAGGAGTAGTGACAGAGTCACTTATTGGTACGCCGACTACCGTTCTAGACAGGCAATGTCTATAAGGACGTCTAGAGGGATGTCTCGGTAGACGTCCTTACGCACATCTTCTAGGACGTCTATGGAGACATTACATCATTATTATAGTCAAAGTCAGTCGGATGTCTCTACAGACATCCGCCTAGACATTTTATGACGTGTCAGCTTGTCCAACGTGGAGTTTTCCTTGCCATGTAGATAAGGAGGTGTAAATTATTAAGTGAACAATATGTCCACGTGTTTATTTAATTATCAATATTGGAAAATTGACTTTTATTATAAAAAGCTATTTTCTACAGCATTTCTATTTTAATAATTTAATAATATTTAAATACATATATTTAATATTTTAATCATTTTAATTGAATATAAAACAATTTATTAATTTAAATATAATAATTTGTTATTACATATTATTAATTTATTCAGAAATATATATATTCAGTAATTTTAAATTCAAAATTTTAATTTTTAATATTATTTTAAAAAATGGACCAATGACAACTACTGAAAATAGAATATTCATATCAAAAAATTAATATTTCGAATTTATAAGGAATTCAAAATACTTTTTTAATGAACAAAAAATGAAACAATATTTTATTGGATGAAGACTTTTCCTTGCTCATACAAACCGCTGCCCATTATGCTAATTTTCTACATTTGGGCTGCATTTTACCCCGCATACCAGTGACTTTCAGACATTTACCCTCGGTCAAACCGGATTCCCTTGCCAACGTGGCACTTTGATGTCTCCGGGAATGTATACAAAGACATCTGCAAAGACATCCACGTCTGTGCAGACATCTTCGTGTCTTCTTGAAGACACGGCTCTCTTCATGCCACCGAAGTTGCTATAGTACCCAAAAGACGCAGAAGACATACTCATGTCTAGCTAGACATCCTGCTTTGTCTTGAAGACATCACCGAAGTGATTCTGCATCTGCAGAAGACATCACCAAAAACGGGGTTTTCTTATAGTGCAATATCGTCGTAGACAGGCTCTACTTCAAACACAATCATTAGAGACCTGTTACTCGGTATCCTTCGTCGTCTTCGTGATGAAGGTGGTTCTTCATCTCGAGGTTGTCTTCGCGGTGTAGGTGGCTCTTCGTCTCGAGGTCGTCTTCGTAAGCTACTAGGCTGAGATAACATGACTGGCATAGTATCTATCTCCTGGCTCTCCATAACGTAGAAACTAAACAAGGCAATAACAAAGAAAACAAACTATAGACATAAAACAATGAACTTAAGCGGCAATTTATACTTTCTAACCACCGATTCACGGGTTCCTTCCTCCCCTTCTTTGTAATGTTAGAGGTCAAGAGTTGTCAAGAAGAAGTTATTGCTGAAAAGGCTTTGGCTTATCAGGATAGCATTGATGAAACTCCTGGACTTTTTGCAGTGCATTATCCAGATTTTCCGTTGGTTCCCACGTTCGCTCGTTGATATCATAGCCGTGCCAATGAATAAAATACTCCAGCTTGCCATGTTTATGGCGAGAATCAAGAACTTTTTCCACCTCATATTCCACATGATTATCGATTTCAATGGAAGGTGGTACCGATTGTCATCTTCCAGGAATGGATGATTCCTTGTAAGGCTCTAGAAGGGAAACATGAAAAATTGGATGTACCTTCATTGTAGATGATAACTGTAGACGGAATGCCACTAGATTGATTTGCTCCTCGATGACAAATGGGCCCAATCGCCGGTAGTCCAACTTATCACAAGGCCGTTTAGTCTTGATATTTCGTCGAAGAAGCCATACTTTATCTCCAACGTGGAAAGGCAGTGCGTGAGTCCGAAATTTATCTGCAGATGCCTTGTAAGAATCTTGGGCCGTTTGTAGTTGAAACTTCAAAGTATTTTGAAGCTGTAATAGTTGATTCGCAAAGTCTTCAGCCGTTGGATTGTTAGTGGTTGGCGAAGTCAGCTAATCAAGTTTCGGATGATAGCCATAATTGGAAAAAAATGGCGTTTGCTGAGTTGAAGCATGGAGAGTATTGTTATATGCAAACTCTGCGAGCGATAGATATGCCGTCCAATCGTCTTGCTGATAGTTGATGCTGCATTGTAAATATTGCTCCAAGACTTGATTAACCCATTCTGTTTGGCCGTCGGTTTGAGGATGAAAAGCCAAAGAAAGCTTGATATCCACCTTCAATATAGCAAAAAGAGATCTCCAGAACTTTGATACAAACTGGGTACCTCGATCGGATACGATGTCGTCTGGTAGGCCGTGATACCGATAAACGTTATCAAGAAAAAGTCTTGCCGTGTCTTCGCTTGATGATGTCTTCTTACAAGGAATAAAGTGTGCCATCTTTGTAAGTCGATCGACAACAACAAAGATGTTATCAAAAAAATTTGATAGCGGCAAATCCGTAATGAAGTCCATAGAAACTGAAGACCATGGTCGACGCAGAATAGGCAAAGGTTGTAGAAGACCATAAGGGCGATGCCAAGGATTCTTTGACCTTGATCAAATGTCACAAGAGGTGACAAAGTCTTTCACATCCTTCCACATCTTGGGCCACCAGAAATCTCGGGAAATAAGTTCTAATGTCTTGTTGAATCCAAAATGTCACGCAGCTGGAAAGTCGTGACGAGATTGAAGAACTCGGAGTCGTACATGCCCTTTTGGGATATATAGTCTCTCTTCAAAGTACAAAAGATTGCCTTCTACCTTGAAATTGCCATTATTGGCACGTTGTTTGATATCAAGAGCTATAGAATCTTCAATGGACGCTATACATACCTGGTTGAGGAAGTCAGCATCAATTGACACAAACGCAGCGGAAAGCTGAAAGTGCTTGGGCTTCAACAATGTCGTATATTGTTGATGAAACGCTGCTTCTCTGGCCCGTGGCGTAAGATACGATCTCCTTGATAGTGCATCTGATAGACCTTGTTGCTTACCAAGTTGATAAGTGATAACAAAGTCGAATCGAAATAGCAACATACTCCATCGAACTTGATGACGATTCAAAACCCGGGCGGACATGAAATACTCCAAGTTCTTGTGATCTGTATATACAGTCACCGGATGCGCCGCTCCTTCAAGAAAGTGGCGCCACTCTTGAAAACAATCTATAATAGCAAGAAGTTCTTTATCGTGGATCTCATAGTTAATCTCGGCAGCAGAAAACTTACGAGAATAGAACACAACTGGATGGCGCTTCTCGCCTTCGCCCATTTGTGAAAGTACAGCTCCTATAGCAAAATCTGAAGCATTAGTTTCCAAATAGAAAGCCTTTGTAAAGTCCGGATGTACCAAGATTGGAGCCGTGGTAAATGTCGTTTAAAGATCATGAAACGTTTTCTCTGCTGAAGGCCCCCATTCAACCTTGTCTTTACAAATCAAATGAGTGAGTGGAACAGCTATTTGAGAGTAATTCTTGATAAAGACTCGATAAAAATTAGCAAATCCAAGAAAACATTGTACGTCTCTAACCGTCTTTGGAACTTCCCAGCACATGATTGCTTCCACCTTCTTGGGACCATCTTCAAGCCCTCTGTAGTTGCAATGTATCTAAGAAATTCCGTCTCAGGTTGGTGAAACATACACTTCTCAAGATTGGCATAGAGTCCCCACTTGCGTAATTTTTCGAGGACCAAACGAACGTGTTTCTTGTGCTCGTCTTGGTTTTTAGAAAATATCAAAATACCATCTAAATAAATGACAACGAAATCGTCTAGGTGTTCTCGAAAAATGTCATTCATCATGTGTTGAAAAACTGCCGGAGCGTTGGTAAGACCAAAAGGCATGACATTATATTCAAAATGGCCATACCTCGTACGGAAGGCTATCTTCCATTTGTCTCTTTCCTTGATTCGCACAAGGTTGTAAGCTCCCCTTAGATCAATCTTTGTTAAGATCTTGGCGCTCCCAAGTTGTTCAAGAAGACTGGAGATCAAAGGTAGCGGATAGCGATTATTCTTTGTTACCTTGTTGAGACCTCGATAGTCTATGCACATCCATAGAGAACCATCTTTCTTCTTTACAAATAAGATGGGTACCCCCGCCGGTGACTTTGAGTGCCGAATGAAATTCTTGGCTAGATTCTCTTCAATGTATTGACGTAACTCCGTCAACTCTGTTTGCGATAGATTATAAATTGGGCCAAAAGGTGGTTGCGCACCTTCTTGTAAGTCTATGGCACAATCATATGGTCGGTGCTCCGGTAGCATGTCGGCGTTCTTCTTCTGAAACACATCTTTAAATTCTTTATACTGCTCTGATATACTTGTTGCAAGAGTCTTTTTTTCGCAAATTGGAATCGCATAGATAACAAATGGAATACCCTCCTTCGACGATCTTACGAATGCTCTTGCTCCAATAGATAAGGGCTTCTTGATTGGCGATTTTTTAACAGGTTTATTCTTGGAACGTTCTATAGAAAATATCATCTTTCGCAACTTCCAATCTATAGATGGGTTATGCTTTTCTAACCATGAAAGGCCAAGAATGACAGAATTTGACGGGGTTCTAATGATATTGAAAATAATACGGCTATTATGGCCTACAAATGTCACATCTACAGGTATTGATTCATGAGTGACACTTCCAGAGGACAAAGGTCGTCCATCTATTACTTCTACATGAACATGTTTGGATTTCTGTATAAGAGGAATATTATGATCTTTGGCAAAGTCTTTATTTAAAAAACAAGCTGAGGCTCTTGAATCTAATAAAGCTAAGGTTTTGAGGTTTTGAGGTTTTAAGGGCCTAAAGACAAGGGGACTGTAAAGCAACGGGTAAGTTGAGTGGAAAGATAGGAACCTGATTGTTGTTGTGTAACCAAACTGTCTAGCCGCACGGTTCCTATTGTGGCTGGGCATCTTCGTTTTCCTGAATGATTGCGCCTTTAGTCTTGATGATGCGTCGATTCTGTTTCTTTCAACAATTTCCAGCCTTGTGACCTTCGTCACCGCAATACAAACATAATCATTTCTCCATACGACACTTATTTTCTTCTGGCGTGAAAGGTTTAAATCGTACTACATCAATTTGCATGTCTTCTACATCCGAATGTGAATTCAGACTACTTGCCGACATGGTTGGAGCGTGACGGGTCGTATCTTGTCTTGAAAAAGTTCAGGAGCGTTGATTTTGGCGCCGTTGAAACAATCTATTATCGCACTTCACGGCTTGACTAATGGCTTCATTCAATGTTCGTGGGTCAGGAAGAGCCAATAGTAAATCCTTCACATCGTCTCGTAAACCCCAATAGAACTGACTAATCAAGACTTCTTCATCCCAGTTGATATCGCACGCTAATTGCCTAAAATCCGATGCATAGATTGATGTCGAACGTGCTCCTTATCGGAGTGATCGAATCTTTGTTGTAGCCCATCGTGCTTTGTTATGTTTTCCAAATGCTTCTACAAATACCTCCAATAAGGTTTCAAAGTTGTTCAAAATTGACGAGTCTTTCTCGAACAATGGAGCAAATCATGATAAAGCTTGCCCTATAAGTAAGGTTCCAACCAATCCAAGACGTGATTCTTCCGTTGGATAGCGTTCAGGCTGCAAAACCGTTGTTAATCGAATTTAATTGATGAATCCTCGAAACTTAGAGCGTGTACCATCAAACTTATCTGGAAGGCTGATTCGAGGCTCCTTTTGTTGTTGAACCGGTGGGCCTTGTCGAACCATTCGTGAACTTGTTTCTTCCGGCGTAGAAGTGTGAAGTTGGTGAACTCCAGTTTGAGCTGTCCGTGATGCACCATCAGTATGAATTCTTGCAATTACTCCTTCAATCTCCGCAGTTCTAATTGATAAAGCTGAGAGAGCGTTCATGATTGCGTCTAACTTGGACTCAGAAGTTTCAGTCATACTGACATCTTGACCTCCAACCATTCTGAAAGAAAAAAAATGAATATAAAGAAACACAATATTGGTCTAGAGGAGGGTAATCCGCAACCTCTAAAACGCCTTAATACTTTTAAGGAGAGAGGTGATCCACTCTCTCACAAAAAATAAAGCTCTACTATTGTGAAGAAAAAAATATCAGTTTAGAAGAGGGTAATCCGCAACTTCTAATGCGTTAGTGCACCTTGCAAGAAGAGGGGTGATCCACACTCTCCAAGAAGAGTCTAACTCTGATATTGAAGATGAAGTCAGTCTCCACAAACTGTCAGGGACCAAACTCAGAACAAGGATTGAAGTCAAGAGAGAGAAATAATTTGATATTAGAACAAGAACTAGAACAAGAACAAGGTACAAGAAGATCTTGGCTAGACCACAAGAATGAGTTGTCGAGATTGAAGACACCTTCAGTCTCGACTCCTATTTATACTATTGGCATAAGGCCCTTATGGAAGCTTCTCGAGCAACTTCCACAGAAGCTAAGAAGCTTATCCAATAACTTCTTAAGAACTACGAAGCTTCTCTAACAAATTCCTATAAGAAGCTTCTCCTGTAACTTCTTAAGAACTACAAAGCTTCTCTAATAACTTCCTAGAGTCTCCTAGAGTCTTCTATAGTCTTCTAGAATCTTCTAGAGTCTTCCAGGATCTTCTAGAGTCTTCCAGAACCTTCTAGAGTCTTCTTAGAGTCTTCTAGAAATTTCTAGAGTCTTCTTAGACTTTCTAACGTGTCTTCTAAGGTATGTCCGTGACAGGTGGGTAGATTGAGTAGATCTAGATTGGATCTTGGAAATGAGACCCGATATACTCAACCCAAAAGGTCTACTACACAAAACCACTCTCTAAGAAGAAGATCTCATGTCCAGACACTCGGCCTTGCCTCCAAACACACATTAGGGTTTTAAAAGAGTGTCATTACTTCACAAAACATTCACAAAGTACTCGGTGTGCACTTTTTTAACCCAAACAACCCGTTTAGCCACTCTAACAAATCTACACTACCACCTTCTAGTTCTCTCTTTACACACACACATTACACAACAAATGAGAGTGAAAGAATGAAGGCGTTTGCCCTCATCCCCTCCAAACCCTAG
Organism: Bryoerythrophyllum caledonicum; assembly: GCA_963971425.1. NCBI lineage: Eukaryota > Viridiplantae > Streptophyta > Bryopsida > Pottiales > Pottiaceae > Bryoerythrophyllum > Bryoerythrophyllum caledonicum. Next base: position 14,055,178 of record OZ020519.1, read on the forward strand.
CCGCCATAATTGTAACTTACTTTTCATCCGCAACTCCAATTTCATCCACTATCCACTGTCCAATTTAGTACAATTAAATCATTAACACACAATCCATGAATTATTTTTTAGTCATAAATTATAATGCTGCTTGAGATATTTTACAGCTATACAATAGTTATTCTTGAATGTATAACTACAGAATTACTAAGGCACAATCCACTTCACCAACGTACTTGCCACATCAACACCACCGGATGTAAATAGGTAGCCATCTACATCATTAATTATGTAAAAATATCCACAAGTTGTTTTTTAGTCATAAATTATACTAGTACACGAGTTATTTTAGAGTTATTGATTTGTTATTCTCAGATGTATTACTACAGAATTACTAAGGTACAATCCACATCACCAACGTACTTGCCACATCAGCACAACCAGTCGTAAATAGGCATCCATCTATGTCATCAATTGTGTAAAATTATCCTTAAGTTCGTTTTTAGTCATAGATTACAATACTGCACGAGTTATTTCACAGTTATTGATTAGCTATTCTCAAATGTATTGCTAGACTTACTAAAGCACAATCCACGTCACCAACATAATTGACACATGAGCACTACTAGGTGTAAATAGGCATCAATCCACGTAAGTAGTTATGTAAAAATATCCATGAGTTTGTTGTTAGTCATAAATTATATTTCTGCCTAAGTTATTGTACAGTTATCGATTAGTTATTCTCAAATGTATTATTACCAAACTAGTATCGGTACTCGTCGTTCCGACCGAGGAAGGTTTTTTATTAGTGCTCCTTAGAATAAAATTTGTTTGACGTCTTATATTTTAGATTGCAATTTGGATCCCTCGGAGTTCAACGTTTTACATCACAAGAACCATTGATCTTATGTGTGGCATCAATGGCCTTCAGCGCAAGGCCTTCTCGTATACAATGTTATGCATAAGCTGATCCTCGGCCCGTTCAACGGTTTCTCTTTTAAGAAGAACAATGACGTTTTCGGGAGCCATCGCACGTGAGAAAGCAACATACAATTGACCGTGGGAGAACACGTTCTTCATGAGGCAAATGCCAACCCTGGGATGCGTCTGCCCTTGAGACTTGTTGATTGTCATTGCATACCCAACTCGGATCGGAAACTGCTTGCATCGAACTAGAAATGGAAGCCCAGATTGTTCGGTGATCAAGTGAATCCGCGGGATAAAAGCAACGTAACCGGCACGATCTCCCGTCAATACTTCTATTTTGATCACCCGCAGCACACATCGTCGAACAATAAGGCGCGTGCCGTTACATAGACCATTGGTTGGATCTAGGTTCCGTAAAAGCATGACCGGTGTTCCAATTTTGACCGTGAGCTTGTGCGGTGGCCATCCGTTGATGTCAAGCTTGTTGACGTACTCCATAGGAATCAAGTTAGCACCTTCTTTGCTCTCCACCTTATCCGCGCTCAGAAACTCGGATGTTTCGCCTGGTACCATGTCAAGCACGGCCGCGTTGATCCACGAAACGTCGTCATTCCGTGCGGCAAGGATGGCACGACCGCTGAAGTACTCGCACGCATTTGCTTCGACGTCAGCAATTCCTCTGTAGACGGCATTGATGAAGCCGTTCAAGGTGTGATTGCCGACAATCATCGCCCGTGGACACCTGATCATGTCATCCTTCACCTTCTCCAGCATGTCCTCCCCCAGTGCCATGAGCCACTCTGGAAATGTACGGTTGCCCAAATCCACACGGCATTCACCAGCAACAATGCGCATGTTTCGGCAAAGTCGGCACACGTGCACTCGATTCTACATATGAGATTCCTTGGTGGATGCCGCAATGATATCTAGCTAGAGGCCCTTGGGCACCACCGGCAGGACTTGTCAAAAATCACCGCACATGACAAATGTGATGCCGCCAAACGGCTTGTTGTGACAATTGGTGATATTTCTCTGTGTGCGATCCACCGCCTCGAAGGCAAACTTGCTCATCATCGGAGCTTCGTCCTAAAGAATCATCTTTTCGTGGCAAATTATCTCTGTGAGATCGCCTTACTTGCTGAAGTTGCAGAGAGATGTGGGACTAAGCTGAATCGGAATCTTGAACTTTGAATGCCCCGTCCATCCAAGCCTTAGAAGCAACGCTGCAATCCCTGACAAAGAGACTGCCAATGCAATCTTGCCTTGCACTCGGACGACCATAAGGACATAATTGACACGCGAGCACTTCTGGGTGTAAATAGGCATCAATCCACGTCAGTAGTTATGTAAAAATATCCATGAGTTTGTTGTTAGTCATAAATTATATTTTTGCCTAAGTTATTGTACAGTTATCCATTAGTTATTCTCAAATGTATTATTACCAAATTACTCAGGCCCAATCCACGTTGTCGAGTAGAGAGTCTTTGCTTCAGGAAAACGCAGGGTTCTTGGCTGCACTTAGTTTAGAGAGGGAAAGGGAGAATATGGAACATATAATTTTGTGTTCAAGCCCATATAAACTCATAAGTCCTCATTTAGTATACGAGAAAGGCCTCCAATCTTCAGCTTGTATAATAAAACTCAATGTACATATAGTAAGACATGATGCAGATGTCTTGTAGAACTTGTCTCTCAAAAACTTAACTCAAAACATTAATTATCCTTAATCTAAATCAAGCCTTAATTAAACTCAGATTAAATTAACTAAGTTCGCTTAATAATAATTAATTAATAGTTAAGATAATTATATTTAAATAATATGATTAACCTTAATTAATCCACTTAATCTTAGTTAAGCTAATTAATTACAATTAGACTAGTTAATCTTACTTAACACAATTAACCTTGATTAAGATAATTAATTCCCTAATTAACCACAATCCCACATACCCTTACCCTTACATACCCTAACCACTTCATACCCTTCTCCTATATACCCTTACTCCCTTTGAAATCATTTCTCTAACCTCTCATTAAGTACAAACCGAACTCAAACTCTCTTTTAAACTCTTGATTAACCTTCTAATTTAAAATACCACTACGATTTCATACAAACTCGGAATGAGTCGTGCTATAGCTACTTGAAAAGCCACTAAAATACACCACATACACACCAAATTTCACCTCCAAAAACCCATCTGGCCAGCCGCTATGTGCAATCAAAGTTACTTCTTACAAAAACTCAAATCAGCTGACCCCTCTTTTTTCAAACTAGTGCTATGACTTCACAAAAGCTCGAAATAGAGCATAAGATAGCTCTTTGGAAAGCTATTTACAGTGTACAAACACTCACCAAAGATGTCATTTAGATATATTTTGTACAACTTGCTACAAGGCTTCAAACCTACTGCTCATGAAAACATGGGGCAGCAGACCCCCTTGTGTTCGACAAGGCGCCGTTCACTCATACTTTTAGCTCTAAGACCGAGTGATAGCTTCATAGAGAGCTAACAACAAGGGCTACAACATACTCAAAAACCAAAACAAACTACAACAAAAGCAACCCGAGAGAGCCCCCGCAGTCCTGCCCCTCCTTGGTAAGGAAGAACCCAACCCCCAAAACGGGGAAAGGAGCCAATCACAACTAACCTCAGCCCATTCAAAGGCCACATGGGCATCTTAAACCCCATTGGTTGCCCAAATTCTCCCCCTTATCAACTCTTATCATCCCTCTATCCCTTCTATTCTTTGCATTTTTAAACACTAACTACCTGGTCATCAATCTAAAGACCGGGTTTCTTCAACAACAACAACTAACTACATATATATTAAGAAAAATAACAAAAAATGGTCTCAACTTCAGCCCCTAGATGGATTAAACATGTAAAAAGTCAAGAATCTCACGAAGAACAGCAGCAATGTAACTTGATCGCCTTTCACTACCCAAGTGTCTGAGCGGGCCTTGAAGCCAAAGACGGTGACCAAGGTCATTGGACAAGCGGGTTACCATTTGACCTTCGTTAGTGTTTTGAAAACACCCTTCAAACACCGCTTGATGGCCTTCGACAAGCACATCTCCAACCTCCAAGACGATTACTAAAGTTCTTGCCTCCGGTTGTAAACTTCTTAAACTTGTCAAAGGAACTTGTTGAGGATTAAAAGCGGTACGTGGTTGAATACGACGCTCAGAAGGCCCTGCTTCCTCTCGCTCACGTCGCCTTGATGTTGATGGTTGAGAAAGTTGAATTAGATCATCCGGTGAGTGAGCTAAAGGAAACTCCCAATCATCAGGGTCTTGAGAAGCCATACTATCAACCTATAGAAACTAAGAAGAAACAATCCAAACTAATAATGACCTGAAGTAATGCATAAGGCACGGCAACCATCTACCCTTTATATGTTTTTCGATAACTTCATCAAGAAGCTTGCCTTCCCTAACATTAACTCAATGACATTTCTTTAATTGGAAACGGCTAAGCAAATTTAAGTAGCCATAGATGCCTTTCCATCTAAAAGATGGTCCACAGCAAAGTCAGATTAAGAAACAAACAACTTATCTGTAGCAGTATAAGACTATTGCAGGCTCGATGATAATCGCCAAGTTGCAGACTTGGTTGGCTGTTAGAGCCCGTTTGTTATCCGCCGACTGATTCCGAGTTCGAGTCCCATTGAACTCGTTGAACTGTTCGGGCGGCTGCGGCTTGGCACTTGCTAGTGAGAGCATGAAAATAAGCAGCCAACTGGCCACCTACCTATCCATGAGCTAGAGACAAGAGATGCAGTACATCCAAGCTAGGCTAACAAGCTCCAAATGTTCCCACATTGAATTAAACTGTAGGTCACTCTACGACCACACTTTTTGTATCTATATTATCTTTTTACATAGTGTAGTAATTTACAACACGACAACGTCATCAACGTACTTGCCACATCAAGACTACCAGACAATACTTGGATGAAAATCTAGGGATGACAACACAAATGATACTAGAAGTCATGTGGCTTTCATCCCCCCACTGCCCCCCAAAAATTCAATAACTGCAAAATTACTCAAGCAATTTTGCAACCGGAAACGGGCAGCTTGGTAGTTCCAAAGTTATTGTTGAGTTATTGTTTCCGTGGATGTCTAGTGGTGAATGTGGATATTAATCCTAAAGGACCGTGACAATTTCACACCAAAAACACTTCAAAATTGTTGATTCTAGTACAATGAGTAAATAAAGAAAGAAACAAAACCTTATATTTATAGTTTTACCGTAGGTTGTCAATAAAGAGTCAAGACTTACTAAATAACATATGCACAAAATTTCAAAATCGTTAACATCACGGATTGAAAGATTATAGTGTTTGAAGTAGAGAAAACCGTCATTTTCTTCCCTACGACTAGTGGATCAATAGACTTTGACTTCACTTGGTATCAAATTTTTGCACTACACAAGTTCTAAATCTCTTACCATTGTGTTAAGCATGCTGTTAGTTCTCTATACACAAAAATTTTAGAGGTAAAAAAAGGGTGTAGCATATTCAAAACAAGTGTGCCGCGAGCGGAGGTTCTAAAATTGTCAATTCACGTTTCATTTTTTTATGAACTAGATATGTTTTAAAATGATAATCCAAACAGTTGATAAGAAGGTTCTCACCACATATTGTTGTTTTAAAAAAAAGTGAAAAATATGAGGATCTTTAGGTTTTATGTAGAAAAGATGAAGTTTTTTTCCCGCTTGCCCAGAATGTGTAAAAATGTTTGACTTCAGTTAAAATGTTTTTAACACTAGAGACAAGATTTTTTTGACATCTCCAGAGAAGGAAATATTCATAATATGTATGAAAAATCTCAATGTCAATAGAAACTTCTAGCAAAATTTTAGAACCGCCCAAAGTCCCCATTTCTAACTATGAGTGGTACTTACTTTAAAACCATGAATCCAATTTTTTTTTAAAAATACTCCCACTAAGCTCTTATCAGGGACAATCTAATATAAAAATTTCAAAAAATATATATTTATTCAAATTTTAGAAACCTGCCCAAAATCAAAATCATCTTCCAAAAGACACTTAGTCCTTTAGGGGTTAAAGAAAAAAGAAAACTAAAAAGGAGGAGAAAAAAAAGGAGAAAGTTTAGAAGTCACTCTAATATACTTGCATGACTCAACGTAACTGCATGCGTCTTGTCACTTTGAGCATCATTGTACTCATCATGGAATTGGTGAGGATGAGGCTGCACAATTATGCTCAAAAGTGGCAAATGTATTGCCATGCAGGAAGAAGGCATCCCCTCGTCTTTAACAGCATCCCAGAATTGAGAGATGGCTGGCTCCGTTACGAGCAATGTACAGTCGGGTACTGGCCGTTAACGAATTCCTCCTGGAGGGAAATTTTCTACAATTTTTGAAAATTCATTGTGAACTCAAAAATGATTGGATTTGAGAACCGTAAAGTGCGTTGGAATCACATCAGAGTGTACTACAATATTATGATAAAAAATCAATTCCTTTTTGTAATATCATATAACACATTACAATTACTTTATATACCATCTACCATTGACTACTCTTATCTTTTGCTTCAATTACAATGTACATTTCAATTGCAAATTTGAAATGAGCTTCCAAAGTTGTTTTTGGGATACTTGAGCACATATTTGTGGTATCATTGATTCATAACTTGTTTGGTTTTTGGCTTGGAGGAAGTAGTTTTTGGCTTAGAAGTAATTAATGGTAAATGGTATATAAAATAGTTGTAATATGTTATATGATAACAAAAAAAGGAATTGATATTTTATCATAATATTGTAGTACACTCTGATGTGATTCCAACACACTTTACCGTTCTCAAATCCGATCATTTTTGAGTTCACAATGAATTTTCAAAGTTTTCAGAAAAACTCCCTCTGTAATTCGTTAACGGCCAGTACCTGACTGTACATGAGCAAAAAGTGACTATCTCTATTTTTGGGGGTGGTGCAGCCCTCTGCTTGGAGAGGCCACGGACAGGACATCCCCACGCTCGGACTTACCCGAGGTGGGCCCCCGTCTTAATTGCATGGGCTCATTTTTCTGGCCCTCCCATTTTGGGGGGGTCAGAGGTTTTTTTTGGCTTTTTTTAAATTCAAAATTGGAGCCTATGGCCCCAATTTAGACTGCTAGTCTTCCTTTGGCTAAATTCAGGGCATCATTCAAAAACAAAATAGGGGCCAGGTTTTGGCCCCACCACCTTGTCCCCCACCCAGTAAGTCTGAGCGTGGGGGGTGTCCTGTCAATTCGCTCTGAGAGAGGACCAATTGTCGTAAGATTTTATCCAAATGGACACTTGTTGTAGCTGATTAATGCACTCCCTCTCATGAAACTAGAGCGTTGATGACAATAGTGAATGTTAACATGTCAACGATCACCGATGCTGGCCGGGTTGGGTAGCTATGAACGAGCTCTTGCACGACATATAGACATGGTGGTTGCCAAACAGAGGGTGAATGGAGTGCCTACGGTGGTGCGTCTGCAAATCCCTCGAAAACACATTGGTGCCACCGCCCAATTGTCCATCTTGCGTGCGATCCTTGAAAAGCCAACTTGCATCACTCCTTAGGGTTAGCACGAGCCACATGATCCAAACTTAAGCATGGCTGCCAACATTAAAGGGAGATTTTGTTAATTGTTCAAGTAGGTATACCCAAATGTCACCTACGTGCACTCAAATTCCAACCCCGTAAGGTATTTAGAAGAGTCAGGGTAAGTGGGGTAATAAGATCTGCTTCGGATCTAATGTTCTCTTCCTCAACAGGCCACTCAAGAGCCTTTCTCCATGTGATTGTTTCCTAAGACCTAGTTGTGTGCATCACATACGTTGGGACATGAAACAATTATTTCATTAAAGTATTACTCAAAGGTCATTACGTGATCAATCCTCCATACAATTTGCACCATGCATACCTCAAATCCTAGCAAACCCCCTTACAACATCTACATCTACATCTCCCTAACACCAAACTCATTTGCTACTCATCAATACAGTGCAAAAAACAAGAGATCCCGAGAGCCCCATACCCTTACCTTAGTCCAGGTCCTCCCTTGGTCCTCTTACCCTAAAATACCATATTCGTTATACTCGGAAAATTCCATGATTTTGAAGGTGTTCATTTAGGTCGACCCAACCTAAATTGCTTGCCACATGTTAATTGTTGGTACATTTTAGGTCGACCCAACCAAAAGTGTTTGCTACACATATTACTTTGGGAGACTAATAATCTCCCAATATAACAAATATGGTGTTCTAATTATCCACATGGATGATCTCCTGGCCCGTCAATTTTCAACCACCCATCCATTAAGTTTTTCTTTCCATAGTCTTTTCAAAAAATTACTACCTCCCCATAATTTCCTCAATTTGTTCCTCAATTTCCTCGGTTACCAGCCCCAATTATACAATTCAAGCTCCAATATCCAACATATGGAGGATCATGAACAACATACATTTCTGGTAACTTCTGATATGAAGTTTTTTTACAGCACCTTTCTCCTAACAAAAGTTCATAAAACATCGTCACGTCAACAATCAATTCCATCTGTCCCTTTGACACAAAAACATAAATAATTTGTAATAAAATGAGCAATATTAGTATTTTCCAAATTTATTGTGACTTTTTTTTTTGGTAGTGATAACCTGTTATTTAACAAAAGCACAATCGTGAGTATATAAATAAGTTCAATAAATAGTATTTTTAAAACATCAATTTTTAATAAAATCTTGAATAATTCTAAGTTTGAAAGTATTTTTTGTAACCAATGCTCTCGAAAATGCATTGTATACTAGTGTGGTGATTACATAGTTGTTGGATATGTAAAACAATGAGAAATAATAGTATTTTTCCAAAATCTCCACTTCTTCAATATTTTTTAATTAAAATATTTACATTTAGCCATGTTCATGATATGTGAAGGGAATAAGACATTTGAATGCATACGACACATTGAACTTAAATATGAAAAGAATTTTTGCAACAACATGTATTAATTTTAAAATTTATTTAAACAAATAATTTTTTTATAAACATTGATATCACATTATCTTTTTTGTGTTTTCTGATTATAATGTCCAAAAAAAATTCAAATTTTCAATTTAAAAAAACTGAATTTTTCTGTCATTTGTAGTTTATTGATTACTTTTTAGAGATATTAATATTTTATATTCAAATTGATATTAGTTTTTTTAACAACACACAACCAAATTGATATGAGGTAATTATTAGTGAACAATAGATCCCACTACAGACTGACAATTTTTTTATTTTCATCTCATCTCTAAATGTTTAAATATTTTATTACAAACTAACAAAATCACATCCATTTGTATACATGGCGGAACCATCATCTACGAGCGTAATAGATTCTAGAGAGCATCATCTACTACAGTCGTAGATTGATGGCCGTGCCATAGTCAATTCGACGTTAAAGGGTTATAATTACTTGTATAGGCAACCAAAATTTGAATGAGATATTGGTCTTTTGATTTACAATATTCTATTTGTAAAATTTATCACCTATTAGATATGAAAGAGCAATGGTGATGAATCTTTGTTAACACTTTAGTGCTAGGAGCATGTTTTTTTAAAACCAAAATATTTGTTAATTTTCTTTTTCAACTATTTTTTATGAAAATATAATGCTAAAATTAGTAATCAACCTTACAAAATTCAACTCAACCCATGACCTAAACCTTGGAGAAATTTGCATAACATCCAATGGTTGATGGAATAGATTATAGTGTTTAAAGTTACCGCACATTAGTAGTGAAAATTGTGGATATTAGAGGGTATACTACTTTATCCATCAATAGATTTGTGCAACAATTTTTTTACTTTGAATGAAAGTGGTTAAAATGTGCACTAGGTTGATAGCTTTGTATTGACTTATCATATATAAAGCAAACATTTACACATGATTATTGATGATGTTTTTACTTTTGTCTGCTTGATTGTACACAAAAATGTTCCAATCTTATACGAATCAAAACATAAGTTAAGTATGCGATGAGAGATATCAACAATCAAAAAAGAATAAAAAGTCTCTTAAAGACAGATTTCAATCAAAGTTGAAGTCCAAACTTGTCTTGCATGTGAATGAAATACACATAGTATGTGGCATGGTATTCATTGTAGTTTAGTGTATTTGATGTATTTTGCAATGTATTCCTAGCTTTCCATGAGCTCCGTAACTCCAAATTGTGATTTGATTTTTGCATATTGTGCCTATAATGTGCGGGCAACTATTTAAAGAACATTTCAAAAACTAATTCCTTACCGATTTCAAATTTAATACATCCAGAGACCATGTTTAGGCTCTATTGGCACTAAGGGGTTAATTATAGAAGAGTTTGATGATTTCTAAACTCAATTTAGAAGTAGTTTTAGGGGCATTTCACACTCGGACCAAGGACTAAATTCCATCGAAGACCAAACTATGCACGAAGGCCGAGTTTTGGAGTTGAAAAAAAACATTATTATGTGCAATTTGTTGAGTCTGGGTCTTTGTAGTGTGAAGCCGGAAGGGCCAAGTTGAGGGGCTGTGACCCATATTATTTGGCAAATCCCAAGTCAATTTTTGTCTTTGAAGGCCTTCATTTTCTAAAAATCTCCTCCTCCACATCCTTCAGTCTTGGAGCCTAGAAAAAAAAACCATATTTGACTAAAAATATTTTTAAAATGGTCAAAACCCACATTATTCAAAAAATTCCACTACAAGTATTGGTATTGTAATTGTTAAAAACACATCAATAAATGAGATTTCATTCATCAAAGAACAATAGATGGGCAAGTTGCTAATGCAGGATTGAGCCATTGAGGAGTATGTGAGAGACTAGAGTTCCTATTCTACATTAGCGTAGCTATACATTTTAAATGAAAATTCTGAATTCCAAGTGCAATTCAAGCTACTCCTAAGTTCGTTAATGATAATTATGTATAACCAAGAAATTAGGCTCTATTGATGGTGGGGCTTGTTAGATTTATCCCATAATAAGAGAAAATATTACAAAGCCGGACCATGAGAAATAACACAATTAGCATGAGAAACAAATTTTTTTGGTTGACAGAATCATAATTAGCACATCAATTGTCTCATGCCTACAAAACAAGGAGTTAGAGCGCCTCTACTCCAACACTTCAACCCGGCCACAATGGACCAGAGAACACATAGTCACTAGAGGAATGCCCCTAAACTTGTTGCCCTGCGATGTGTCAAGCGCAACAGCAGGCAAAGCCCTGCTGCACCGCTGGCAGTCAGTTGTTCTTCAGTCAGCGCTACTATCCACAATCCTTATGCCACGTGTCTTGCACCGAGTTGTTGATTCCCAAGAAAAAACTTACGTTGCCTTGCCAAAACGAGCCGAAGTGCCATCTTTGAGGTTGCAAGCCTCCATCCTACCCGACCGGGGCACGAGGCTCCGTCAGCGCCGTGGGGAAGGCAACCATCTTCAACGCTCGAACATGGTTGTCTACATAGACGGACAGGTGCCCAAAGACAGCAGACGGACGGACAGGACGGACAACACTTTTTGGTGGACAGTTGCCTATAAAAAAAACTTACAAACCCTAAATCAAATTTACAATTTACCCCCCGGTAAAACACGTGTGCTGACACGTCAGACCGCTTTCCACGTCACATCATATAGCCAGGCGCGCTCCTTAGGGCCGCGCGCGTATCAAAATGGATCGGGCGCGTACCTAACGGGGCCACACGCGTACGCCGAAAAAAAATAAATTTACTACGCGCTGAGCCCTTGTAAGCATGCGCCCGACCTTTTAGATCGGGCGCGTACAAACAAGGGCTGGGCGCGAACGCCCAAAAAAAAATGTTTTTTGGGTACGCGCCCAACCCTTGTATGTACGAGCCCGATCCGAAAGGTCGGGCGCATGCTTACAAGGGTTGTGCGCGTACTCCAAAAAAAAAAAAAAAAAATTGGCGTATGCGTGCGGCCCTATTAGGTATGCGCCCTGCCCATGTACGTACGCGCCCGACCCTTTTGAGGTATGTGCACGACTTGTTTGAGGTACACGCCCAACCCTTTTGAGGTACGCGCCCGACCCCTTTAGGGACGCGCCCAACCCCTTTAAGTACGCGTTTGATCCTTTTCAATACGCGCCCGACCCCTTTAATACGCGCCCAACCCTTGTACGTACATACAAAAGAAGAGCGTACGTACAAGGCTTGGGCGCGTACCTAGCAAGGTCGCACGCGTACCTACTAGGGCCGCGTGCGTACTTAGCAGGGCCGCACGCGTACGCAAAAAAATCAAAAAAATCAAAAAATCAAAAAATTGTTGGCGTACGCGCCCAGCCCTTGTACGTACGCGCCTGATCCAAAAGGTCAAGCGTATGCTTACAAGGGTTGAGCTCGTCCCTAGAAGAAAGAAAATCTCACGCGCCCATTCTTTGTACGTACGCGCCCGATTTAAAAGGTTAGGTGCATGCTTACAAGGATTCGGCCCGTACTTCAAGGGGTTGGTCGCATATGTAAAGAGGTTCCACGGGTAGCTAAGGAGGTAGGGCGCATACTCCAAAAGGTTGGGTGCGAACTTAAAAGGCTTGGGCGCGTACCTATTGGGACCGCGCGCGTACGTCAAATTTTTATTTTTTTATTTTTTTATTTTTTTCCGCGTTTACGCCAAGCCCTTGTTTGTATACGCTCGATCTAAAAGGTCAGGTGCATGCTTATAAGGGCTGGGCGCATACCAAATTTTATTTTATTTTTTAAATTTTTTTTCGGCGTACGCGCGCGGCCCTATTAAGTACACGCGCGGCCCTCTTCAGTACGCGTCCGGCCCCTTTAGGTAGGCGCCCAGCCCTTGTTCGTACGCGCGTGACCCTCTAGTCGACGTGTCAGCGACGTATTTGCCATTGTGGCAGTGGGTAAATTGAATTACCTCTAGTCATGGTCAAACCAGCGTTGACCCTTATTGGACGGACAACAACCTCTATCGGACGGACAACGAGACGGACGAACACTAGCGGACGTACGAATGCTGGAACAACCCTGTGCTCAAAGCCGGGCATTTTCACCGGGGCGGCAACCTGCAGGCCCCAATGGAGATGCTCGTAGCCCACCACAATAGCACTTCAAAACATGGAGTAGGTTATGTGTAGTCAACTCCCTTTACCACAACCATGTTGGGTCTACCTATTATACATAGAGCTCCTAACACCATATTCATTTTATTGGGAGATTGGGAGCCTCCCAAAATAATATTTGAAGCTTGAGAATGACCTAAACATGCAAATATTTAGTAAATTTGCACAATGCAATTTGTCCAATATCTACAATATGGGTACATATTCAGCTTAAGTCGAGCTGAATGTGCACAAATTTTTTTTATTGGGAAAACCGTTCATAACTTTCAATATCCTGGAAATCTCCCAATATAATGAATATGGTGTTTCCTATATTGAGCAGCTGTTGTAATGGAAAGGGTGGCTGAAGGCTGTTACATGGGAATGTTGAACGGATGTTCTATTAAAGGATGACATCACTCATCTAGTTCTGACATGCTTTATTCTCAATGGATGTCATGCAGGGTGACAATTTAGTTTGGTGGGTGTTGCTATAATATCAAGTGGTTGTTGTTGTAGAGAGCAATTTTTTGTTCAGCACCCATGCCGCCTGTTACAATGAATTTGTTGTCGTATCAGACGCTGTTGTAAAGAGAGCCCACTGCATTCCAAAAATACTCTACTCATGTGTAGATGGATGACATTTTGTCCAGCAATTGAATTGAATGTGAGATCCGCCATGGGAACAAAAGTTGCCTTGATTCCTTTGTTTGCTACATGATCAGTGTGGCATGACTCATGATAACTCTGAACCATGGAGTTGAATGAAGATCAAGTCCACGTACATCCAGACAACCAGACCATTTCCTAGGGATGGACACGCCAAACAAGGTTTTATGGTGTGATGTGAACGGAAACAACCAAGCCACCTCCATTATTGACACAGTTGAACAATATCCTATAGAGTTAATGCATCGTGCTCTTGGGATCAAGTGGTCATGAAAGTTGGCCATTTCCATTTTGCTTGACCCGGTATGATAAGGTTAGACCAGGAAGTCGCTCCTGAATTTAAAACGGTTTCAGAAGACCTGCATCGTCATCAGCATGATGCTGGTACTGGACTCATCCCGTTAGCACGATGGTATTTCACAAAGTCCAACCTAGAGAAAAAAATGGTTCAGTCTATGGAAGAACTTGTCCATGCTTCCAATAAATATGTCTAACCAATCCTGTGACAAAACGTGTGAAGATTTGAAAATTTCCGAAGAAGATCGCACATGTGGTACGCAGGTTGGACATTCTTGGACTTTGTGAAAAATCATGATGCAGAAATCATGTATGTTGGAGCCATGGAGTTCGGTGTGAGGCAACAACGGCCAAAAAGAGGTGACTCATGTGTAAAGATGGGGACTGGTTGCATGTTTCCGAACACCAAGGCTAGGTTGATTTGAGGCTAGGCCGCAGCATCCTACTACTTTATGCTTCTTGTCCCCCGGAAAGGGTAAATGCAAAAGAATGCAAGAGCAGATTCAGCTACTACATCGTGGTGGATCATGCCTACCATGATGAAGTCGGTAAGAGAATCATGCTGCTCTTCATGGACGCACGAACGCAACCAGTCCTTATTATAAAACTGGCGCAGTGGACGCGGTTGAGTGCCACATGAGCTCGGCCACGCACGATGAATGCAGCGAAAAGACCGACTTTCCAATTTCCACCGTCCACGAAATGGTCACCGAGGTTTATTCCTTGAGTTAAGAGTTCGATTTTATCCACCACTAGGACAATTGAGGCTGTTTTCGACACTTTTTCATTCAGTTCACAAGTTTTCAATGCCTCTTTTCACCAAAAAGTGTGTTAAAAACAGCCTCGTTTGAACGAGTGCACGACGCGTGAAAACCACAGTTCTGAGTTTTGGTGCACCCACTTCTGCGCTGGGCTCCCTACAAGAGCGAAATTGATATTCTAGACGTGAATATGGTAGGTGGTGCGCAAGGAGGTGTTTTTGCTTTCTGTTGGAAAGCTAGCTGCACGACCAGTCGACATGTCGGTATACATTCTGGTCCATACACTGGCCCGGTGACCCCGGTAGCTTGTTCTAGATGAAAACGCTACTGTTGGAGGTAAATTCGAAACCAGGCTCGCGGCAGCTGAAATGAACCAGTGGCGAGGATTGTTGCATGTGTGAAACGCTATCGTAGCTGACGTAAAAGCAGGATAATTTTCTGGAATCTCCCCCAGCCTCCCGGCTCTTCGCGGTGGATCGATCACTCAACCAATGAGTATGTTGGTATTCGCAAACTGGGTACTGTCGCATGGTCTCTGGCCTCGGAATTGGCACCAGTGCTGTCACGTATCAAGGATCTGCATGGCAGAGACTTTGTCTCACCTGGTAATGAATTATCACCCGGAAACATGTTCTCGTACCTGAGAATCATCCTGGCTCTGCCGAGTTTTCTTCGCGGAGCATTCAATGGACAGTGGGTACTATGGTTCACCTTATGTATCACATCCCAGTCGTTGCTTGTGTGTCATCTTCACGAGAGGATCGTCAGTCTAGCAGCGGGTGTCGTCCATCGACTTATACGAGAATCTGGTGACTCAGTTCTTCCCTGCAACTCAGGTTTTGGTGTCCTCCTTTATGATCTTTCAATATGGACGGTTTAGAGAGTGCTCTCTACAAGTGCAGATCTAGTATTTTGCAGGACTCAGAACCTCATCTTAACGTTGGAAATGAATACCTCCAGCTTCGTCTTCATGAGATTCATATACTCAATCAAATCATGACATCTCGAGATGCCTTGTGATCTCGAGTTGCGAATTCCGTTGATATTGATCTGTTGTTTGCAGAGGTCAGAAGATCTGGATACAGAACCACGTATGACGACGACGTTCTTGCTGGAGGATGCGCTGAGCCAGGATTCTGGCGCTGGAGCGCTGTCAACGAGCAGCGAATTCATGCGATACATTCTGGAGACTAGGATACCTGGGGTCCACTACCACCATGCGGACGATGAAGCTGGCGCTCCCAACGTTTCTTCAGGTGCAGCAGCTGGGAGCAGTCCACCTCGTCTTGTTGACGGCGCTCATGAAGACCACATGATACCAGGTACTCTTCGTTTATTCTACTGATTTATCTATGTCGAAGGGTCATTTCTGGATTTATATGTTTGTGCAAGTTTCATGATGCCTGCATTTTCATTCACTTTTCTTCCATCCAATGGAATCAACTTCTTGTTGTTGATATTATTTTATGAACACATTCATAACCTTTGTTTAAACTTTCGTTAATAATTTTATCAGGAAAGTAAAAAAAATCACAGGCCAGTTATGGGAAAAAAACAGACCTTCTCAATGGCCTATCTTCAAATAAAATAGCCAATTCTATGGAAATCAAGAGGTTCTTTCCTAAAATGTCTTATGAGTTAGACTTATGTTCATTAGGATATCTAATACCCACTCTTTCTTCAGTGAAGACAACTACGACTATTAAATTAACTTGATAAAGAAACCATCATGTCCTGAATTTTTACATGATATTTTATAATCTGAAGACCACCAAGCTCTTGTACATCTAATAACCAAATATGACACCAAATCAAGAGGGAATTATTTGGTGACTTCATAAATTAGTGTTGTTTTCAAGACGAAAATTGAAACATATTTACGCTTGGGAGCTGATGATGTGCCTCGTTTGTTGATCAGAAAACATTTCCTCCACGGAAAAAGGGGAGCTGAAGGTGGAGAGTTTTCACTCCGAGTCCCTGGATTACCTGGAAAGAAACTGGATTTCACTGATGAAAAATCTCAAGGGTGTCAAAGGAAAGTACAACATGTTACTCAGCATAGCTGACAGCTTGAAGGCTCTCAAACCCTCTAATGATCCCTTACCTTGGGATGTGTTGAACATGGCCAAGTGGAAGGATTCTCTGTGGGAGCTCATCAAGGAAATGAAGACTGTGGAAGAGAGTTGTTCTCCGTCCCTCCTTTGCGCTCCCGGCGTCTATGTGCTCACTGCAACGCCATACAGTGCATTTTTGAGAGCATTGGCTGCAGAGATTGCTGATAAGGCTTACAATGAGCAAAGATTGTTCAAAGCCGCTTGATGACCTAGAACATTACTTATGCAAAAGCCCTAGCTTGTGCAACTTGTACAAAATAAATTACAAAGAAGAAGTTTGTATGTTAAGATTTCTACAACTGGGAGTCTATTCAATAAAGAGCTTGTATTAAGGTACAGGCACCCAATTCCGATCACTTAGGGACTCAAATGACATTGTATGTCAAAAACATTTATGTACAAAGATGTGGAAATAGGGATGAAACTCAACAAATATTTTTTCAAATTTAATCTCAAAGATTTGCAATTGATATCGAATTTAAAAGCCCAAAACCCACTGGGGCACATACATAAACAATTCAACAACGGTTAGTCTCTTGGTTAAACACTATCATCTCCGCTCTTAACACTAGAATCAACAGTGTTTATAATTGTGAATACTCGTGAGGCTTTTCGGCTGCTGTCCTATGGCTTGTGTTATCTTCTCTATCTGACTGAATCATGAAAGAAGAAGCCAGCATTTGAGGGAAAAGGATATTCGTTTCTCCACCTATTCTGAATAGAGAAACTGTAGCTGAGTTGTCAAACCTGTGGCTGGCTGCGTCCAATCCACACAAGAGCAGAATCTTCATACCGACATGATGGCAGGCTCTACACTTGATCAAGATTATAGCATTTTGAAAGGGACTAACACTTTCTCTGGAATCTAGAGGAAGCAACAGATTGAAATACCTGAATGTCAAATGGGAGGCAACTCATGTACGCCTGCAAGCGCGTAATGTGCTTTATTCAAGAAGGGACCTTATTGAATGCTCGGAGTGTACAAGCTAGAGCAACCGTAGTAACTTAGACGCCAACTTGCAGCCAGCCGTGAACAGCGATGGAAAAGTTTACAGCGTACAACTTTACAACGTCTGCTGCCAGTTAAAATGACATACTCAAATCTCAGCTTGCATAATAGAATCATACAGGTGGAAATCAATGCGGGAAAGAAGTTCCCGACCTCGAGACACCTTGCTAAATCAGTCAAGACACGGAGTCTCTAAGTACAGCCTTATTGATTCGCCTGCACACAACGAAGGCAGCGAAGGTCAGGAACAAGCCATCACAATAGGAAAAGGGGAAAAACACTTTCTAACAGCAACCTGTTGTCCGATCCCCTAGTGTGTCGATCCTAGAGAATTATAGGTTAGGAGTTGGGTACCTGGGAGTACAAGAAGGTTCCGAGGATGGCAATGGCAGCACCCACGCCGTTGATGGGCAGGACTTTCGTGTGGAAGATGATGATGGAAGAGACAATGACTGTCACACGCTTCATGGTGTTACCAATGCTGAAGGTGAGCGGGGAAATTTCGTTCAATGACATGTACGAGACCTGGTTGTACAAGTGGTAGAATACACTCTGCGCCACGATCCACCTGCACGTCCACGCACGAGTTCTAATGTGGTCAGCAGAAACAGCACTCTGATGGAACAGAGAGTGAAGGGAAGAAACAGTACCAGAAAACTTGGGGCCCAACGCTCAGGTTGGCAGCGTCCCAACCAGCCATCCAAGCCTTGGGGCCTTCAACGGCAAGGGCGAAAGGAGTGAGAAGCACAAGCGACAACATGCTCAGGCATGCATAGTAGTTCATGCCACCAACGCTCTTGCCGGTCGTCATTCCCTTCTTTGAGAAGATGTTGCGGAAGACGAATGCGACGTTCGAAATCATGGCTCCCACAAACCCTGTTCCATGAACAACAGCGTCAGATGCTTAACCTTGTTTCACATTTGTTAGATTGTTACTTTTCTACAGAAAGTTAACGAGATACATACCTGTCATGTTGAAGTTCAACTCAGTGGCAGCGGCCAAACCACAGCCACCAATAATGGGCAGCAAGGAGAGGTAGACGGGCAATGGGAAGTGCTCCCCGAGGAAAAACCTCTGGATGATCACGCTGAAAGCCGGCTCCGCACTCTTGATGATGTGGGTGAAGGACACCGCCACCTTGGACATACTCACCGTCGCTGCGACATGCCCAATTGTGTGCGCTAGAGCCACCTGACATCATGTCTATGGAGTCAGAATAATGCTGGAAACATGTCAAGAGCCATCATCTCTACAGGAACTCATCATGCTGCTTCGAAAAAGAGAACGAACGACGGCATTCTACCGCTCAAGAAATTCCTGCATTAACCTCTCAAGTAGTCCCCTTTCAAACTACTATTCGCGTTCTGGAGATACGTGAAGACATGAGGTAGAGAGTAACCTTTCAACAAACCCTAAAAACTGCTGCCAGTAGTTTTGTTTACTTAATTCATGGTTACTAGACTGGAGACTAGTTTTTTTTCTGTCGGAGATCGCCAGATTGTCCATAAGCTCATGAAATAAATATTCAGGACGGGGAGTGACGTACCGGGGCAAGGCCTTTCCAGAAGTCAATATCGACGTCCGGAGCAGGCACAATGCGGAGCGCCCATGAGAGGAGCATGATAGAGGACCCGGCCAAGAGGGACAAGGTGGACGTCAACCAGGGGAACGGAAACGCGTTCAGCACCTTCTTGTTGTAGATGTTGAACACGACATTAAGCGCCCACCAAGTGGCGAAATAGATCCCAATTTTGACCCGCCCCATGGCAGGCTTGGGCACCTCGACGTCGCCCACCTTCTCTGACCCCCCGTCGGGATACGCATCCGAAGCGCTGGCGTCCGCAGCCTGGGCCGAGATTCTGTACCTCCTCACGACCGAGCTCAACTTGAGCGACTCGCCAGCTTGGAAGGGGTTGAAGCTCATCTTGCTGGGAGAGAGTGTCGTCTTGAGCGGCGCCACCCTCGCAGCAGCCTGAGAACGCGGCATCCCATATTGGGTCCGAGCAAAGGCCGAGCTTGAAGCCACGCTCTGGCAGGAGCCACGCTCAAGGCCGCAGGATGCCAAGCCCGGTAGGGCGCGCATCGTCATCATCTTCTCTGCTCAACTGTGAGTGGGTGCCTCCTCACAGTGAGCCGCTACACGCCTCGCTCCCACAGTTCAAACCTGCACACAAGAACCGAACCAAAAATCAGAAAAACCCCTCCCAAAGCTCTTGGATTCCTATCACACCAACACTGACCCAAACAACCCCCCCCCCCCCCAAACCAAAACATACTCCCGGACACCGCCAAAAAATACTAGAGCCTCGCTCATCCTCACAAGACCAATTCCCCGGGGATCTAGAACTGGATGCAATAAAAACGAAGCTCTCAACCAAACAGCATTCGATAAACGAACCTACACAAAAAAAATAGATCGAAGGAAGCCAAAGCTCTCAAACACGGATCCTTACAAGCTCTCACCCAATCAACAAACCTACACACACACAAAATCCAGATCCCCGCTAAAATTACCACACAAACTCACCCTCGGATCCTACACAGAACGCAAAACAAAAACTCTCCACAGCAACAACGGCGTCCAAACTCGGAATCCTACGTGCATTGCAAGTGAGTAACCAACAAAACACGAACTTATGTCCCCAAACACAAACCCAGCATCCCCCAAACCCGTAGGAGACTGCAATTAAACACAATGCCAATCAGAAATCGGGGAAAACGGCACCTGGATCGCAACCCCAACGACGGCGATCGAAGCGCAATGCGATTGAAGAGAGAGAGCGAGAGCGAGAGCGCGCGAGAGTGGCGATGGAGGCACTCTCACTCGCGAAGAGTGTTGGTGTGGCGCGACGAACGGCGGCCGTCGATCGCCGCGCCCCACAGACGGGCAGGCTGGCTCGGTCGGGCTCGGCCCGTGGGAATATGCGCGGGCCGGGTATTTCGATGCTGCCCCCGCGGGTCGGGATTTTTTCGATGCTGCCCGAGCTCACGACAGGCAGTTAGCGGAGCCTGCCCCTCGTGTGCTTCCCGGGGGGCCCTAATAATGGACCAAATTTGGGGCAATGCCAATTGGTGGTTGACTCAATGTGGAAGGCCTTACTAATTCCATGTGGACGTGGAGGTGGAGATGGAGCTTTTAAGTAATTTACTACATAAATTTGATAAATAGGGTTATGGGTATTGATAGTCTCGCTATTTTTTAGTTGAGGCAACCGTACATTCGCTAAACGTTGATAATGTATTTGATTGGTCCAATTAGGTATTTTTTGGTTGTCACCTGTAAATATTGTCACTAATGTAGTTGAAGAGTATCATTTACTTCGATAAGACATTAATTATCATTTTTTGTGAAGTCTTTTTCTTGTATGATAGTAAAGGGACCTTATTAGAGTTATTTCTAGAGTTTGAAGAAGAATTCCCTCTTTTTTTTTCTCCAATAACTACGTAGGCTCTGAACTATTTTCAATGTCTTAAATCGACTCTCACTAGAGAAAGGAAACTATTTTAATGCCTTATCAGCATTCAAATGTTGTTAGAACTATTTTGACTTGAATCTAGAGACCACCAAGCTTTTCCGTGGGTAATCCTAATTATGATTGAAAGACCTCAAAACTCTTTCTAACAACATAACGCCAATAGGGCCAAGGCATTTTAGAGGAAACCCTACTCCATTGATCAAAACTAGGATGAACTATTTGGAAATGTAACTGTAGGAGCTTCTTCTATACTTATATGAGATGATGTGGTAAGAATTTCGCGAGTTTTGACCGGACAGATTGAAAGATAGTTGCAGTCAAAGTATTAAAAGATTGTCCCCCGAATGGACACTTGATCCTTTAGGGTTAAGATTAGAACTAGAAATTAGGTTTCTTTCTTTTCCACTTGTCACAGCGCGGCACTTGTCCAGCATGAAGACGGCAACAGCTTGGCAACAATAGTGGCTTTTGATCAAGCAAAATGCATGGAGAAGAGAGAAAGAGTTCTTGCGGAGCAGGATTGAGCCATGCCATATCCTCTCCAAATAATATCTTAGGCTTTTTCCAGCGTCGACCGTGAGTGGGGCCCACATTTTTCATCCACTGTCGGGCTCCATGTGACCGGCCTGCAGAGTGATCATTGGATGATAATCATCCCCCGCAATGATTTTCGTCGGACTGGGAATGAGAAAGAGACGGATGTTTTTTTATCTTGTTTTTGGAAAGCGTTTTTACCACTTGTTGGTTCAGTGGGCAATGATGTAAATACAAAACATAAGGCATAATACATTTTTTTTTGGTGATGGCCAATAGGAATTTGATTTCAACACAATTGATTTCATGTCTTTTCCGGTAGTGGACATTGGTTTAGTGGTGGAACGAACAAACACTTTATTCATTCCGCCCCCCTTGAGTGAAGAACGACATTTTTTTTAAAAAAAATTCCAGACAAATTGGCAATTAGTTATGAATTTTCAAGTGTGTTGCCATGTTTAGCTGATGCTGTCAATAGGTACGAGCCGATCGAAAGTTAAGGGGTCTTGACTAATAGCAAACCTCCATTTGGATGGGTCAATGGGTGGTAATGGGATGGAAGTGGATTGGATATACCCCAATTTTAAAGATGAAAGTTATGGGTTTTAATTGGATACTAAAGGGGGTTATCTTATGAAGAAATGAAGATGTTTAACCCTTAAAGAACAAAGCCTATGACGGTGGCATCAATCCCAATTTCCATACTACTATGTGCTCCAACTTTTTATTAAATAAAAGTGGATTTTTTAAAATTTCATTCTTCAGAGATGAGATCACATGTTTTGTTTAAGTCACAGAAATCACAATTTTTTTGGTGAGAATTCGAATTTATTATGATTTTTTCAAGAAAAAGTGAAGAATGTTCATATCAATTACAAAGTTCTGAAATTTTCACCAAGGGTGTACATTGTAGGGCAAAACTTGTGGTGTATATGAAACTTCTCTGTTTAGCTAAAATTAAAAAACTAGTCAACCATGGTTATAAGCCCAAAGTTCAAATCGCAATAACTTATTTAGATTTATGTATTTTTCAATTTTTCAAATTGGAATGAAAACTAGACTTCATAAAATTCATTTCATTAGTGGGACTCAAAATCAAAAAAATTAATTTTCATGACTCCAATTCAGATTTAGAGCTAGAGCGAGAAGTTTCTAAAATTTGCTACATTGAGATCCATGTCACAAACTTTTTCTTCTTTAGATGTAACATGAAATTTACCTCAATGAGGCAAGTTTTCATCATCATCTAATACTTACACATTTGATGAAATCTCCACAAAAAGAATAGAATGAAATATGACCGTTTACAACAATAATCATCCTTGAAATGTCATCGAAAAAGCCACTTTTTGGCTGCTCGGCATTAAAGGGATAAACTGAAAATTTTGTAACTTCCTTGCCAGCAAGCTCACTATACTAAACACTCAATATAGTGTGGATTCATTATTGATGTGGATCACCTACACTAATTTCCATCAAAGCATGTGCATGCCAAGTTCTAATTGGGTATTTGATGGCAAGCAAGTGTGTGTCAGTCACCAATTGCATGTAAATTTTCAATTAGTGTAGGAAATTTCAAATAGTCTAGTCTACACTATATTCAGGGAACGGTGTAGTTAGAGACACCCCCTTCTTATTGTTGATTATGCTACCGTTTTGTCACTCTACAAAGTTATAATGTGTACAATAGCTTGGTGGTCTTCAAACTTAAGTCGAAGATGTCTTCGTTGTCTTTGCATAAGACACGAAGAATATAAATTGTCTTGTAACATGCTAGGGTAATTTTGCAACTCTTGGGAATTTGAAAAAATTACAAATTACAATATAAAAAAATTACAAGTTTGATCAAAACCTAGAAATGGCCACCACGCTCTTACCATACGCAAGAGACAATAGACTATTGTAGGAAGAGTTACATGAGAAAAAGCACAAAAAAGGACCCTACCAAGGTCCCTTAGGCGCTAAAGGGTTAACCCCTAAACATCATAAGGTGCCGCTAGTGGCCACCATATTCTACATGTATGGTGTCATATTTGAACATGAAAAGGTTCAGATATTGAAATGACTCCCAAATGAAAGATGTTAGTTGAAGATTCTTCAACCCAAAGGTAAAAGTTTTGCTAAACTTTAATACATTTTCAGTATTCTACAGAGTAAAACACGTTCCTGTATATACGGTTCCCGACTGACGTTTAAGGTTAAACCCTAACACATGTACACTTGCCTCGTTGGAAACAGCGATGGGCGTTTCTAGTTACAAGATAAATACGTGCCGCCATAAGCTTTGTATCTCTGACTCTGCCGCTCGCGCTCTCCGCGCCTGCGCGTCCAGTGCAAAGGTTCGCTGGTGTTCAGTTTCCTGTGTCTGTTCAACCTGCTTCTCTCTTTGGCGGACAATCACCACAGCCGGTTGTATGGCGTCGTTAGGGTTTTCATGTGTGCGGCTTCTGTTCTTCTATCTAGAGATACTTGACTGCGGTGATGATTCGATAATCCCAGCTCGCTTTTAGCTTTCGCAAGAAAGCGTTGAAGAGAAACCATCGTTTCCAACACAAATTTAACCTGAGCAGTGTTGTATGTCTTGTGTCGTACCGCGATGATTAGTCTTGATAATCAGCCGCACTGTGGTTGAAACTATTATAAACCATACAGAACATCTCAGGGTCTGAGAGGTTTTTTGTTTTGTGTTCCGAGGCAATCTGACTAGAGTCACTCATGTGCTGGAAAATCCGTAGCACATAGAGCGCTGAAGGTTGCCGAGAGGAAGGGTCACGGGCAGCTGTTCTACCTGTTTTACCTGAAGACTCATATGAGGGATGAGTTTTATTTTCTCTTGTCGTGTGCGCATGATGATACCAAAGTGTTTCGGACCAGAGTTTCTGATCTGGGGTAGTAGCCAATTCTGAAGAAACCACTCTTGGCTGTCTGAGGTTACATACCTAGTCTCTGATTACATCGAAGATGAAATCGGACTCCCTGTTAGAAGGGTCACGATGATTCACAAGTCCTTCAGTCTTTGAAATGAGGGTGATCAGATTGATTTCTTCCGTCTATGGTTACAACAAACTAAATGCACTCTTATTGGAAAAGAACCCTAACACAACGGGCGTACGAGTTGTTTTTGTTTCAGATGAGAGAACGAAGACCTTAGGAAGTAATCCGTCAGAACGTATCGTCATGTGAGAATTTGCTCAATCTTCAGCATGATCTCGACTGAAATTTGTTGCAAGCTTGCGGCCTCCTTAATTTTCCGACCTCAACGCATCGAAATTCGTTTGGCAGAGGACAAGTCATAGTTCTGATCTCGAAATATAAAATTGTTCATGAATTGAACTCATTAGCAAGCTGTCAACTGCACGTGCTATCAACTAACTTACTAGTCCATTTAAAGTACGAATTTCGTGGACGTCACTACCATCCTGCTGCTGATAAAATCGCATTCGAGAAGGGTAGGACCTCAACTGCAAGTTCACCATCTCATTGATCTTGGTGTTGGAAGGAGAAATACCTTGAAACACGATAGGTCTCACGTTCCGAATTGCGGATATTGTCATCAATAGCTTGGAGCTCGACACTGTGAACACACCAGGTGAGTCTTAATGCGACTTTCGAAACAATGTGGACCGGCGAAACAACGAGTCAGCTTATGCTCAATTGGCAGGGAATACCGTTGAGTGGTTGACATCATAGAGGTGGCATAGGGTACTGCAGCTTCGACATATTTTGACAGGCTCCTTTGGAAGTACTGTGCGAGTGATGAACATTTCCGGTGGATTTTCTGAATGGTTATGAAGCTATTTGGCATAAGATGTGGAGTGACGCAAATGCACAAGAGCAGCTCGGCAGCTGACCATACGATCGATTATTACATATTCTTGTCCATTCATTGCAACAAAACGTTTTTTTCATACTCCAATTTAGCTTTTTCGGACAGCCAGTTGATTTCCATACTTCCGGTCGCGGGCGTAGCCACATACAAGGACACCAGGTTCGGGGAACGTGTTGCATTGCTGATCATAAGGAGTCTCCGCGTCGCTGTGGGCGTCCCATACACTTTGCCAAACTTCCACCCAGGGTTGCGATACATAAGAGCCGGGGTATAAATGCAGAGTCATACCTTTCTCGGCCTTTTGGCTAAGATCAAGTGTAGTATCTGTTCTTATCAGTTTAATATCTGATACGAGGGGCATTGCCCCTCATGATATTAATCTAATTTTTCAGCGGGTGCGGGTCCATTCGGTAGCTTGCTACCCGGACTCGCTAGCGTCGCCTTGGCATAGCACTTCCGCCTTGGCCGGCGCAGCCCTCCCCTTCTCGCGAGGGAACCAACCTAAACCAAACAGCGTTCTTGTGCCTGAAAATCAAGGGCGATGTTGCAGATACACTTTACCAGTACTGATAACTACAATTCTTTAGCGAATTGCCGATTTGGCATTTCACATGTTAAGTAAATATCAACGACGCTTACTTTACTTGCAAACAAGTTTGACAAGCTCTAGTACGGCACAGGAGCATAAGAGCTGCATCGTGACAGTTTGGCGCCAAGACGCAAGCTATAGTGTCCTCTAAAGACACATCTAGTAAAATGACAGCATTCACGGAAACTAAAGCTTGCAGCGCAATAAGTATCTTGCCAGAGGGTATCTGTGTACTGCACGAAGCAAGCAGTTAATCGCAAGCTCTCGACTGATCTCAACAATCTGACACTCCATTTACTCGAGAACAGAAGCTAGACGAAAGTCCCTTGAACCCTTCTGAGGTGTTTCGATCAATGCCCTTGTTGCCTCGGACCATACTGAAGGATAAACATAGCCGCGCTCCCGAGATCACCATTTGCACTCCATGCCCGCAGCCTGCAGAGAAATCAGAGTAGAATACCTCCGAAGAGCGGCCTGTGGATAAATCGAGATTACGGACGTTACTGCTGTCGCACCACCATCATATCCTCCCTGCATTGTCAAATTCAGCAGCAGCGTGCAATCATTCCTGGCTCTCTCTTGAGGTCGCGGTGTAGCACGGAAAGCCGATCCGCCTCATAAAGCAATAACTTACGGGGCCGGGCAGCTTCAAACCTGCCTCAAGGCCCATTTGGCACATTGCATGCAATGCCTTGGTTGCAATCTGGTGCCCTGTCTTGGATAGGAATTCACCGGGCAGTGTCAGGAATGGATGTCAAAGCACCAGATGCAAAACCATGGCGATGAGTTGCTCGCAGCTTCACACAACGCTCATCAGAGGAGAGGGGAACGCGCAAATCTCCAGCTTCCTCCTCATTCGGGACCTGATTTGGGGTAACCGATTCCCCACCTGCAGCTTAATGTCCTTCCGGACTGCCACCTTCCTCGTCTTGGATGTCATTCCAAAGAAGCCAGCTTCCGTAATTAACTAATGAAGCGACTTGCAGAATCTCTCAGATTGTGAATAATCCGAACTTCTCAGCTTGCAACAGATGAGAGCAGAGCGCTGCTGTGCAAATGCACAATGTGCAGCAGGGTGGGGGAGAGGGAGCCAGGGGGTGGGATATGTTCCATACGGAAGGGAAGCGCAGGAGGGGGCGAGGGACTAGAAGAAGACCGGATGGAGATGACAGGTTCATACCTTTCTCGGCCTTTTGGCTAAGATCAAGTGTAGTATCTGTTCTTATCAGTTTAATATCTGATACGAGGGACATCGTCCCTCATGATATTAATCTAATTTTTCAGCGGGTGCGGGTCCATTCGGTAGCTTGCTACCCGGACTCGCGAGCATCGCTTCGGTCTTGCACTATCTCCTTGGCCGGCGCAGCCCTCTCCCCTTGAGAAGGGACCCAATCTAATTCTAAATTGCATGAACCAGAGTCGTTTAACTCACAGTTATACCTCACCAGAATTGTTGTGCAAGCACTAGAATTCATAACCACATGCAATGACTCATTGGGGTCCTCTCCCCAACCTGCAGCTTACTGTCCTTCCAGACTGCCACCTTCCTCGTCTTGGATGTCACTCCAAGAAGCCAGCTTCCATAATTCACTAAAGACGCGCTGTCGACTCAGTTGTATTTCGGCTGTCATCTTCCCTCCTGACAATCCAACGAACATGATTCAGGCTGGGACCAGAATTAGGGCGGCTGTTTCTCTTGGCCTTTTCTGTGTTCAACTTCTTGATCGTCTTCTTCAAAATCACCATTAGCATGTGTACTTTCGCTGCCTCTGATTGTAAGTAGTCCTCAATACCCCAACGAAACGGAAGCCCTAACTCAACGAAACGTGGAATCCTGGTTTTCCCAGAGATAAATGCACGGCGTACAGATCATTGGGTCTCACGGACAATTGTACAAGTATACGATGCTTCACCTGGCGTGCGAAACAGACTCTGAACCGTCAAGCACCATTTTTACAGTTGAAACATTGCTCCGCAACGAACCAGGACCAGAATTTTTTGTTACTGAGGTCATTGCTGGCGTCACAACAGTGAAAGAAATCAGGAACCCCTAATGCCGCGGGCAAGTCAACAGAGTATACAGTACTCGGAACTCGTCATAAATTATAGGCCCCTCTCTGTAAAGTATACAGTTTGACGATCACGACGACGAGAATGTTCCAGCACGCAACAACCACTTATGCATGCAGTCACCTGCTCAGCTGCAGCCTGCTCTTGATTGAGCTTGTGCAGCACTCCTCACCCCATGCAAAGCACTGCAACCAAACAAGAAAAAAGTTACAGATTTCCATCACTCACACAGCCCTTCCAGACGAGCCAGTCAAAATATGTCGAAGCGGCATTCCCGCATTCTCTGTAATGGCCCACCTCAAACCACCGAGAAACGGAACCTTCTGCCTCTTCAGCAGACAGGGTAGATGACGAGCGGGTGGAGATGGTGGGAGCAAACTTTTCTCGTCCTTCTGGCTATGATCAACTGTAGTATCTTTTCTTACCAGTTTAATATTTGATAAGAGGGACATCGTTCCTCATGATATTAATCTAATTTTTTCTCGGGTGCGGGTTCATTCGATAGCTTGCTACTCGGACCCGCGAGAGTCGCCTTGGGCTTGCACGCTTCCTTGGCTGGGGCAGCCCTCTCCCTTTCCGCTAGGAGGGATCCATTCTAATCATAAATTGCAGAAACCGGAACTGTCGAGATGCCAACGAAGCTGGTAACTTCGTTGATTGAAAGGCCTATCCATAATCCGTGATCACGTTCCCTTGCCGAAGCATGCGCTCGCTCAACCAATACTCGAGGATGGACAAGGGGATGCAGTTCCTGAACCACCCTGAAAGCACGACTTCTGTGGACATCACTACCATCCTGCTGCTTTGCAATCCGAATTCCAGAAGGATAGGACCTCAGCTGCAAGTTCACCATCCCATCAATCTTGGTGTTGGGAGGAGACTTATGTCAAAAGACGATTGCTCTAACGTCCAGAGCTGCGGATATCGTCATACTTCCAAAACATACCTTGGAGCTTGAGACTGTGAAAACTCCAGGTGAGCCTTGAGACGACTTCGAAACAATGTGAACCGGCGAAACGACGGGGCTTGTGCTCATTTGGCAGAAAATTCCGTTGGGTGGTAGACATCATAGAAGTGGCATGGGTATTGGAGCTTCCACATATCTTGATGGGCTTTTTTGGAAGTACTGTGCGAGTGATAAACATTTGTGGTGGATTTCCGGATTTGTTATGGAGCTATTTGGCATAAGATGTGGACTGATGCAAATGCACAAGAGCAGCAAGGCAGCTGACCATATCGGTTGTTACATATATTCTTGTCCATTCATTGCAACAAAACGTTTTGTCCCTACTCCAACTCGGCTATTTCGAACTGCCAGTTGATTTCCAATATACTTCCGGTCAAATACCAGGACACTAGGTTCGGGGAATGCGTTGCAGTGTTGATCATGAGGACTCTACGCGTCGATGAGGGCTTCCCATACACTTTGCCGAAGTTCCACCAAGGCTTGCGATACATAAGAGCCGGGGTGTGAGTAGAGACGGATACCTTTCACGGCCTCTTGGCTAAGATCAAGTGTAGTATCTGTTCTTATCAGTTTAGTATCTGATACGAGGGGCATCGCCCCTTATGATATTAATCTAATTTTTCAGCGGGTGCGGGTCCATTCGGTAGCTTGCTACTAGGACTCGCGAGCGTCGCCTTGGTCTAGCACTACTTCCTTGGCCGGCGCAGCCCTCCCCTTCTCGCAAGAGAACCAACCTAAACCAAACAGCGTTCTTGTGTCTGGAAATCAAGGGCGATGTTGCAGATACACTTCACCAGGTGTATCAAAGCGTCCCAATTTTAATAACTACAATTCTACTAGTGAATTGCAAGTCTGGCATTTGGTATCAAGGACGCTTACTTCATTCATTTCACGTGCAGACAAGTTTGGCATGGCTCAGGAGCATGAAAGCTGCATCGTGACACTTTGGCGCCGAGACGCTAGCTATATTGTCCTCTAATGACACATGTAGTCAAAGAAAGCATTCACGGAAGCTGAAGCATGCAGAGCAATAACTATCATCCAATCAGGGGATATCAGTATACCGCATGGAGCAAGCAATTAATTGCATGCTCTCGACTGATCTCGACAACCTGACACTCCATTTACTCGAGAACAGAACCTACGAGACGCATCATTGGCACATTCCTTGCAATGCTTTAGTTGCAATCTGGTGCCCTGTCTTGGATAGGATTTCACCGGGCGTGGAAGTCTAGGATTCCAAGGCGACGAGTTGGTCGCAGCTTCACACAGCGCTTATCATAAGAGAGGGGAGCGCGCGATTCTCCAGCTTCCTTCACATGTAATGACTCATTCGGGACCTGATTTGGGATAACCGATTCCCCACCTGCAGCTTAATGTCCTTCCGGACTGCCACCTTATTCATTTCGGACTGTCACCTTCCAGCACGCAACAACCAATCACGCATGCAGTCACCTGCTCAGCTGCAGCCTGCTCCTGTGTGAGCTTGTGCACTCCTCACCCCACGCGAAGCACTGCAACCAAACAAGGAAAAAGTTACAGATTTCCAGCATTCAGACAGCGCTTCCAGACCAGCCAGTCGAAATATTTCGAAGTTGCATTCCCGCATCCTCTGTAATGGCCCACGGCAAACCATCGAGCAACCGAACCTTCTCCCTCTTCAGCACACAGGGCTGCACGTGACTGCAATTCCATGACCAGATTAGCACGCGCTCTAAACAGGACACGGTTTTCCAAACAGCACCAACATCAACATCGGCTTGACCAGCAATGTGCGCTGAAACCTACAGAATCGCGGCGATGTCTTCAGGAGCGTTTCGGATGCATGACAACAATTTCGGATCACCGAGTAGCCTTGCAGCTTGGTTGAAAGTCCGAAGCCTACTGTGAGCATGTTTGAAGAGCAAAAGGGCAACGAGCGGGTGATTTCGAGCTGGTTTACCTCTCCCCGAAACCAAGATAGATGGGAAGGTAAACGAGAATAAAATAGTAGGTCGCATCTAGTCTCGAGTCGGTTCGGAAAGCAACCGTTCAGGGTAGTTTCAAGCGCACAATCGTGCAAAGGTCTGCACCCCGAGTTGCAGAATCTCTCAGATTGTGAAGAATCCGGACTTCTCAGCTCTGCGACAGAAATGACTGGACCTTGTGAGAATCGAATGCCGGCGGTGCGTGGCGATGTGCGCGGATGAAATCGAGGGGCATCGCATTTGCAGCAGGCCCAGTTCGGGGAAGAGCAGCGGGTGATGAGAGCAGAGCGCTGCTGTGCAAATGCCCTATGTGCAGCAGGGTATGGTAGAGTATGCCAGGGGGTGGGATATGTTCCATACGGAAGGGAGGCGAAGGAGGGGGCGAGGGACTAGAAGAAGACCGGATGGAGACTGCAGAGTCATACCTTTCTCGGCCACTTGGCATGGATCAAGTGCAATATCTGTTCTTGTCCGCTTAATATCTTATATGAGGAACATCTGTCCTCATAATATTCTTCTTATTTTTTCCGGGGTGAGGGTTCAACCGTGAGCTTGCTACCCAGGCTCTCGAGCGTCGCTTTGGACTTGCACTACTTCCTTGGCCGGTGCAGCCCTCACGCACTCTCCGAGAGGGACCCAATCTAATCCTAAAGTGCAGATACCGGTATTGTCTGGATGCCAGTGAAGCTGGTAACTTAGTCCATGGAAACCCTGGCCATACCGTGTCATCACGATCCCTTGCACAAGGATCCTCTTACTCAAGCATACTCGAGGACGGACAAGTGGATGCAGTTCCTGGACAACTCTGAAAGCACGACTTCTGTGGACGTCACTACCATCCTGCTGCTGTTCAAACCGCATTCGAGATGGATAGGACCTCAACTGCAACTTCACCATCTCATCGATCTCGGTGTTGGGAGGAGAACTACGGTAGCAGCACCTTAAGGTGCCAACGATCCAATCCTGCCAGCTACGTTTGGCCCGGGAACAGGCTAGAAGTGAACCCTGAATTGCCAAGAACTTGGATGGGACTGATTTTGTCATTTACAGTGGTAGTTTAGGATATACATAGTGGCGGCGTTCATTTCATATTGTTGTCTTATGAGGTGCATGTCAGTACACATTCTCCAATATTCTTAGTTAATTCATGCAACTCACTTAGCCACCATCTCCTAATATTTCATTTAATTCTGTAAACAACGGTAGCTAGATTTGCAAAATCTCATGAGCAAAGATGAGGAAAATTCATGGCAGTTTATGTGAAGTTGGTTGGCATGATTTAAAAGTGGAGAGGGTTGGTAAATTGTGATGACACTGATCAGCTAATGATCTGATCGTAATTATTGCATGGTTCACAGCTTGTCTACTTTCAACCACGTATTTGAATCGGCAACCCCTCGTAGCTTCAACATCTCTCCGACGTCTGAAGATGATTTCAGAGCTTGTGAGCTAATTTCGTGAAGTTGATTTCAGAGGTTGTGAGCTAATTTCGTGAAGCTCATTTCAGAGGTTTTGAGCTGATTTCGTGAGCTAGTTTCAAGAGGTAATTTCGTGAGCTGATTTTGTCAGGTTCACAGAGCAACGTGAGGTGATTTCGTGAGCTAGTTTCATGAGGTGGTTTCATGAACTGGTTTCGTGAGCTGATTTCCTCAAGTTCACAGAGTAACATCAGGTGATTTCGTGAGGTGATTTCGTCAGGTTCACAGAGCAACGTAAGGTTTAGAGTGCCGTGATCAGGACCTCGCTGAGGTTTGTGAGAATTCTGCATTGTTGCGTGAGCATGGCGAGCATGCATAGTGGAGACATTCATGAGGATGAAGACGGCACATGGGAGTGGCCTGATTGAAAGAACCGTAAACTGTCAGGCACATGCAACGACTCCGATTACCAATCTGAGGGCAGCGACCATGAGGTGGATTTCATGAGACGAGATGCTTTGAATGGTGGAGGGGGTGGGACGTTTACTTTGCATGGTGTTCAAAGTTTCAGCGTAGGTGTCTATGAGACTAAGATTCTCTTCCCGCAGAGTGCAAGTGGGCGTACACTTCACCAACGGTCCCTTCCGAATGTGGCTGTTGAATCCGGGGTGGGTGCTGAAGGTGCAGGCCGGTGCAGTGTGAGGCTGCAGAGCTTGAGGCGAGAAGCACCGCAACCTGCTGCTCCCGGCGACCATAGTCATGGTGCTGACGGCATTGATGCAGCCTGCGGTGGTGGGCAACGGACACGCGCTCCTCGACAAAGAGGGGTCCACCTTCCTCTGAATGGGAACTGGACTAATGCACAGCTCCACGCAGCCTTGAGTGCACACGAGTGGAGCATGTCCGTGAACGGTGCTGCTACTGCCTATGACATTCCGAGGAGCTCTCTGCGTGCTCATTTGATAGGAACAACACTATCTAGGAAGCGAGGCGCGGCACCTGTATTAACAGCACATGAAGAACAACAGTTGGTGGACTACGTGATTGGCATGCAAGATCTAGGCTTCCCAGTGAGTATTTTGCAGTTAAAATTGAAGGTGGCTCTTATCACGCAAGGCAGAGACACGACATTCACAAATGATATACCTGGACCAGGTAGGTTATGTTGGTTTCGGAGGAGGCACCCAGAGCTGTCACTAGGCCTTGCTCAGGGCCTAGACAACAATCGAGCAAGGAGTCTATGTGCAGCCAATGTCAGCACCTTCTACGAGAACTTGGGAGCCTTGTATGAGGAGCATCAGTACCCTCCATCGCATATCTGGAAGTGCGATGAGTCTGGAGTGCAGGCTGGTCGGAATGAGGGTGCATACGTGTTGGCAAAGACAAGATGCCGCAGCGTGCACCAAGTCATTCTAGATGAACGTGAGTGGCTCACTGTATTAACCTGCATCAATGGTGCTAATCAGAGCATTCCTAGCTTCTACATTTTCCGTGGCAAGCGCTTCCGGAGAAATTATATTCAACATTGCGAAGAAGGTTCAACTATGGCTATGTCAAATAAGGCATGGATGACTCCGTTCCTTTTCTCTGCATGGATTGATCATTTCATACAAGCATTACAAAATAATACTGAGATATCCATTTCCTCACCTCACCTTCTCATTATGGACGGACATAGCTCGCATATTATTCTGGATGTTGTTCACAGGGCACGAGCAGTTGGCCTTCACCTCTTGACCTTGCCATCTCACTCCAGCCATGCCATGCAACCACTTGATGTATCAGTATTCAAACCATTCAAGGCAGCTTTTCGTGCGTACAGAGAGGTGTGGACACTAAACAATAAAGGTATTGGTGTTTGAAAAGAGACGCTGGCCTCATGGGTGTGGAGGGCGCTGTGAAGGGCATTGACAACGGAAAATATCATGGCTGGATTCCGGGTCATAGTCCACTAGGGTTACTCACTTTTGGGCAAAAATTGAGAATTCAATTAAAAATTCAAAAAAAAGTTTTTACTTTTTGGTTGATTGGTGATAGAAGTCAACTTGATCCTACATGTAGGCCTGATTTTTTTGTTATTTTATTCCTTCTACAAGGAATTTTTTAGGAACGCTAAACTTGAGAGGAGGGACATTGTGATGCTAAAAAATCCTAATTTTGAGTTTACAATTATTTCAACAATGATCTAATTATTAAAAAATTATATATACGTGTTCAATCTTGTTTATTTCCTTTTCCAATTAACAAAAGTGTAAAAAAGATTATTTTCAAATTTTTATGGAATTTCTCATTTTTTAGTGAATTAGTGAATAAAACCTAATAATGATTACAAAATGGTGAATTGCCCTTGGACCCTAGGATCCATTAATAATGTCAATCATTCCACCAAGTTCAATTATGCCATTTTCCTGATTTATATATCCTTAAAATAAATAAGTAGTGTTTTATTTAACTTTTGTGACACTGTGACACCAAAAACGGGGTACCTTAGTGGACCATGACCCTTCCGCACAACGGGCATATACCCATTGAACAACGAGGCAAATGGTTTAGGGTCGATTCAGGAGGTTCTCGAAGAGCCTGAAGATGTCCCTACCGAAGGGAATCACTACTTCGTGGAGGTGGCAGAGTCCAACTCAGAGGAAGAGCCCGGCCAAAGGTGCTGCTTAGAGGCTAGCCGAGGAGAAGAGCGAAGCAATCAATCAAGCCAGGAAAGTGTTGAAGGTGTCAACAATGTACCTGGCATTGGTCAATTTGTAGTGCTCCCAACGATTCCAATTCGCAGCTCCAATCGTGCAACACAGTCGCCCTTGATTGACTATACAAAGTCAATAATGTTGACTTCAGACAACTACTTGTTGTCCATGGAACAGTTGGGAGCAAAACGCGAGGAAGCTGTGAAAGCAAAAGAAGCGCGCAAATTAGATGCGCAAGCAAGAAAGAAAAGGCGCGACATAGAGAAGGTCCAGCGCGCTACAAAGAAGCAAAGAAATGAGGAGAGGGCCGCGAAAGCAAGGGAGAGCTTACTGGAAGGTCGTTGCAGCTCGCGGTTGGGGCAATGATTTGCAGGCAAGACTCAAATCTGGCGTGCCTCCTCCGCCAGGCTCCTACATTGGGGTCTACTGCGGAAGCGTGCCATCGTGGTGCGTGAACAACCAACGACGCCGCAAGATCCTCTTGAACAAAGCGAGAGTGGGAGCAACAGCTTCTCGATCTCAAATTCAACATTGACAGGGGTGCTCACAAGCCATGGCCAGATTTGAGTCGCAAGAGATGACCGTTGGGTCAAGCTGCAGTGGTGCTCAAGGCCGTTGAATCCTCTGACGCAGGAACCTTTGCAACGTAGGTGGCGGGAAGTTGGTGATGGGCGGAGTACATGCACAGCTCATCTTCCCCACTGGCAGTGGCAGGATTAGAGACCGGGTGTGCTTCATTTGGGTGTGACGTGGTTGGACTTGGTTCACATGCCGATCAGACTTGGTTAGCTACAAGGCCAGTTTTGGAGAAAGTGCTTTGGTAATTTACCAAAATTGTACTCTTTCTTAAATGTGCACATGAACTCCACTCAAGTGAATATGAACACCAGTTTCCCATGTATTTGTAGGCTATTCAAAGCATGACTTTGGTTGTTACACAGTTGAAGTGTTGTCTCTTTTGGGTAAATCTAGGGCCACTTGTAGGTGTCTACAGCACCTTCACTTCAAAAATTTGTAGAAAATTCATCTTACATCATAAAATTCTCATTTCAGTGGCAAACATCTCCTCCCAGATTTGCGAACCATCTTGCCATTTCACTCAGCATAGTAGGCACACCGAGGAGGCTGAACCCCTTATTCTGTCACCTTAAGGTGCTGCTACCTTATGTCGAAATACGGTAGCTCTCACGTCCAGAATTGCGGATATTGTCATCAATCCGAACCATAGCTTGGAGCCCGATACTGTGAACACACCAGGTGAGTCTTGATGCGACTTTCGAAACAATGTGGACCGGCGAAACAACGAGTCAGCTTATGCTCAATTGGCAGAGAATACCGTTGAGTGGTTGACATCAAAGAGGTGGCATGGGTATTACAGCTTCGACATATCTTGACAGACTCCTTTGGAAGTACTGTGCGAGTGATGAACATTTCCGGTGGATTTTCTGAGTGGATATGAAGCTATTTGGCATAAGATGTGGAGTGACGCAAATGCACAAGTGCAGCAAGGCAGCTGACCATACGATCGATTATTACATATTCTTGTCCATTCATTGCAACAAAATGTTTTGTTCATACTCCAATTTGGCTTTTTCGGACAGCCAGTTGATTTCCATACTTCCGGTCGCGGGCGTACCCACATACAAGGACACCAGCTTCGAGGAATAAGTTGAGGTGCTGATCATAAGGAGTCTCCGCGTCGCTGTGGGCGTCCCATACACTTTGCCAAACTTCTACCCAGGGTTGCGATACATAAGAGCCGCAGTCTAAGTGTTGAAGTATACCTTTCTCGGCCTTTTGGCTAAGATCAAGTGTAGTATCTGTTCTTATCAGTTTAATATCTGATACGAGGGGCATTGCCCCTCATGATATTAATCTAATTTTTCAGTGGGTGCGGGTCCATTCGGTAGCTTGCTACCTGGACCCGCGCGCGTCGCCTTGATCTTGCACTACCGCCTAGGCCGGCGCAGCCCTCCCCTTCTCGCGAGAGAACCAACCTAAACCAACTAGCAATCTGTGTGCCTGAAAATCAAGGGCGATGTTGCAGATACACTTTACCAGTACTGATAACTACAATTCTTTAGCGAATTGCCGATTTAGCAGTTCACATGTTCAGTCAATATCAACGGCGCTTACTATACTTGCAAACAAGATTGACAAGCTCTAGTACTGCTCAGGATCATGCGAGCTGCATCGTGACAGTTTGGCGCCAAGACGCAAGCTATAGTGTCCTGTAAAGACACATCTAGTAAAAAGACAGCATTCACGGAAACTAAAGCTTGCAGCGCAGTAACTATCTTGCAGTCAGAGGGTATCAGTGTACTGCACGAATCAAGCAGTTAATCGCAAGCTCTCGACTGATCTCAACAATCTGACACTCCATTTACTCGAGAACAGAAGCTAGACGAAAGTCCCTTGAAAAATGAGGTCTTTCGATCAATGCCCTTGTTGCCTCGGATCAGACTGAAGGATAAACATAGCCGCGCTCCCGAGATCACCATTTGCACTCCATGCCCGCAGCCTGCAAAGAAATCAGAGTAGAATACCTCCGAAGAGCGGCCTGTGGATAAATCGAGATTACGGACGTTATGCTGTGGCACCACCATCATATCCTCCCTGCATTGCCAAATTCAGCAGCAGCGTGCGATCATTTCTGGCTCTCTCTTGAGGTCGCGGTGTAGCACGGAAAATCGATCCGCCTCATAAAGCAATAACTTACGGGGCCGGGCAGCTTCAAACCTGCCTCAAGGCCCATTTGGCACATTGCATGCAATGCCTTGGTTGCAATCTGGTGCACTGTCTTGGAAAGGAATTCACCGGGCAGTGTCAGTCTAGGATGTCAAAGCACCAGATGCAAAACCATGGCGATGAGTTGCTCGCAGCTTCACACAACGCTCATCAGAGGAGAGGGGAACACGCAAATCTCCAGCTTCCTCCTCATTCGGGATCAGATTTGGGGTAACCGATTCCCCACCTGCAGCTTAATGTCCTTCCGGACTGCCACCGTCCTCGTCTTGGATGTCATTCCAAGAAGCCAGCTTCCGTGATTAACTAATGAAGCGACTCGCAGAATCTCTCAGATTGTGAATAATCCGAACTTCTCAGCTTGCAACAGATGAGAGCAGCACGTGATGAGAGCAGAGCGCTGCTGTGCAAATGCACAATGTGCAGCAGGGTGGGGGAGAAGGAGCCAGGGGGTGGGATATGTTCCATACGGAAGGGAGGCGCAGGAGGGGGCGAGGGACTAGAAGAAGACCGAATGGAGGTGAAGGATTCATACCTTTCTCGGCCTTTTGGCTAAGATCAAGTGTAGTATCTGTTCTTATCAGTTTAATATCTGATACGAGGGACATCGTCCCTCACGATATTAATCTAATTTTTCAGCGGGTGCGGGTCCATTCGGTAGCTTGCTACGCAGACTCGCGAGCGTCGCCTCGGTCTTGCACTACTTCCTTGGCCGGCGCAGCCCTCTCCCCTCGAGAAGGGACCCAATCTAATTCTAAATTGCATGAACTAGAGATGTTTAACTCGCAGTTATACCTCACTAGAATTATTGTGCAAGCACTTGAATTCATTACCACATGCAATGACTCATTCGGGTCCTGTTTTGGGGCACCCGATCCCCAACCTGCAGCTTACTGTCCTTCCAGACTGCCACCTTCCTTGTCTTGGATGTCACTCCATAATTCACTAAAGACGCGCTGTCGACTCAGTTGTATTTCGGCAGCCATCTTCCCTCCTGACAATCCAACGAACATGATTCAGGCTGGGACCAGAATTAGGGCGGCTGTTTCTCTTGGCCTTTTCTGTGTTCAACTTCTTGATCGTCTTCTTCAAAATCACCATTAGCATGTGTACTTTCGCTGCCTCTGATTGTAAGTAGTCCTCAATACCCCAACGAAACGGAAGCCCTAACTCAACGAAACGTGGAATCCTGGTTTTCCCAGAGATAAATGCACGGCGTACAGATCATTGGGTCTCACGGACAATTGTACAAGTATACGATGCTTCACCTGGCGTGCGAAACAGACTCTGAACCGTCAAGCACCATTTTTACAGTTGAAACATTGCTCCGCAACGAACCAGGACCAGAATTCTTATTTTTACTGAGGTCATTGCTGGCCTCACTACAGTGAATGAAATCAGGAACCCCCAATGCCGCGGGCAAGTCAACAGAGTATCTGCGGAACTCTTCATAAATTACAGGCCCCTCTCTGCAAAGTATAAAGTTTGACCATCACAACGAAGAGAATGTTCCAGCACGCAACAACCACTTATGCATGCAGTCACCTGCTCAGCTGCAGCCTGCTCTTGATTGAGCTTGTGCAGCACTCCTCACCCCATGCAAAGCACTGCAACCAAACAAGAAAAAAGTTACAGATTTCCATCACTCACACAGCCCTTCCAGACGAGCCAGTCAAAATATGTCGAAGCGGCATTCCCCCATTCTCTGTAATGGCCCACCTCAAACCACCGAGAAACGGAACCTTCTGCCTCTTCAGCAGACAGGGTAGAAGACGAGCAGGTGGAGATGGTGGGAGCAGACCTTTCTCGTCCTTCTGGCTATTATCAACTGTAGTATCTTTTCTTACCAGTTTAATATTTGATAAGAGGGACATCGTTCCTCATGATATTAACCCCTAAAGGACCACGTGTCCAAATTTGGCTTTTTGAAAAATCGGTCAGGTTCCTATGGTGTCAATTTCCAACATTCCACTTTGAAATTTTTACTATAGAAAGACATTACCAAGAGCTCAGTGGGAAAATAATTCTTTCCTAAATTGGACATTTGATGAAAAAGTTATAGGGTTTTGAATTTTAAATGGGGAGGGCGGGCACCTCGGGCACCTCCAAAAACTTTTGATAGGACACTCTATTGAAAGTGAGATTTTGAGTACTCGCAAGTAATATTATTTCCCTTCATGTTGTCAAAAAAAAATTTCTTGTCTTTAGTGAAAAATAGCATACCAACCCAAGTCAAACATTTTCACACATTGTCACTCATTGTTGGGCAAGGTACCAAAAAAACTTCTTCTTTTCCACATAAAACCTAGAGATCTTCATATTTTTCACTTTTTATTTTTTCCACAATAATATGTAATGTAAACCTTCTTATTGACCATTCGGATTATCAATCGAAAACATATTAAGTTCAAAAAATATTTTTCACTTTTTATTTTTT
Organism: Bryoerythrophyllum caledonicum; assembly: GCA_963971425.1. NCBI lineage: Eukaryota > Viridiplantae > Streptophyta > Bryopsida > Pottiales > Pottiaceae > Bryoerythrophyllum > Bryoerythrophyllum caledonicum. Next base: position 14,095,760 of record OZ020519.1, read on the forward strand.
CAACAACAATATGTAATGTAAACCTTCTTATTGACCATTCGGATTATCAATTGAAAACATATTAAGTTCAAAAAAAATTAAAGTGTGAATTAACAAATTTCGAGCCTCCACTCCTTGCACACTTGTTTTGAATATGCTACACCCTGTCTCTACCTCTAAAAATTGGTGTGTAAGGAGCTTATGTCATGCTTAATAAGATGGTAATAGATTTAGACCTTGTGTAGTGAAATTTCTTGACACCAACTGAAGTCAAAGTCTGCTGATCAAGTAAACGCATGGAAGAAAATGAACCATTTGCTTGACTTCAAACACTGTAATCTTTTAATCCGTGCGGTCAAAGTTTATGAAATTTTGAACATGTATTACTTAATAGGCCTTTATTGAGATCCTACGGTCAGAACTAAAAATCAAAGTTTTTGTTACCTTCTTTATTCATTGCACTAGAGTCCATTAATTTTGAAGTGTTTTTGGTGTAAAACTGTCTTGGTACCTTAGGGATTAATCTAATTTTTTCTCGGGTGCGGTTCATTCGATAGCTTGCTACTCGAACCCGCGAGAGTCGCCTTCGGCTTGCATGCTTCCTTGGGTGGGGCAGCCCTTTCCCTCTCCTCCAGGAGGGATCCAATCTAATCATAAATTGCAGAAACCGGTACTGTCGAGATGCCAATGAAGCTGGGGACTTCGTCAAATGAAAACCCTAGCCATAATCCGTGATTACGTTCCCTTGCGGAAGCATGCGCTCGCTCAACCAATGCTCGAGTATGGACAAGGGGATGCATCTCCTGGACCACCCTGAAAGCACGACTTCTGTGGACATCACTTCCATTCTGGGGTCAAAGCACACTACAGTTGTACGAATTTGTAGTCACGGCACATTTTCAGAGCCAGGTACAAGTTTGGACTCAATTTTATACTAGATTTTTTTACTAGATTTTTTTACATTTTGGAGAAAATTATTAATAGGTATAGTCCTACATCTTGCATACATTGAAGAATAGAAATCAAAATAGTCATTGCATAAAATGAAACCCTCAAAATGAGTACAAACATAAAACGTTGGTGCTGTCACAGTTTCAGGTTTCACATGTTTGTACTCATTATGATGATTTTTAGTTATCATTTTAACATTTTAAATAGCTATATATGATCCCCTATTCTTTGGCTACCACGCCTTGCTATTTGTATAGATAAAATGATAGCCAATAAATAATAAATGTAACAAAAGTGGCTTTTCTTTCGGGGATCCAAAACATGAGTTTAAAGTCTTTTTCTTCCATTTTTTTTAAAGATTGGCGTTTAGGGACTATATGTCTAGGGCGGCCAACAATTGAATTTTGAAAAAAACATATTCTTTCTCCTCATTTCTTGCATTGAAGATTATACTCCCTATATAGCTATAGTTTTGTTAAAACTCTCAATGTGTGAATTGTAATTGGATGTCAATAGGTACGACAAATCCACCATGTGCACGATAGGAAAGATACCCATCAACCTGCCGGGAATTTGGAGACTTTATTTATTGTACTTTAAATATTGTACAATTTGTACCTGTTGTACAATTTGTACAACGGCCAGGGGGTCAACTGGAGTGTGCGATCACCCTCTACTGCTTTGCAATCCGAATTCCAGAAGGATAGGACCTCAACTGCAAGTTCACCATCTCATCAATCTTGGTGTTGGGAGGAGAATCATGTCAAAACACGATTGCTCCAACGTCCAGAGCTGCGGATATCGTCATTCACCCAAAACATACCTTGGAGCTTGAGACTGAAAACTCCAGGTGAGTCTTGAGACGACGTGGAAACAATGTGAACCGGCGAAATGACAGGGCTTGTGCTCATTTGGCAGAAAATGCCGTTGAGTGGCTGACATCATAGAAGTATGGGTATTGCAGCTTCGACATATCTTGACAGGCTTTTTTGGAAGTACTGTGCAAGTGATAAACATATGTGGTGGATTTCCGGATTTGTTATGGAGCTATTTGGCATAAGATGTGGACTGATGCAAATGCACAAGAGCAGGAAGGCATCTGACCATATCGGTTGTTACAAATATTCTTGTCCATTCATTGCATCAAAACGTTTTGTCCCTACTCCAACTCAGCTTTTTCAAACAGCCAGTTGATTTCCATACTTCCGGTCACATAAAAGGACACCAGGTTCGGGGAATAAGTTGCAGTGTTGATCATGAGGACTCTCCGCGCCGTTGAGGCTTCCCATACACTTTGCCGAAGTTCCACCAAGGCTTGCAATACATAAGAGCCGGGGTCTGGGAGGAGAGGTATACCTTTCTCGGCCTTTTGGCTAAGATCAAGTGTAGTATCTGTTCTTATCAGTTTAATATCTGATACGAGGGGCATCGCCCCTCACGATATTAATCTAATTTTTCAGCGGGTGCGGGTCCATTCTGTAGCTTGCTACCCGGACTCGCGAGCGTCGCCTTGGTCTTGCACTACCGCCTTGGCCGGCGCAGCCCTCCCCTTCTCGTGAGAGAACCAACCTAAACTAAACAGCGTTCTTGTGCCTGGCAATCAAGGGCAATGTTGCAGATACACCTCACCAGGTGAATCAAATTGTCAAAATATTGATAGCTACAATTCTCTAGTGAATTGCAGGTCTGGCATTTGGTATTAAGGACGTTTACATCATTCATTTCACGTGCAGACAAGTTTGACAAGCTCTAGTACGGCTCAGGAGCATGAGAGCTGCATCGTGACAGTTTGGCGCCAATACGCTAGCTATAATGTCCTCTAAAGACACATCTGGTCAAAGAAAGCATTCACGGAAACTGAAGCTTGCAGAGCAATAACTATCTTCCAATCAGGGGATATCAGTATACCGCATGGAGCAAGCAGTATAGCGCATGCTCTCGACTGATCTCAACAACCTGACACTCTATTTACTCAAGATCAGAACCAAGTAGACGCATCATTGGCACATTCCTTGCAATGCTTTAGTTGCAATCTGGTGCCCTGTCTTGGAATAGGAATTCACCGGGCGTGGATGTCTAGGATTTCAAAGCACCACATGCGAAACCATGGCGACGAGTTGCTCGCAGCTTCACACATCAGAAGAGAGGGGAACGCGCGATTCTCCAGCTTCCTTCACATTGAATGACTCATTCCGGACCTGATTTGGGATATCCGCTTCCTCACCTGCAGCTCAATGTCCCTCCGGACTGCCACCTTATTCATTTCGGACTGCCACCTTATTCATTTCGGACTGCCACCTTCCAGCACGCAACAACCAATCATGCATGCAGTCACCTGCTCAGCTGGAGCCTGCTCCTGTGTGAGCTTGTGCAACACTCCTCACCCCACGCGAAGCACTGCAACCAAACAAGAAAAAAGTCGCAGATTTCTAGCTTTCAGAAAGCCCTTCCAGACGAGCTAGTCGAAATATGTCGAAGCTGCATTCCCGCATCCTCTGTAATGGCCGACGGCAAACCATCGACCGACGGAACCTTCTGCCTCTTCAGCACACAGGGCTGCACGTGACTGCAATTCCATGACCAGACTAGCACGTGCTCTAAACAGGACACGGATTTCCAAACAGCACCAACATCAACATCGGCTTGACCAGCAATGTGCGCTGAAACCTACAGAATCGCGGCGATGTCTTCAGGAGCGTTTCGGATGCATGACAACAATTTCGGATCACCGAGTAGCCTTGCAGCTTGGTTGAAAGTCCGAAGCCTACTGTGCGCATGTATGAAGAGCAAAAGGGCAACGATCGTGTGATTTCGAGCTGGGTTACCTCTCCCCAAAACCAAGATAGGTGGGAAGGTAAACGAGAATAAAATAGTAGGTCGCATCTAGTCTCCAGTCGGTTCGAAAAGCAGTCGTTCAGGGTAGTTTCAAGCGCACAATCGTGCAAAGGTCTGCACCCCGAGTTGCAGAATCTCTCAGATTGTGAATAATCCGGACTTCTCAGCTCTGCGATAGAAAATGACTAGACCTTGAAAGAGTTGAAAGCCGGCGGTGCGTGGCGATCTGCGCGGATGCAATCAAGGGGCATCGCATTTGCAGCAGGCCCAGTTCGGGGAAGAGCAGCGGGTGATGAGAGCAGAGCGCTGCTGTGCAAATGCACTATGTGCAGCAGGGTGGGGTAGAGATTGCCAGGGGGTGGGATATGTCCCACACCAGAGGGAGGTGAAGGAGGGGCGACGGACTAGAAGAAGAGCGGATGGAGATGGCTGATTCATTCCTTTCTCTGCCTTTTGCCTAAGATCAAGTGCGGTATCTGTTCTTGTCAGCTTAATATCTGATACGAGGATAACTTCCCTCATGATATTATTCTTGTTTTCCTGGGTGCGGGTCCAATCGTGAGCTTGCTACCCGGGCTCGCGAGCGTCGTTTTGGACTCGCACTACTTCCTTGGCCGGCGCAGCCCTCACGCACCCTTCTAGAGGGACCCAGTATAATCCTACAGTGCAGATACCGGTATTGTCTAGATGCTAGTGAAGCTGGTAACTTCGTCCATGGAAACCCTGGCCATACCGTGTCATCACGATCCCTTGCACAAGGATCCCCTTACTCAACCATACTCGAGGATGGACAAGGTGATGCAGTTCCTGGACAACCCTGAAAGCACGACTTTTGTGGACGTCACTACCATCCTGCTGCAGTTCATACCGCATTCGAGATGGATAGGACCTCAACTGCAAGTTCACCATCTCATCGATCTCGCTGTCGGGAGGAGAACTATGTCGGAATACGGTAGCTCTCACGTCCAGAATTGCGGATATTGTCATCAATCCGAAGCATTGCTTGGAGCCCGACACTGTGAACACACCAGATTAGTCTTGATGCGACTTTCGAAACATTATGGTCCGACGAAACGACGAGTCAGCTTGTGCTTGATTGGCAGTGGATACCGTTGAGTGGCTGACATCATAGAGGTGGCATGGATATTGCAGCTTCGACATATCTTGATGGGCTTTTTTGGAAGTACTGTGCGAGTGATAAACATTTGTGGTGGATTTCCGGATTTGTTATGGAGCTATTTGGCATTAGATGTGGACTGATGCAAATGCACAAGAGCAGCAAGGCAGGTGACCATATGATCGATTATTACATATTCTTGTCCATTCATTGCATCAAAATGTTTTGTCCATACTCCAAATCGGCTTTTTCGAACAGCCAGTTGATTTCCATACTTCCGGTCGCGGGCGTACCCACATACAAGGACACCAGGTTCGGGGAATAAGTTGCAGTGTTGATCATGACGACTCTCCGCGCCGTTGAGGGCTTCCCATACACTTTGCCGAAGTTCCACCCAGGCTTGCAATACATAAGAGCCGGGGCCTGAGAATTGAAGTATACCTTTCTCGGCCTTTTGGCTAAGATCAAGTGTAGTATCTGTTCTTATCAGTTTAATATCTGATACGAGGGGCATCGCCCCTCATGATATTAATCTAATTTTTAATCGGGTGCGGGTCCATTCGGTAGCTTGCTACCCGGACTCGCGAGCGTCGCCTTGGTCTAGCACTACTTCCTAGGCCGGCGCAGCCCTCCCCCCTTCTAGCAAGGGACCAGATCTAAAATCAAACAGGTAAAACACAAAGGCAGTGGATAAACGACCAGAAAGAGCTCACAAGTGTTCATGGAACCAAGTAGTGTGTAAGTGCATGTTTTCAGCAATTCCAGGCTTCCGCCTTGATCCATGGGAGATCGTGTTTGGTGCTGCAGGTATGTGTCCTTGTGATAATATGGGAGAGTAGGGTCGCGCAGAACGAAGCCAGTTTGGTGCCTAACTCATATCGGATGGGACCTCAAAGTACAACCCCTTTTGATTTATCATGCTATTCTTTTCTCACTCTAAATAATTATCAGATAAATGGTGGTCTTTCAGTTAGATTCCTTCAAGCACTGGAAGAGCTTGGTGGTTTTTAAACTCAAGTCAAAGTAAATCCTAGAGAGTAAAGAAAAAGAGTTTGCACAAGGGCCCATGAATAATAACCGACTTCTCCTTCGAAATGAATTTTGATCAATTCAGAGCTTTTAAGATGATTCAAAATGAAAAAAAGAGCGGATATCTTCTCAAAACTTTGGGTGACTTCAACTCTATTGGGACTTCCGAGGATCAGAAGAAATGAGTATTGACACATGAATCTATCAGGAGCAAAGAACTGCGGCGTTTTTGTAGGTTGATGAAATCACAACTCAAGCAGTTCCCTGAACTTTCAACGCGGCAAACTTCAAGGAGAGCTCATTTTCAAGGCGCCGCAGCACGAAGAGCTCCTTGGACGTGATGAAGCTGGTCACAGTGCCCATGTCCTCAGTGATTGGTCGACGGCATGTACGCCCAGCGCGGTGGATGTAAGAGGTTACTGAAGGTGGCCACTCGAAGTTGTACACATGTGTTACTTCGGGTAAGTCAAGGCCCCTTGCTGCAAGCTCTGTGGCTACTAAGAGGCATTTGCCTTCCCGGAAATCCTGTAACCAAAATTTAAGTTCATGAGCATGCAAATGAGTTACTTGTAAAGTCATCTAAAGTTTCAATATAATATCCTTCTTTTCACTACTCTTTCCTCACTTCTACATAGTTATTAGAACAATAGAAGAGCTAGGTGGTTTCTAAACTCAAGTCAAAGTAGTTTTAACTGTCTTTAAGAGTGAGTCAAAGTAGTTTTAGCCGTCTTTAGGAGTGAAGAAAGAGTTTGCAAAGATCAAACCTGTTAAATATTAGGTGCCTTTCTCTCCTTTGAGTTGATATTAAAGATTTAGATGTGATTTCAATTATTCAAAATTTTAAAAAAGAAGAGGGGTATCTTATTCAAACTTCGGGTGACGTTACAAAGAAATTCCTCACTAACTTGCTTCTGTGAGTGCAGGTCATCGAAACTCACAGAAAGAGTAGCAGTGCGGGCATTCACGTGCGACTCTTCTTCCAGAACCAGTGGCTCCCATAAAGCATCTTCGTCAGGCGCAATCTTATTCCTCGACAGATACTCTGCAACAGTGACTGTGCTTGGAGTGTTCCCAGCTCGCTTCGCCTTCTCTGACTGCAACCATGAGATCAGAGAATTGATCAAGCACAAAAAGAGAACCAAAGACGAAGAACGAACTCTTACTTCACATGATCGGTTATCTGCAGGTAAGACTTTCTGACTAGATGCTACACCGATTATTGCTAATAATGCGTGTGACACTTGTTCCCAAAACACGCAAATTCTAGAAACTAGCTTTATAAAATTGTTACAGCCTCATGTTTTACGATAGAGGGACAATCAGCATCGCCTTCACTAGCTACTCTCCCTCTCTATTAGCAATAATAATTGTACTTATCGCCATCGTTCTGCATGCTGCATCATACCTGATCGTTTACGAAGATGATAGCCGCCTTTGGAGCATCTGCTTGCAATAATGATAACAAAGTTTGCAACCTGTCGTCCTTCTCACACACCTGAAATACCACTACTACGTTGGTTGCGCAGAAACAGAACTGAGAATCATCTCTCGAAATTCACTTGCAAAGTGAAAGCTGACTGACGGTATTCTTACCACATAACGGTGCTGAAGATAGGAAGGCATCTTGTCCTCCGGGTGGACATGGATGTGCATTACGTCCTCCTGCGAAACTTGAGGCCACAAGATAAGAGACTTCGATGTCAAAAGTATTCTGCTGTTGCATTGGGTATTAGTGAGTAATGTTAAGAATCGGGTACCTTGACCCACTTGTTCTGGATACAATCGTTGAGGAACCGTCGATGCTGCGGAATGGTGGCGCTCGCGAGGATGCTTTGACGTTGCTGAGGGCGTGTGTACACGCTCAGGAGCTTCTGCAGATGGCCGCCTTCTTTTGCAGCGCCCATCATAGCATCCACCTGTTCTGCACAAATCACACGTCCTGTATTAGGTAATGGATCTAAACATACAGACAAACAATTTCACTCTATTTAGACCCAGATGCATTCAACGTCATACTCGTTAAACTGAGACTATTTCAGTTCAATTCATACCATCTCAAAACAGAATATCAATCTTAGTTTAGCCAGCATGGTCATTTGAGTAATCATCATGTCCATCTCGTAATCTATTTAACACTAGAAACAATGAATTATATTAGTCTGAAATTTGTGGGACAGACTCAAACTATGTTTCAAATTGTTATATATGCAGGTGGGGTTTCATAGAAAAAAATAGAAATAAGAATGTCCCTGATGTATAAATATTCATTTACCTCGTCAATAACAACGGTGGTCACAGCGTTGGTGCGCAGGTTCTTGGTCTCGATCATGCGAGCAATGCGCTCCAAAGTGCCAACAACAATATGGGGCGGCTCCGCCTGAAATAATCACCTTAATATTTAGGAAAACAACGCACAAAGATGAAGAACTTGGAGAAAAATGTTCAACCCACACCTTGAGCCAAGCTTTCTGGCGACTGGAAGTTCCGCCTTCCAACAAGGCCATCACCATCACAGCCCCTTTCTCCTCTTCCGAGCCTCCTTTACCCGCTAACTTGCGTGCAACTTTGGCCACCTGTGAGGAACAAAATGAAATTAAACAAGGTTGGGTGCAACAATTCGACCTCCAATTGCGGAACAAGAGCGAAAGAGTATGCAGGCAAGTTTCCAAACACTTTGGCCCTTCCTACATTCCATCAGAAGATATACCTGCATTCCCAACTCTCGGGTTGGGACGACCACAATTGCTTGCACGGCAGCTCTAGAGGGGAGAACTTTGGCGAAAATTGGTAGAAGGTACGCCAATGTCTTCCCGGAGCCTGTCTGTAGAGAACATCAAAACCTCTCAAAATGCGACCAGAAGAGAATCAATCACTGCAGCAGAGTGATGCAGACGCAACCTGCGCGTGGAGAATACAGTCGCGGCCAGAAAGCAGAACAGGCAACGCCTCCCGCTGCACATGAGTGGGCTCCGAAAACCCCAACTCCTCCGCCCTGCACGCGCAACCAAGTCCCAATTCAGACCCCAAACCAGGGCAAGGAAGAACACTAATCTCAAGCATCCACGAAAATTTACCTTCGCAGCAGATACTCGGGCACCTTGCCTTGACAGAGCGCGCTCAACGGACTCTCATCTGCAACGACCTCCTCGTCATCTGCAACCGCAACCGGGCTCCTCGACTCCGCAGATTGAACATGAACATGCCGAGCTGAAATGGAATACAACTCCCTCGTAGAAAACTTCACAGATTTCCCAACCCAAGTGGTCCTGCTCAGATGCAAAATTGAGGGCGCTACCCCAAAAACCAACGGCGTGCGTGACGCTCTCCACACAGCGCGTCCTGTCATGCCCGCCATTGTGCAATGCTTCACAACCCATTAACTTGTTCCCAAACCAGAACTCTCGCAAATGAAGGCGAGTTTCTGTTGAGGTTCAGGGTTTAGCGGGCGCCATCGGCCATCGGCCATCGGCCATAGGATATAGGCCACCATCTCCACCGGGGCACGGGGCCCCGGCAGATTTGCCACCTTGCCGACTTTTTTTTTCTTAAGAAACTTCTCTCACCGCACACGGTTTCCCGGGCTGCCGAACAGCAAATTCGTTGCTTTTGCCGGGTGGATGTTAGGTTCTCCCGTTGAGGGTGGCCTCTCTCGTGCTGCCATGTTGAATTTGTTCTACTTTTGATGTGCCTACGTTTGTTGGTTTGTTCTATTTCATGATCTGGTGTGAAGGGATTTGTGAGCTATCTTCAGTTCAGTCCGTCTTCGGTGAAGAGTTTCAGGTCGTCGTAGGGTTTATCCACGAGATTTCGTGTTGTGTGTGTCTAGGTTTGTTGGATTTGTGGAAGAGATGACAGCCGCAATGCCAGTGGCGCCGGTGTCTGCGGCCTCCCGCAGCAGCTTCCGCTTTTGCAGGACAGGCTGAAGGGCTTGTGAGGCAGGCTGAAGGGCTGGTGCAGTGCCTGAAAGGAGATGGTGAAAGCTATGTTGATGAGGGCCTTCAGCTTAATGCAGCAGCAGGCATTAGTGTACTAGCGCAGAAGTATTATTTCCAAAGCTTTTTCCATTCCCATTTGAAAAAATATATGTATAGTTTTGCAGGTAGTCTGCTATGTTGAAACTGATTATAGGCCCACTTGTTTCACATCATGAGCAGTGTTCTTAATCCATTACAATGACTAAGCGAGTGTGTTTCAAATGTCATGCAGTGTGGAAGGCTTACTACCTTCGCAAGAAGCGGAGGCTGAACCAGCCATCATCTCCAGTTTGTGCGGTGTCAATGACGGTGATTTCTATTCCTGAAACCATTTGAGGGTATATTAGTTACGACAAGACACCACCGCTCGACCTGTTGGTCTTTTCAGTATCCTGACTTTGATGAGGTTGTGTTGCAGCTGGTGTCAAAGAGGAAATGGTGGATGCGCTCTGTGCATCTGCTGCCCACGCTGACTACCGCGAAAGTCTGTTTCAGAAAGTAAAACAGGTTTTAATCGTTTGCAGCGATGACAATTTCAAAAGATAGTCCTTGCAGGTGTGATTGAGTTCTTTGTAAAGTCACCCACAGTTTCAATAAGATACCGCCTCTTTTAATCTATAATACTACTCATACCTCACTCTTAATAGCTATTAGATCAATGGAAGAGCTTGGTAGTTTCTCAACTAGAATACTTCAATTCAGTATGGAAGGGCTTGGTGGTCTCTAAACTCACAAGTGAAAACTCCAGGTGAGTCTTGAGACGACTTCAAAACAATGTGAACCGGCGAAACGACCGGGCTTATGCTTATTTGGCAGAAATTTCCGTTGAGTGGTGGACATCATAGAAGTGGCCTGGGTATTGCAGCTTCGACATATCTTGACAGGCTTTTTTGGAAGTACTGTGCGAGTGCTAAACATATGTGGTCGATTTCCGGATTTGTTATGGAGCTATTTGGCATAAGATGTGGAGCGACGCAAATGCACAAGAGCAGGTCGGCAGCTGACCATACGATCGATTATTTCATATTCTTGTCCATTCATTGCATCAAAATGTTTTATCCATACTCCAATTCGGCTTTTTCGAACAGCCAGTTGATTTCCATACTTCCGGTCGCGGGCGTAGCCGCATACAAGGACACCAGGTTCGGGGAACCTATTGCAGTGTTGATCATGAGACTCTCCGCGTCGTTGAGAGCGTCCCATACACTTTGCCGAGCTTCCACCCAGGGTTGCGATACATAAGAGCCGGGGTGTGAATGGAGAGACATACCTTTCTCGGCCTTTTGGCTAAGATCATGTGTAGTATCTCTCCTTATCAGTTTAATATCTGATACGAGGGGCGTCGCCCCTCATGATATTAATCTAATTTTTCAGCGGGTGCGGGTCCATTCTGTAGCTTGCTACTAGGACTCGCGAGCGTCGCCTTGGTCTAGCACTACTTCCTAGGCCGGCGCAGCCCTCCCCTTCTCGTTAGAGAACTAACCTAAACCAAACAGCGTTCTCGTACCTGGAAATCAAGGGCGATGATGCAGATACACTTCACCAGGTGAATCAAAGTGTCCCAATTTTAATAACTATAATCCTAACAGTGAATTGCAAGTCTGGCATTTGGTATCAAGGACGCTTACTTCATTCATTGTAGGGAATGATTTGAGCCTCCTTATACAGTATTGCTCCGCACTTATAAATCTTACACTCATGTATAGAATTGTCCATTTGAATATTTGACTAATCCATAATCACCTTTTCCACAATAAAACACCAAACATAATCAATCACAGAAATAAAATTAACAATAATATGAAATCTATGTAATGAAACAAATCAAATCCGTGAAGGAAAATCGCTCTTCATACCAAGGCCATGTACAAAGCACACTACATTAATAATCTAAGCAAACTCACCACAAAGAAAAAACAACAAATATTTGAAGCAAAATCCCACTACATACCAAGGCCATGTGCAAAGCACACGATATTAGCAGTCCAAGCAAAATCTCAACAAGGAAACCAACAAATCCCTGAAGCAAAATTGTTTTTCATACCAAGACCATGTGCAAAACATACGACGTTAATAATCCAAGTAAAATAACGACAAAGAAAAAAACATGGCCAAAAGATGCCATGTACGAAAAATGTGAAAGAGAAGCACATATTACCATTTGGTTGCTGTTATTTCATCCAACAAATCTTCCTCATAGAGTAGGAGCTCCCTCTAAATAACCTCGTCTCCAAATTTTTCTTTCTAAGTTCTCCTCCAAATCTTCTAGGCAGATCTTTCTCCTGCTCACCTCCGTAGCAGAACCGTAAATCCTAAACCACCACGACAACTCCCTTCCCCCGCTCGCTTCCGCACTTTCGCATAAGCTCCTTCAATGTTAAATCATTGCCACAGCTCCCACTTCCCACAACCTGAAACCGACTCTAAACAAGCTTAAACCCTAGATCCGAGCACCCACACAATAACCTTAAATCAAAACCACACACTCATATGAAAGTGGTCTCCCCTAAACACTAGATCCAAGCATCCTGTGGGTTGCTGCAACCTCCGCCTGAATGCGGGCAATAAGCTCGTCGTTGGGCAATGGGCAACAAATGTCCACTGAAAGCCTCCGCCCAAATGCGTCTCTCTGCCCGACGCCTGAGTGCCCGAACTGCAGCCTCCGTCCGAATGTGGCGCATCTGAAAGCCTCCGCCCGAATGCGTCCCTCCCACCAATGTCCGAATGCGGTGCGTCCCTTCCATAGCTCAGATCCAACAAATGAAGAGCTATCTCCGAAAATTACGGAGCTCCCTCCTGATTTCTTTTTATCTCGTCTATAGTTACAAACAAGACGGTAGCACACTAGCGACGTTGACGAGATTAGAAGAAATCAGGAGACGAGATGATAGCACAACAGCGAAGCTACGCTGTTGAGACGATGGAGCTGCGTCCGGGAAAGACGACGGCCTTCGAGGTGCGAGACGATGGAGTTGGGCGTCGATGTTGTGCGTACTCGACGTTGGAGTGGAGCTGGAACGGGGCTGGAGCGGGTGCGACCAGAACATGCGTGGGAGTTGCTAGAATGGGCGTGAGCTGTAAAACCGAGCGAGTGAGGGGGTGGCTGCGTTGGGTAGCGGGTAGCGGGCAACGAGCTTGTGGCTTGGGCAGTGAGCCAATAAATCCGACGAGGCTGCACCATGGCACAACGCTCGTCGGGGTATTTTATTGGTCTCCGGACCGCACCACATTGTTTAGTGTTAGCATAGAGTAGATAGTTCTAATATGCGTTTGTTAGTGATATACGTCCATCAAACCACATCCTTTCTACGGATGTATTTCATCTATTAGGATTTTGCATATTTTGCATGAGGGTTTTGCACACAATTGGGTCATACTTTCCATTATGCCTTAGGATTTTGCAGACAATCAGAATTTTTAGGCAGATGTTGTATTTGATATGAATTCTCTTCACTTTTTCTTAGGAAAATCACAACAATAATAAATTTTCACCAAAAATCTGCATATTTTGTGGGAAAAATAAATTGAAGAAATTTCCACCTATATTCAATGACGAACTAGAGCACATAGTGGAATGGAAATTGGGATTGATGCCACCGTCATTGGCTTCGTCTACTAGACGTTAAAGGATTGAGAAGCTAAAGGTTGGTTTTAAATTATTAGCTTTAATATATTGTGATCCTCCAGCCCGAGTAAAATAATGATATAAATTTGACATGCCACGTGTCATTGGAATGGGCTCAACACAAATACAAACTCATTTAACGATTGTATGTCTAATACACATAAAACATCATATTACAACCTAAATGTAGTTTCTTAGACCTTTATTTCAGGTTTACGGTAGGGCAACCACTACTGAAGTTACAACCATATCTATCATATTTGGGTCGTAGGATTACATTATTCTATAGCCGATAATTTCGTTTTTGGCATCTCAAATGCTCAATTTGTGAAGTTTTGGGATGGGTCAAAATCGGCACAATTTGTAGTAGACATAGGGCACAAATAATGGCTCACGGCTTACTTGAAGATTCAAAACTAATTGTGAGTTTAAAGCTCTAAAAAATTGCTCGTCTTCTAAAAAAAAAAGAAAAAAGCATCAATAATTGACACCGATCCAATACCCGCCTCAAGTTGATGCGCGGACAAACCCCGGGTATAAACCCCGAACGACGACGACGACGACGACGACCAGACAGGCCTGAAGAAGCACGTCCTGCTCCGCGATCCTCACGGTTTGATTGCAGCGAACAGGCACTGAAATCTCCACAGAGAGCACCTCGATCGGCATCCACATTCGCACTCACACCCGATCTACCCGCACCCCAGATTTGGGCTCAAACGAGCGACCAGCGCCAGAGAAAACCGAGGAGAGGCGCCGGAGGAGCGACCTCAGATCATGCGCGATTCATTTCGCTAGGGAGGGCTGCTGCGAGCGCGAGGCGGGACACACAATGTGGAGCCGGTTCGAGAAGCTCAAGGACAACATCACGCAGATTGCCACCGACGTCTTGGACAGCCAGGACGAGGATGTCGATGCGCTCCAGGAGTACCGCAATGGCGCGCCCGACGATGCCGAGGACGCGTCGCCCCGCGAGGTAGCTCACTTGGATAATCCTCAGTTTTCAGGGACGGATTGCTTCCTCTGACCTAACATTTAGTGATTAGGGTTTTGATGGGGTTTTTTCCTGGGTTGAATTGCAGTTGGGGTATTACACGGAGACACACGTGGACGCGGCAACGATGAAGTACGCGGGTCTTCTTGAGGAGAAAGAGGTGTGAATTTTTGAGCTCATGTTGGTTGTTTTTCGGGGGTAGAACTTCATACTTACTGAGGTCAATTGTTGACGTTACGTTTGAGAGCAAGAAAATGTTATGTTGTGTGTCGTTTCTTGAAGCAAATATAATCTCAGAAGTGGACCTGCAATTTGCATAGAGTTCAGTCTCTGTTTTGTGGAAGTTTTCAGAACCTATCCTAGTGACATCTTTTTTCCGGTATGTTGTTTGGTGTTTCTTACAGCAAATAGTTCTACCTAAGCTCAGAAGTGGACCTGCATTTGCATATGGTTGTTCAGTTTCTGTTTTTGTGGAGATATTAGAACCTGGTTTGACATCTTTTTCCGGTATGTTTTTCAGACTGAGGTTTCGATCTTGCGGGAAGAGAACAGGGTGCTCAAGGAACAGTTTCTGATCAACAGCACGAAGCTAGATGCGTTGCTAAACGAGCGGAATAGCAAGGTAACTAATTGCTTCAATAATTCAGCGTTTTCTGGTATGGATTTGAGTGTCAGGCAGATGGTCTGACTTTTTTTTTTTTTTGTGTATTCATCACTTGTGAAGGTTTTTTGAGTGATCTTGGACACTGTCCGCTGTGCGAGAAAGGGTCCTGACTATCCAGGTTGTGACATTCAGGTTGATCCTTCGCCCTCACATGGTGATCAACGGTCCATTCCAGAAAATGTATGGGTCTACACACAGATGTTTCCATTCTCCAACTTCTTTCATGTTTCGCTTTTAATAAGATTCATGTAGCAGTTTCCTTTTAGAAACAAAACCAATCTAAATACTTCTCATGCTTTAGGTTATGTCATGTTGCCTTAGTCTCGTTTTAGGTTTTTTTTTCATGAGGAGGTTCTAAATCCATGTGTGGTCATGCAGGCGAAGACAAATGGACATGTGGAGCAGCTTGAAGGAGACGAGGCATTGGTTGAGAAAGCAGTCATAGAGCCTGAAAGTAGGTGATCTCATTATAACAAGAGTTTCTGAATGCTTCTAAGATGGGGTTGAATTCAACAATTTCTATTTGTTAATTTTTTTGAAATGGGAGATTAGTGCTGGTTTTTTGTCCAATTGTGTGCACTGGCCATTGCCTGCTCAGATTATTATAAACTTTCCGTTTTTTAGAGTTTATAAGCTCAATTATTATGTTGCCATCTGCAGAGGTTTTGGAAGATTATAACGACCGGTTTAGCGCTCCAGAGACCACCAAACTCGAACTCAGCTCATTAAGTGACAAAGTTAGTCACATTTCTTGTTCAGCTCTTTTAAGTTTTACAGATAAACCGTGGTTTTAGATAGCTTAGTTATGAGCCTGAACTACATGAGGTTAGTCGGATAGCACTTCGAAGTCTTCAACTAGCATTGGGATCTGTCAGTGTTGTTGCCATCATCCGTCTTGTGAACATTTTAATGTAAGCAAGAAGTTAGTCAGCCTTTCTGATCTGTGCGATGCAAATCCAGGCAACCTATGGACCAGAGGAAACAGTGCCGGTATTTTCTGAGGCAGAAGGTAATGAAAGTGACTATACAGTCAAGGAATCACATGAAGCTTATTCTGACAAGGAGTCACAAGCATCAAGAGCAGAAGATGAACAGGTAGTTGTTGACATGGGTAGTCTTGGTTTGCACTCCCTTTATTTAGCGGTGTGCGTTAAGGTTGATACTATAAATTGCTCAGGAAGATTCTCTTGTGTACGAAGTGAACAGCTTAGTTTTTGTTCGTTTCTTATTGTGCCTGTCGTTATGTGTATTGCTTGTTCTAATCTAATTGTTCATGGCCAGCTGAGAGCCTTGTCTGAGCGATTGAGAGCTTCAGAGGATGTTTGCTGCTCCATGCAAACAAAACTCGAAGCCGTGTCGCTTGAGAGAGATTCACTTTCAAAAAGCCTGGAAAAGGCATCGCTGGAGCCTGAGAGACTTGCAAAGAAGATCGAAGAGGCTCTGCTGGAACGAGACTCACTTGCAAAGAAGATCGAAGAGGCTCTGCTGGAACGAGACTCACTTGCAAAGAAGATCGAAGAGGCTCTGCTGGAACGAGACTCACTTGCAAAGAAGATCGAAGAGGCTCTGCTGGAACGAGACTCACTTGCAAAGAAGATCGAAGAGGCACTGCTGGAACGAGTCACACTTGCAAAGAAGATCGAGGAGGTTCAGCTGGAGCGAGACACACTTTCGAAAAGATTGGAGGAGGCTTTGCAGGAAGAGCCTGATATTCTGTCAAAGAGGACGGAAGAGCTGTCTCAGCAAGAGGAGCTTGGTTCATTGTCACAGAAAATGGAAGAGCTTCTGGTAGAGCGAGACTCGCTTCTGAAAAAAGTGGAAGAGGTGTCTGCTGCGCGCGACAAAGCAGTCCAGAACTTGGGAAGATTAAGACAGAATCTTCTGGACATGGTACTCATCTTCTTCCTTTTAAATTATCTCGATGAAGTCTATTCAGATCTCGAATACTGTACTATTGCTTACATGTGAGTTGACTGTGATGGCAGGAATCATCGACTTCAGAGAAGATGGATAACGACAGCATTCTCATTGGAGATCTCGAGCTGCGGGTGGAGACCGCTGAAGATCTGGTTGCGCAGTTGCAACAAGCTCTCGCCAAATCGCAGGATGACTTGGCGCAGGCAAACAGGAACAATGACTCCAAGTCAAGGGACACCAGCGAAGAAATTCAGCTTCTGAAACAAAGACTTCAAGCTTGCTCTGAGGCTTTAGAGTCCAAAGACACGGAACTTGCGAACCTTCAAAGTGCTCTTGGACAATATTATGCAGAGAGTGACGCTCAAGTAAATATATATACTCTTTGAACTTCTCAATGGATTATTGCTGGTAATGGTTTTGTTGGCGTTCACTTCGTTTTCTTCAACCTATTTCAGGTCTTTAATATTCATGTCATTGCTACAGGAGCGTCTGGAATTGGAGATTCGTGCAGTCAGGGAATTGAATGCCAGACTAACAAGAGATTTAAAGGTAGTTTCCTGTATCAAGACAATCCATGTGTCTACTTTTCTCTGGATTTAATTCATACTCATCAAACTTCTTTAGAAGTGCTGTGGTTGTTTGAGGTTCTCAAAGAATCATGGTCTGAAAGCTATGGATAGGTCATAAGTTCGTGTGTATCCCTACATATAGTTTTTTTGTCGTCTGCTTATACTCACATGGCTGTGTTGCAGATTGCAGAAGGGACAATTGATTTAAAGAGCAAGGAACTGGAAACGATTGCAAAGAAATTAGCAACTGCTGATTCCCTCAGTGAGGAGCAGAGAGTGACCATGCACAAGCTGCAGCAAGATGTGGTGAAACTCCGTGGCGCACTTGAGCAATCCATCACCAGCCTCAATCGCATGTCATCTGACTCGGACTTTTATGTTGACAGGTTCGCTTTTCATGTTTCTGCTTCCTCGTCTGATCTTCAACGGCTTCTACTCAGTTGCAGCTTTACCACAGATCATTCGTTTGCCCATGTTGTCCCGTTAACCATGCTACTTTTGTGGCTGTGTAGGCGGATTGTTATCAAACTGTTGGTGACCTATTTTCAAAGACACCATAGCAAAGAGGTTATATCTTTGCGCCTGGCCATTATTTTTTTCCCCCCTCTCCTGTTAAATATTCTTTCTCCATGTCATCTTCTCTGGTTTTCAGTCAGGGGATGGAATATTGATAAAAAGCTATTCCTCTGCAGGTTCTGGATCTCATGGTTCGCATGCTCGGCTTCTCGGAAGAAGACAAGAGACGTGTTGGAATGGCGCAACAAAACGCCAGAGGTGGCGGAATGGTTCGAAGTGTATTTGGTGTGCCAGGCCGTATTGTGGGAGGCATTCTCGGTAGTGGTTCGGATCCAGACACAGGATCTCCTCGAGCTGCCCCTGGTGATAATCAGGTACGTTGCTCTCTCACAATACCCCTGTGAAAACTTCAGTCCTGTCAACTCACTGCGAAATCATACAAAGTAGAGATACCTGAACTTGGTGCTTGTTGTTTGTACAGTCTTTTGCAGACATGTGGATTGACTTCCTGCTCAAGGAGTCGCAAGAACGGGAGAGGCGAGAGAGGGGCGAGGCGCCGCCCATGGCCGGCAACATGACACGCTCCATGCCGTCCTCGCCCTCCGGGTTCAGCCACAAACCCAGCAGTAGCTTCTCTAGCTTCCCTTCCTCCTCTTTCCTCCTCCCTCCCAAGCCTAGTCGCGTCTCCTCTTCCACCGACCTGGAAACCATCTTGACCGGTGCCCAGAGTCATGACGATGCTTCCTCATCTTCTTAGCATAATCCTCAATCCCCTCCTCTCACCTTCGTATATATCATAAATCTCCCTTCTGCCTCTTCTCATCTTAGTCTATAGTATGATCTCCATTATTCTCCGGTTCTCATTCTGGTATCTTCATCTTCTCCTCTTAGTGTTCAGTATGATCTCCATTTTTTCTCCGCTTCTCATCTTGGTATATCATTATCTTCATCTTCTCATCTTAGTATGTTATGATCTCCATTATTGCCCTCTTCTTTTCCGGTTGGAATGAACCCAAAGGTCCATTATATGTAGGTTTAGGTTACGACTAGGTGTTACATTATTCATTGGTACCAGATATTTTTTGGTTCAGTTCTTTGTAAGAGATCATCTACCAGCAATTTGATGAGTGTGGTTTCAGTTTTAGATTGACTCAGCCGCCGTGTTCTCAAGTGAATAAAGAGCTACTACAGGAGCTTTAGAATCCTTGATCTCATGCCATTTTGTGAATGTGCAGGTGATGCTCATTATTGAGGTAATGGGACCGGGAATGTGAAGGAATCTCTTGAACATTAACTTCAGATACAGAGCAGTTCTTTGTATCACACAGATGGTGGCTCATGAATATGCTGGAATCAATCAATGTTTGTAGGTTCAATCCTCTGTGAGGTAGAGATCAGATGCTGCATTCTTTACATGATGTTGAGTGTCTTCTGTACAAACACAATTTTGTAAATGTGATTGAGACATGTACACATCACAACATGGCTTTGTTGCAAGGAGAATAGATGTTTGTGTTGGGGCTCAAGTCAAACAAGAAGTTGTTGGGTTTAAGAACAACACAGATCTATTGAACTACTAGAAGTCTTCATTAAGAGTAAGAATAAGTAGATTAACAAAATCAGCGTATTCTGTAGATGTAAGATATCCACGATCGACATAGATCCCAATTTCCCGCGCCTTTGTCACCTTCCTCCGCGCCAGTTCCCACATCCACATCTCACGAACATAAAGATCCCATCATCTTCGTCCCAAGAAGATACCACATCATTCTACAATTGGAAATCAAAGTTCTAGCCTCTCCCGCGCCTTCTCCGGCTCTACTTTAACTTTTTAAAAGTTTTCAAAGACTTTAAAAGTTCGCCTTCCCCGCGTCTGGCTGGTGTCAAAGATTGCATTCCCCCATCTTTCAGATTTTCCATCATCTTCTCGAGATAAAGATAAAGAGAGAGAGGTAAAAATAAAGACCAAGATAATCTTCCTTGGACGAAGATGACGACCGCCGCTGATCTTCAGGAGGTAAAGATAAAGATGAAGAGATAAAGATAAAAATCATCTTCGTAAGACCAAGATGACGACCGCCGCTGATCTTCACTTCGCGCGCCTTAACCTCGCTCCGGAGCGTTCCCCCCTTCGCTCGTCGCGTCGTCGTCTGCGATTCACCGCGCCGCGCCTCGATGTTGTTGCCAGTTACGTCGCCGCAACACAGCTCTCGCGCGTTCGTCTCGACGCCAGCTTTCTGGTGACACCGGAAACGTCTCTTAGGGTTTGGTTTGGAGCCTGGAGGAGCGTACCGACTGGAGGAACGAAGGAGGGAGGTCACCGCTTTGGCGAGAGAGGAGTAGAAGCGGTTATTTGGTACGTTGATAGCGGTTGTTGTTTGCCCTAAGTGGAGGAGAGGAGGCGTGGTGGAGAGAACGTGTGGAGAGCGAGGGTTTTTGGTTTAAAGGTTTATGAACTTCTTGGAGAAGAGTGGAGAGGAGGCTTTTTTTTTTGAGAGAGGTGGAGTCTGTTGTTGTTGTGGAGTGAGGCTGTGAGAGTAGGCAGTTCGGTAACGTTTTAGGACGAGGTAGAGGGATAGTTGTCTTGTATTGTTTGTTCTATCTTTTTTTGCTGGTTCTTTTAGTTCTGTGAAGTTAGAGGTTCGGTGTGTTAGTGAGGCGGAGAGGTTTCCGTGCTTTTTATAAGTAGGTTTTTGAGGACTTTTTTGTCTGAGAGCAGCGTGTGTCGTGGAGGCGTATGTTTCTTTTCGGTTAGGTCTTAGTGTGATATTTATACGCTCCGTAAATAAATTTCAGACGGTTAGGGCAAGTTCGTAGGCGGCTTTTTATATTAAGCTCTGTTTGGTGAGAGGCAAGGTTGAAGCACTGCGAAGCTGCACGGGCGACGTTTACTATTGCGTTAACGGCAGTTTTATAGGTTTAGTTCTTTGCGCGTGTGAAGTTTTTTGTATAATTATTACGCTGAATGGTACAGGTTCTCGGTTTCTTACGGTGAGGTTCTACAATGTAGTTGCGTTTAACCTTATTTTAGGGGGTTTCTGCTGATCCGTGCTTTGTGTGTTCAGAGGTGTGGAGAGTATATTTTGTTTGTGACGCGGAGAGGTTTAGAGGCATCAATCATGCTTCAGGTGAGGTTGCTTACTTCGCGTTGTCCATGGCTATCGTTCTCATGTGCTCCGTACAACCGTTGGTAGTTTGTGCACTTGTCTTTTATGCGTGCGTGCGTGCGTGCGTGTGTGTGTGTTTTTTCTTTTTTTGGTTAATTTCTTGTTTCTTTAACTCTTATATTTATTGGCCTGGCTGTTATTTGTCATTGATTTTTATAGTATATATCTGGGCAGACGGACTTTCGTGGAGCGAATGGACCTAAGCGAGCCCGCACAGATGGTAAATTTCAGTTATTTTTTTTTAAACGTGGGGATTATTGTCAGCTTCATGTTAGATGCTTCCATTTTTTCCAAATTCACTGGCCTCTCTGTATGCATTGTTAAGATTTTCCATGGATCGGTAAGCTGTAGATATTTTTTCTGTTTTTCTTGTGACGTTAAGCTGACTTCCGTTTTGCGCAGATTCAGGGGCACGTGGTGAGGGTGATTGGACATGCCCTCAGTGTGGTAATGTAAACTTCGCGTTCCGAACCACTTGTAACATGCGCAAGTGCGCTACTCCAAAGCCTTCTGACGGGGGCCAGGTAATTGGATCATCTAGTCATGACCTCAATGCGATCATGCTTGAAGTAGAATCATACATCATTGCGATTTATTTTGCTTTCATTTATGATATCCCTGACATATCTAACGTTCTTACTCCCGAGTTCAAAGTTGTTTGCATTGCAGAGGGGTGTTGGAGGTCCTCTGGGACCTACCGTTTATGACCAGCCCCCAGCACCAATGTATATGGGAGGTCCTGGTGCGCCATCACCACTTTCCCTTGGGCTTCCTTCGAGCTACGGAGCTCCCATGCTCATGGCTCAACAACCAACAGTGACAGTACCTTACGATTATGGTGCTTCAATGAACAACATGCCCCAGTCTTACCAACAGATTCCTAGGCCGGCAGGTTATGCACCTCCAGGGACTGTTCTTGGCGGAGGTGTGCAGCATTTCCGTTTTGTACTGTTGTACATGTTCCCTGTGTCTGTAGGATGTTAAATATCCTTGTCTATCGACCACAATCGTATTTAGCTACCGTAAAGCATCCCCGGTGTATTACAAAATGATAAACTTATTGTCAGTCTTTATTTTCTCATTATTTTCTACTCGGAAGTCATCGTATTCTATGAGATGTCAGTCGAAATAACCTTGGTATTGTCAGTGCAATTTGCAGGCCCAGCATATGGCGGTCAGCCTGTCATGGATGCTTATGGAATGAATCTTGGGATGAATATGGGTCCTCCGGTACGTCTTTAAGCTTGCCTGAAGGTTCTTCTATTAGGCTTTACGAATGTTACGTGGCTTGGTTATATATATTGAAGATATTTATAGAAAATTTTATACCAACCTTTTCTGTTCATCATAGTAGAGCTGGTGTTAGGATTGCATGTTGCCTCTCTTGGAAAACCTGATACCAACTTCTGCTCTTGTAGCCAATGGATGCAATGCAGATCCCTCCACCTAGAGCACCAGGAAATTATGGAGAGGAAAATGGATCACGCAAGCGGAGGGGAGGTATGATAATCTTGGCGTTTTGAGGGTTGTGTTAATTAGCTTCCCTTTAACTGAAGTCTCTCTTTATGTTCAGTGATTGTCTTGATTACATGTCATATACTCATCTTCACTTTGATTTTACATTTAGTGTTTTTCCCATTTTTCTCCACTATCAATCACTTCAAGTTTATTTAAATTTTTTTAACTTTTCATTGTTTTTTGCAATCAGGTCCAGATGGTGGGTTATCAGAAGGTGACTGGGTATGTCCGAAGTGTGGAAACACGAACTTTGCATTCCGTACTACTTGCAACATGCGAAAATGTGGTGCCACGAAGCCAACTGAGAATGTGCGACTCTTTTCCTCCTCATTAGTGTGTTTTTCGTTTTATGGAACTGTGTTCTTTGCTTTTGGTGGAGGCAATTGATTTTGTGGTTCTTATTTTTTATCACTGCTTTTTCTGCGTACTTTCATTCCAAGCTAAGATCTGTTCATCAATTCTCTTCTGCAGAGTCGTTTCAACAATGCTCCTCCACCAAGAGCACCACCTGTTACTCGTAAGTGTCAGCCTAAATGGTTTGGAATCTCGATTTTCCCCCCAGTTCAGGTGGACATATTAGACGTTCATCTGTCGTTTGAATTCTCTTTGCGATTTGCTCTAACATCTGTGAAACTCTGCAGAGGGACCCCCTCCTGATGGAAGCTGGACCTGTGAAGCATGCGGTAATGTGAACTACCCATTCCGTGTGAAATGCAATAGACGGAACTGTGGCGCAGACAAACCAACGGAATCAAAGGCTCCGCCAGTGTCTAGTTCTCCACCACCGGCCGCTGACCAGGTTTGTGATGTTAATGTTTGTATGTTATTGCATTTAATTGTGTTGAATCATGTCAAGTGTTTGTTGCTTCTCGACTTTTGTCTGCTAGTGTGCTTGGTATTCTCCTCATGGTCTGACTGTGCCTCCAAGGATTCAGAACATGAGTACAATCGATCTTTGCTGTTAGAAGTTGGTTGTCTTTGGTTGTCATTTTTTTATCCTCGATGGCGTCTTAGGGAGTTGAACGTCATTCCTGTCTGAGGTCGATTATGACTGGTTTAGGGTGAGAATTGGTCTTTGGTTAGCTTTCTGTGGGGTTTTTTTTGGGCTTCTGTAACCAGGCTGGGTAGAGTCCTGGCAGTTTTTGAGTACCATCTTTGCATATATTATATTTTCTGATGCTAACTTGATGCAGAAACGTTTTAATAGTTGTTTGTTCCGGATGGCAGTAAGACATTCGTACTTAACGCTTGCTAACACTGTCTTGATATTTGGATGGTTATTGATTGTGTTCCGTCTGGCACTGTTCCAGTGAGTGCCGTGTGTTGGTCCGTCGCAAGGTCATGGTGGAACGGAGTCCAGAGTACCCAGAGTTACATACGTCAAGTGGTTGCGTGGGCGTACCATCCCTCGGTCAAGGTGTCGTCTCAGAAGTCAGTCGAGGGCCGTCTCCGTCGTCTTCTTGCATACGTTGGTGTGCTGTGCCTACCGGTCAAATCTGATTGGCAGGTCGCAGGAGTCAAATCAAACCAGGTTTTCTATATGTTAGTGGATACTTCATTCAAGTGTTCTAGTTTCGGGCATACATTTTTGTATGGGTAGTCACTCCTTGTACACGTGAAAACAGAGTGCTAGCCAGAAGAGTGTAGCATGGGTGGTCTGATTACAAAGGGTAGCATGATCAGCTAGTGAGGCTTGATGATCCAGGGGGTCCTACCAATTCTTACGGAAGTTTAGGGCAGCAGTTGTGGACGGGAGGGCTTGATTTTGAAGTGGCGGGGTTCAGTCCGTAGTCGTACTCCCCTCTTCAAGCAAGTTAAGAGTCTCCCTGTAGAAGCTGTAGGTTAGGCAGTACTGGATCAAGTCCCTTCAGAGTCATCTGTGGAAAAACATAGCCAGTGCTTCATTTTGTAGCTAGAATTCTGGAATTTAGAGTTTTGCTGAATTCGCTGTTCAATGCTGATGTGTAGAGGGGTGGGCTAGTTCTTTGTCAGACAAGTGAGGATTTCAGACTTGAATAATTTCATGTGGGCGAGTTCTTGCATTGTTGTCTTGTTTGCAGAGTCTACTGTCTTACGCATTCATTTCTAAACTATATCATAGTCTGTATTCAGTGCTATATTGAAGTGACTAATGTAGGCATGTATAGCTTGGCACGGTCGTAATAGTGGATCTGGAGTGCAAGTTGTCTGGTTCATCCTGCTACTATTATCTATGACACAGCTGAATCACTGCCACTATTTTCAAGGAAGCATTCCTTCCAAGAGCTTGTACTACGTGGTCTTGTCCTGCTTAGCCAAGGAATTGTGCGATTTCCGTAAGGGTGAACTGTGCGCACAGATTCAGTATCCTGTTAGCATAGCGGTCTGTTATAGCTGGAGATCAACGTATTTGTGTCATTGATAAGGCCGTCCGCCTATACAAGCAGCAGGTGTAGTGCGCTGCGAACTGTATGCTGTCCTGGAACATTCGTACTCATATTCAGTACTGGTATCTATTTGATAGGTTTGTCGGGGAAGTTCCGCAGAAATATCCAGGGGTATTAGTCAAGATTTTGATCAAGAGTGTGATCAGCTTGACCACGGTCGCAGATTGTTAGTAGAGTGCCCTCATGTAGCCCCATGTCCGTGAATTCTCCCATCACGATATCTTGAGGGACTCCAGGCGTATGGATGCACACCGGGGCTGGTGTGATCTCTTCTTCTCAAGGTATTGTTTCAAAACCATGGACATCTTTAATTTATTTCTCTTTCTAGATTTTGTTAAATGCATTAGTTTATTTAAGAGAGCTTTAGTAGCATTCATCATTGAGCCGACTTGATTTTTGTCTGTCGCAACGACTGACTGACTCATAGTTGGCGAGGGATTTGCTCTTCTCTGTTGGGGTCATCTCTCAAGCAAATTGCGATGATCCGCCAATGGGATCAGTAGAGATCAATAGATAGTCGTTGCTATCCACATGATCATCAATACTAGCACTGTTTTGGTTAAGTAGTGTGGTACGGGATTAATAATTTCCTTTTAAGTCCTCTCTCCTTACGTAAACAGCATATTGTAACCTCAAAACGTACAAGTAGGAGATGGCTTGCCAGATATGATACTCAAGCGGTTGGTTTCGTACTTATTTTGCACGAGATCTAACCAAAAACAGTTACCCGTCTTGTACCACACTAGTTAACCGAATGAGTGTAAGTTGCTGAAACATAAAACGTTGAAGAGTGATACAATCCTCCAAACTAGGGAGGGTCTCCTGAGAACTACATCCTGCTGATAAGGTACGAAATGGAACTCTCTTTGTAACTGTTTCTCTCTTTGTAATTGTTGTATAGACGAGAGTGGTATGCCATTGTGATGTAGCTTGTGGGAACATGGTGGGAGGTAGTCATCCCTAGGTCTTAGATATTGGTTAGAATATGTTTCTTCCCTAGTCGTCATTGTATCGGCCATGGTAATTGTGCTAGTGGTGAGCACTTCATGAAACTTCCAACAACTGTGCATGAATCCTAAACTGTAGCCTGTTTACATAAAAAGTCCACTCGCATTTCCAGTTCAAGTACAGATTGGTCATAATCGAAGTACAATCCAATCCTTTGACACCTTCTAGGGTGACTTTCAGCAGACGCTACACAGGTGCCCATCTGAATCCCTAAGCCGGTCTCACTTTCCTCGCGGCAATCTTAGTCTGAAGCGTCGTGAATTCAAACACGGTAACCTCAGCATCCGCGTAATACACGGGATATACTGATAACGCTGAAATAAAAGCACCTCTGCCGGCAAGATTCACAAGCGTCCGCTCAATCCTGCCCTGTTCACAACACAGCATGGTGGATGAAATGAGTACTCAACCACCGGGGAAGAATATTCCGAAGATGTGAGGATATGCATCACCAAAATCAGGGGAAAACTGCCACAGAAAATACAAGGACGTTGCAACTCCTAAATCAGGTCCAATGAAAACAGTGCTAAAACAGCCTTCCTCAGCGGAGGGTGGTCCTTCTATGAGCCCACAACCAGACTGGAAGCCGCCTGATGAGGATGAAAGAAGCGATCTACAAAGGGAAGAAATTAGGTGTATGACATTGAACAAGTTATGCACATCCTGCTAGCAAAACAAAGAGCCTATCCTCAAGTAGTGTTTCCACATGAATTGAGCTCTTGGCCTACAAATTCATTTGGAAACCGACTTGAGAGTGGTCCTACTAGGAGGATGTGTAAACGAGCTTATTAGAGAAGCAATGAGATGAGGAAGTGGTTCGAGCAACCCAGGAGAGTGACCGTCCTCGCGTTGGTTTCAAAGTGATATGCCAGAAGCAAAGAGGTGAACGGAAGAGATGAGCAAGAAGAAGATGCTATTACCTTGCCCTTGGGATCAGGCTGCAAGTTGTCCCGTCCAGCATCCGCCCAGAAAGAATCGAAGAGAATCTCCACAGTCTTGCCATCTCTCACCACATAGTCTCCTGCAGCGCTGAGCCACCCCTCGCCCACCGGACTGAAGTAGCGCGCATGGCTGGAGAATCCGGAATCCGAGAGAACGTACTGAAGAGGCCTGATCTGTGTTCTCACAGCACTCGACAATCTGGCCACAACGATCGTTTCATCTCAGCAAGCAGCTGGGACATTGATGAGGTGTCCCATACGGTAAGATCATACTCAAGGCATTGTCTACATGAATACACTCTTTCAGGTCACCTTCTATAATATCGTCAAGCATCAGATTCAGAGCATTACTGCTGCATTAGTTCAAAAGTGGCTCTCTGTGGGAAGATGTGATGGTGGAGTTCTTGGGTCCCGAACCAGTGACATCATAAAGGTAAATGCTAGAGTTCTGAAATTGATCCTGTATTTTGTAAGTCAAAAGCAAACCCCCGGCTCCTAACTCTTAACTCCAAATGCAGCTAAGCTAAGATTTTACCTGAAGATGTGGGGCGCGTAGAAGACCTCCCACACGCCATGGCTGTCACTGGACCTGAGAAACTCGCCAAAGTCCTGCCCGCGGCACGCCCCCAGCTTCGTGACGGCGTCCTCCAGCAGCTGCTTCGTCGCCTCGTCCGCGTACAGGGCGTCGTCTGCTCGCGTCCTCAGCACCTCGTCGATCACTCGCTTCGCGTCCGCCACGCCGTCCTCCAGGGTAGCCCTTGTCCTCCACTGGTCTCTTCGTACTGAGAAGGAAACAGATTGTCTGGTGAGGCTGGTGCGGAGTTCGGTGTGACGGAGGTGTGGAGTTGTGTAGATGACGCGGCTGAGAGTGAGCCCGGCCATGGCTGAAACGCGCGCTGCCAGAGGTTGTCGTCACTCGTCTCGCACTCTTGTGGCTCCGAATTCAGGTGCCATTAGTGCAGCTCCTGAAACTCAGAGCGCTAACTCCTGAGATAAGTTGAATGCAATCGACATCGTCATTCAGCAATCCCATATCCGCTTTGCAGCGGACTGTGGTATGCACTTTTAGTGGGGTGGAGATTTCCACCCCACCACGGTAGCCCGCCAAATCAGTGTGGATACCGTATCGAGTTGGCATTCTGGTCCCACTCGCGACATTTTAAGAGCATCTCCACCCCTGACGAGGAAATCCCCACATCAATCCGGGAAATGTCTGTTAGGGGCGGAAATGGTTGGAAAATTGATGTGACCTTTGCACACCGCGATGTGATGACCAACGGGAAGCTGGTAAAAGTGACTCAAAGATGACGCCAGCCGTTGGACGACGTCAAGTGGAAACTCAATTTTTATTACCTATTCTCTTCATCACACACAAGCCCCAGTTCCGAATCGCTTTTTAATATCATATACAAAATTTGAGCTTTTTGCCAATTTCTGTAGCCACATTTGAAACAGTACATTATGTATAATATTTGTGCTTTTTCTGTAGCATCATTGAAATAATACACAACTTACAAAAAATTCGAGAAACAGAATTCCAAAACTTTGTATGGATAAACAAACCATCATAGAAAGTAAACTCAAGGATAAGTTACAAATGGGGAAAAGTGCAGTCACACTGTCACAGCCACTCCTATGCCGCTAAGTGGCAGCAGAGGAGTGGCTGGGAAAAACGGTACGTTTTGGGGAGGGGATAAGATAGTTGGTGCTTTCGCAGTTTGGGATGCTAGATGGACCGGGCCCGGCAGAGTGGGACTCCGCTTTACAATCTGCGGTGTGGGGCGATTCTGCATATTTAACACTATCAAGGCAAATTTCTTGGGGCCCCATGCCCCAGAGGAGATGCTCTAACAAAGCACCGGTTGACTGTTTTGAGGGTTGCATGCCCACTAACGAGGAATCTTCCATCTTCCCGATAAGAACTCCATATTGTATTGTCCCCCACGACCACTTCCAAATCATCAACAGGCCCCACGTCAACTGTCATCTCCTACATGTTGCCCTATTTCCCCGGATCGTTCAATTTCGTGCTTCGGGTGCACGTCAATTGACGTCCCCACATTTTTTTCATTTTCTTTGCCCTAGCGTGGGAAATTCCCTGCCAAGGGTGTGGATGCTCGAGCTTCACCACAATATTTGTCTCACATTCGGCTTTAGAAGCATCCACTTTAGAGGCATTCCTAGTGTTCTAAGCATTTGTGAGGAGGGTTGCTGGGAGACCATTCAACACCCAATCAACACTATAAGAAAATCATGTTTTTGGTGTCGTCAAGGCTGTTACGTGTTCTGTTTTCTGTGATGTCACACGTTAGTCGAAAAATTGCTACAGTTCCTCGAATTTAGTTTGACGTTGCATCAAACGTGTTCGTGTTAAAAACAAAACGCGTTGATGTCACCGTAGACATGCACATTTTTGGTGACGTAAAAAGAAACGTGACCACATCAGACTGTGACCTCATAGAAAACACGGGATGTCCACGTCAGCCACAGTTGCATTTAATTTTATTGTATAATGAGTGCAGCCCGCTGCCCAAAAGCAAAAAACTGTAGAAATGGTCAGCTTTCATCCGTAGTGGATGAAATATGTCGCAAGGAAGGAAGAGCCAAAGGTCGACTTATACAAAAACAACCTCCACAACATCTACACTTTACTTTTGGGAGTGTGGGTGAGAGCAAATTGAACTTAGGTGATAGAAGTGGGAGGTGGGGAGCGGCGAAGCTCACTACAACGCTAAGAGGAGGGAGATTAGTTTTGGAACCACTGGACTCATAATATTGAGTGTGATAGATATATTACTGTGAAAAGTTTTCTTATACACACAGAGATGTGCACACAGAGATGTCAAGAGACGTGCTCTTGTTAACTGTCATTCTATTGTATGTAGAGAGCTACCTACTCTGTAAATCCTAAGTACGTATATGGTACTAACACTCCCACTAGATCTCTAGTACAATTGATGTTGTATTTTGTTTCTATTTTTCGTCCATCTGGGCTTGGGGTTTCGTAGATGTAGCTTGTCTTGACACGAGCTAGGGTTCTGATTTTGCGTTCCTCTTCGTTGTTCTGTCTCCCACTGCAACTTCAAATTGTTGAATGTAGATCCCACTCGATAGTTGTACAAAGCCTTCTCAATCTTATGAATGAGGGTTTCTATTAGTTTGTCTTGCGTTGATACAACAGTAGAGAGTAAAGCCTTACGGATTGGAGAAGTGGCGATGGAGCGACTTCTTCTTAGTTCATTGCTAGGAGCTATTGGTAATGAGTTCTTTGTAAGAATTGGCTGTCTCTTGTAAGTATCCAATTGTGTTGATCTTATATGTAAGTTAGTCGATTTCCATTTAGGATTGTGAGTTTCAGCACAGTTATATTTGTGAGTAACTTTGCAATCTCCCACTGAAGGTGAGCGTATCCTTTTTATTCCATTAAATGGATATATGTGAGAATCATCAAAAGATTTATGTAAATACTTACGTCGTGAATTGACTTGGGTTTTATCATGACGAGGTTGACGTCGACGATGCCTTTTACTCCCACTCCCAAGTTGATTCATGAGGGGCGGATTTTGAGGAAGTAAGCGTTGTTCAGAAAGTGCAGCAAAGTTGATCATGAAGGGCGTTAAAAACGAGGTAAGATCAGAACTTGAAGTTGATTTTTGAAAAACCATAAGCACACTTGATTTGCTTGCGCTAGTTGAAGAAGAATATAATAAAGGAGCTAGTTTGTCTAGAGTAATTGAACACA
The DNA here is from genome assembly GCA_963971425.1 of Bryoerythrophyllum caledonicum. NCBI lineage: Eukaryota > Viridiplantae > Streptophyta > Bryopsida > Pottiales > Pottiaceae > Bryoerythrophyllum > Bryoerythrophyllum caledonicum. The sequence goes on from OZ020519.1 coordinate 14,126,732, forward strand.
TACCCAATCTTTGCATACAACAATAATGTTTGTCTTTAGAAAGTGCTTTCGTAAGAATATCAGCTGTCATTTCTGTAGTACCAATATGAAGAAGAGTGACTTCATTTTGGAAAACTTTTTCTCTCGTGAAATGATATTGGGTGTCAACATGTTTACTTCGAGAATGAAATTTAGGATTTTCAGTAAGGGCAATTGCACTTTGACTATCAGCATATAAAGAAGTAGGGCTTGATTGCGTAAAGCCAAGTTCATGTAGGAGTTTGCGAAGCCAAACAAGTTCAGCAGTAGCTTTAGCAAGAGCCATATATTCACTTTCTGTGGAGGATAAAGCAACAGATTGTTGCTTTTTACTAGCCCAAGAGACAACACCACCTGCGAGTAAGAAACAATATCCTGACGTAGAGCGACGGGTGTCTTTGTCGCCAGCCCAGTCTGCGTCAGAAAAACCATATAATATATCTCCTTTAAGACATTTTTGATATTTGATACCAACAGAGATAGTTCCCTTTAAATAGCGCATAGTGCGTTTTAAAGCTTGTTGGTGTGCTTCACCTGGATTGGATAGGTATTGGGCAAGGCTACCAACTGTAAATGAGCAATCAGGGCGAGTGTGAGTAATGGCATGCATCAAGCTGCCTACTTTTTGAGAATAAAAGTGTTGAGATGTTGAATTTGAATCAAGAGGACAATCATCTTTGCTGAAACGAATGCCAGCTTGCATAGGAGTGGATATAGAGTTACAATTAAACATTTGATATTCCTGTAATTTAGAAGTAATATATTTAGATTGATGCAATATAATCCACCCTTCTAGGCGATTGCGAATAATTTCATTGCCTAAAGTATAATGAATGTCACCTTCATCAGACATTTCAAATTCAGTACGTAATAATTGTTTAATAGCTGCAATAAGATGAAGATGATTGCTAATCACAAGGCAATCATCCACATAAACAGTGATGATTACAAAACCACCATTGGATTCACGTCTAATATATATGTTAGCATCAGATTCAAGTCTTAGAAAGGATTGTGATAGTAAATACGTGTCTAAGCGTTGATACCAAGCACGAGAAGATTGTTTAAGGCCATAAATAGATTTGTGAAGTTTACAAACCAAATGTGAATTAGTTGAAGTTGATAGGCCTTCAGGAATGTTCATATAAGTGTCTTCAGATAAGACTCCATTCAAAAATGTTGTTTTCACATCAAGTTGATGCATTTCTAAATCAAATTGAGCAGTAAGGGCTAATAATACACGAATTGAGTTGAACTTAACAATAGGAGAAAAGGTGTCAGTGTAATCAATGCTAGGAATCTAGGTAAAACCTTTGGCTACAAGACGGGCCTTTTATTTATCGAAGGAGCCATCTGCTTTGGTCTTGATTTTAAAGAACCATTTAGAACTGACAGCTTTTCGAGTGTCACGTAAAGTAGTCAGACTCCATGTATTATTCTTTTGTAAAGAATTTAGCTCATCGGTAATAGCTTTCTGCCACTCATGAGCATCATCACGTTGTAAAGCCTCTTGTAGAGTATTAGGCGGTTGTAATTGAAGAGAGGTAACATTAGCTTGATGAGATTTGGTGGAAGAAGTACCATATTGTTTACGGCCTTCAATTGACTCAATCAAGCGAGTAGGAGGCTTAATTGTTCGTTTTGGTCTTGAGGAAATAGGAAGTTGGCAATTCGGGCTTGGACATCTTCTCCTAGAAGGTGGAGAAGTAACATCAGATTGGGGGGAGGGAATATCCCCTATTGACAACTGTGAAAATGTATCGATCAGATCCGCTTATGGAGAAGATTGTAGATTGGGGTCTTGATATTGATGAAGCTGGATGTCTGCGGAAGTTATTGTTTGTTGAGGTTGAGGTTGTGGTGTTGTGGCTGGTGTTAATGAGATCCTTTGTGGTTGTTGTAATAGTTGATCATCCGAGGGAATAGTATAAACTTTTTGAAAGAAAGAATTGTCAAATAGTTGATGTATGTCTTCTTGCTCTTTTAAAATTGGTGTTGATAATGTTGTGAAAGAATGTTCATCAAATAAAACATCACGGGATATAATGATATTCTTTGTATCTTTTTGCATTAAGCGATATGCCCTTGATTCATTAGAGTAACCAAGAAAAATACATTCTAAAGAATGAGAATCCAATTTTCGACGTTTTTCTTTAGGAACAAGAACATGAGCCGTACAGCCAAACACCTTCAAGTATGATAAGTTAGGTGTGCGACCAAACCAATATTCAAAAGGGGTTAAATTACCTGGTAATGTCTTTGTGGGACTTCGATTTTGTAAATATGTCGCTGTTAAAAGAGCTTCTCCCCATAATGTCTTTGGTAATTTTGCATAGGTGAGCATTGCAAGTGTAGCACCTATTAAGGTTCGATTTTTCCTTTCTGAGACACCATTCTGTTGTGGAGAATATGATGTAGTAAATTCTTGGCGTATACTGGAATTTTGGCAATATGCAATAAATTCATTGGATTTATATTCGCCACCATTATTAGATCGAAGAATTTTAATTCTTTTATTAGTTTGAGTCTCAACAAGCTGCTTGTATTGAATAAATTTGTCAAAGACTTCTGATTTATGCTTCAATAAATACACATAAGCATATCTCGAAAAATCGTCAATAAAAGTAACAAAGTACTTACAGCCCATATGTGTTGTTGATTGTAAAGGGCCGCATACATCAGAATGAATCAATCCTAATATTTGAGTAGCCCTTGTGGTACTTACTTTAGGAAATTTCAAACGGTGTTGCTTTCCTTCAAAACAAGGTTTACATAAGGTAGTTCATTAACGTTGAATGAACCAATACCTTGTGATGATTGTTGAATTTCTCGTAATCTTCTTTGATTGATATGGCCAAGTCATAGGTGCCATAAATTAGCTTGATTGAGACTGAATATTGTTGGGACAGCCACTGCAGTCCTTGTAGGTTGAACAATTGTACCTAATTTATATAAATCAGAATCTAATTTGCATCTTGCAATGATTGCCCCAGAATCATTGGTTAATATGCATACACCACGTTTGATGGATATTGCACCGCCAACAGCATCCAGTTGTTGTGCAGAGAATAGATTCTTCTTTAGACCTGGAACATGAAGCACATTGGGAATCTCTTTTATAGTCCCATCAAGCAGTTGCACCGCTACTTTTCCATGTCCTATAATTTGATGTGTTGTGTTGTCACCTAGAAAGACAACTTGCCAACTTTCATTTTGTTGATAATTAATGAAAGATGCTTTGTCATAACACATATGCTGTGTTGCACCGGTATCTACATACCATGTAGAATCACAACTATCTTGTGCTGCCAATGCAGTCACATACAATTGATGAATTTTATCAGTTACCAGATTAGAATGTCGTTGATTATTAGATGATTCTGCTGCAATTCTAGCTCTACAGTCTTTAATTAAGTGTCCGGGCTTCTTGCAATAGAAGCAAGATTTTCCCTTTAATTGCTTTCCATTAGACTTATTATTGCTTTCACCTTCCTTTGAAGTGAAAGGTCTTTTGAACTTCTTATAATTGGAAGAATTCCTTTTGCTTGTATAAAGTGCTGACATATGTTCAGTGTCTAAATTAAGGTTTTTCATTAAAGTTTCTTCCTGAATTAAATCTGTAATTAAGGATTGCAAAGACAAGTTTGAATGTCTACGAAATGAACTGATAAAATTCCTATAACTAGGAGGCATACTCCTCATTAACGAGAGTATAGCCTCATCATCGGCAATTGGTGCACCTGCGGCAGCCAATTGTTCCAAAAGTGCAAGAAACACATGTATGTGTTTTGTGACACTTTCATTTTCTCTCATTTTTAATGTATGAAGTTTATCTTTCAAATACATTTTAGTTACTGCGTCTTGTGACTCAAATAATGTTATTAATTCAGTCCAAGCTGTATGAGACGTCTTACTTGATTGAATATGAGACACTACACTATTGTGAAGACAATTGTTAATTATGGTGAGAGACAGTGTATCCCTTTCCTCCCAATTGGCTATACTTCCTGCACCTACGGCAGGAAATGCTATTGCTCCAGCGGCAATTTCAGCCGGTGTGGGATTGACAGGTTTTAATTCTGTCCCCTCAACTATTAACCATAATTTCTCAGTCTTAAAAATTAGTGTAAGTCTATGCTTCCATATGTTAAAATAAGATCCGTCAAATTTTGAAACATGGCTGGTGTCTACTTTTTGTGCCATGTTTATTAATTTTAGGAATTTAATGTAGAAATGATCTCAAATTGAATGAAATCAAAGTGGAATCATCATATTTGTATGATTCCTCATGAATTTGATACTTTATTAACAACTCCTTTTGAATTATTAATGGCATGTTGCATGCACTCATTTTGATTATAAGATCAATTACAAATTCAATGTTTTAATTAAATTGGATCATATCGTCAATCTGATTATGACATTCTACTTATTATAATTGCATCGCTCTGATACCATGTTGGAACCACTGGACTCATAATATTGAGTGTGATAGATATATTACTGTGAAAAGTTTTCTTATACACACAGAGATGTGCACACAGAGATGTCAAGAGACGTGCTCTTGTTAACTGTCATTCTATTGTATGTAGAGAGCTACCTACTCTGTAAATCCTAAGTACGTATATGGTACTAACAATTAGGAGAACAACAAGGAGTAGAAAGAGACAACTTGAAGGTGATGGAGCAAAGCAACGGCGGCTATGGCGGTGGCTATGGCGATGGCTATGGCGGCAGCTATGGTGGGAGCCATGGAGCGGTGATGACGGAGCTAGCTGGGAGCAAGGAATGCGATCTGTGGCAAATGAAGACGGCAAGGGGAGAGCTCAAAGGGAAGAAGAACGCAGGAGGAGCTTTGGCCATAGCCGGCTAACCCCAGCCATAGCTGACCTGAGCCATGGCTATGAAACCCTAGCCATAGCCAAGTTCAGTATTCGCCACCGTGGAGAGGCGCTGCAGCAGCAAGGCCGGTACGTCCTCCACTTACTTAGAACTCGTGAAGCACGTCGTGAGGTCTTCGCATCGAACTGCAGGTACGTGGTTCTAACAGGAACTTGCACGGAACTCCACCTCGCAATCATCTTCGCGCCGAATTCCTCCTCGTGGCGCAGGTCGCGCGAAGCTGCAAACTGCAGCTCTTCCATCTACACAACGCGGAACTCCAGCTTTGTTGATCCTCTTGAGCGCCGAAGCTGTGACCTAGGTCGTTGCACACCGATGACGTAGTCTGAAGAACAATATTTAGGCACCCTAAATCCTTCCCGAATGCCCATGCTCGTTTATCAATTGCCCCAGCCAGCGCCAAATCACACACATTAGGGTTTTGATAATCTTTTGAAACATGTTTAGAAAAACGTCCAAAAGAACATGTTACATGTTCAAGTGAACATGATCTCCAGCATGAAAAAGGTCAATGACAACATATAGGCAGAACGTGCCAATGTCAGGATTGATGTCATGAGCAACACGAGCATGTCAAAACAAACGTCAAAACTATCAGCCTTGTGTGGACGAAAAATGCTCTAAAACATGACGTCAGCTGGCGTGGGTTGTCCACGTCATAATTCTTTGGGTCCAAGTCAACAATTTTTAAAATTCCACGTCAGTGCCCGCTCAAAATGGAGTTGGATGAAAAAATCCCACGTGGCGCTGCCCAAAGGAAAACATAGCTGATGTGGACATGGGGCCCCCTCCACGTGGAGCCCTTTCCCACATATTTCAGGCCACGTTCAGTTGGATGTCAAGAGGTTGAAAACCATGTTACGATAAATTTTTTGACGTTTTTGGCATGTTCATCTTGACGGATTTTAGGTGACATCAACATTGACGCAGCAGCATGTTACTTTTGACGTTCAGGCATGTTTTTCACCGTGTTACAAAAAACACGGGTTTCTTATAGTGCAACTTAGGCTGGATGTTGCTCATGCTTTATTCTCCCCCTTAGAACATCTCCACTAGGGCACATGGGCCCGGCAAATCTGCAGGGATGGCGTAGCATTTCTATAAATATGCTCCATCGTAAGCGCCATGCTGGTGTCCCAGTACCCTAGGTTGGCAATTTAGGGGCGTGCGGATGCATATTGTATGGCGGATTTGCAGCATATCTCCTCATCTGTGCAAGCCACTTCCGTGCCGCCATGTGGATGCGCGAGAGTGGGTGCAGTGTTTGTCAACAAACTTAATACTTGGCGTATGCCTCTTTAGACCCAATGTATGTCCTCTACCAGTAGGCAAACTTCATGCGGCAAATTGATGGCATATCGCAACAATTGATGGCACATTGCATTGCAGGAGAAGTCGTGCTTTCCCGGTCCTCAAGAAATTCCTCCGCCAACGATGTGCCTACTTTCCAGCAAACTTGAAAGCGTCCGCGCTCCTGTTGTGCATCTCCCGACCATGCGTGGAGATTTTCCTGTCAGGTGTGGAGATGCTCTTAGAGCAGCCGCACGTGTCGTGCCAACCTTCATGCCAAAGGCAAAAAGTGCCATCAAACTTCGTTGAACTTCTCCATTGCAATCGAAGAATTCACGCCATGCTATGGCAATTCTCAAAAAATTCACAAATTCACGGGGAGATACCGCCATTGGTGTGAACATGCAAAGTGGTCAAAGTGATTATATTTGGGTTGCCTTAGGGCCGGTTTATGCTTGGGGCCAGATTGAGGGCCGGCCGGAACTCTCCAAGTTTCAACCAATAGGGTCTTTCAATCTCTCAAAATCCAACCCAAGAGCTTTATACTTGGGGCTGGCCGGAACCACATTTCATCCTACGTGTCGTCTTAGGGGGCATGGTTTTGGCGCCAAACCATCCGGCCCCAAAGGAGCAATCGGGACGAGGTTTGGGGTGGCCCAAACTCCCATCTAGGGCCAAATTCGGTTCCTCCGTTGGATCCTTCAAATCGCTACCATCGATTGATATATATATATATATATATAATTATTATTTTTAATTATTTTTTTTAAAAAAATTATTATTATTATTATTATTATTATTATTATTATTATTATTATTATTATTATTATTATTTTAATTTTATTTTGAAAAAGTAAAAATACTCCTTCCTTTTGGATATGCACCCAAAAAAAGGGATTTGGTCAAATATAGTAAATAAAACTATTTTTTAAAATAGTCAAAATAGGAAGAGGAATTTAAAGTTGCATACATATGAAAAAAAAACCTTCTTTTATTTTAGACCTATCAAAAATAAGAGAAAAAGGAAAAAAATTATGAAAATAGAAAAAATACTCTTATTTTTTTAAAAATTTTAAATGTAGTAAGGAAAGAAAACATATAAAGTAAATATGTGAAACCTATTTTTCTTTAAACTAGGAAAGCAACAAAGACAAAGGCTTGACATATGTGCTTCTATAAATTTTAGTTGAGCCTTATGAAAATCTAAGACACTTAAAAATTGAAAATTTAGCCCTAGAGTCCGGCCCCAACACTTTACATTGACTAGGGCCAAGATGATGAATTTTAAATCCGGCCCTAGAATCCGGCCTCAATGCTTTACATTATTTGGGGCCGGATTGAAGGCCGGATTGAAGGCAAATCCGGCCGGCCTTCCATCGACCCCATGCCTGATGTAAACCGGCCCTTATCCTGGGATGAAAGTGAGGAGCTGACATGTGATGATGGAGTTTGTGAATGGCATTGTCTGAGTGTGGAGAGCAGGTAAAAAATTCTTAATGCCTTGGATCAACCACTCCGCCACATCCATGTCATGATGGAGTTTGTGAACGGCATTGTCTCAGTGTGGAGAGCAGGTAAAAAATTCTTAATGCCTTGGATCAACCACTCCGCCACATACTCCGCCACATCCTTCATTGTGTGGATACTCTTAGGTGTATTTCTCACCAAGTGGATTGTGTGCAATGATAAACAAGTGAACATAAGTGTAAGTAGAAGAAGACAACCTAAAAAGCTAGAACTTTCTAGTAAATAGTCACCCGACACTCATTGTAGAGGCTCCAACTCTTTACAATAAATTTCGAGTATTAGTTTCTAGCCATTGAAATCATGGAGTGCCACAAGTTTCTCATCAATTGACTTTTAGAGGTGCTTCAAACATCTATGTTGGCTTTGGTGCTTAGAACTTGTCAAAAGATGGTTTGAGATGGCAAATGGTTGTATAAACCCTTGAAGAACTGTGACTATTTTTCTTTATGATCACTCCAAACTTGCCCCTCTAAGATGAGATACTATTTTTAAAACATATGAAACCTCTTTGAACTTTCTTCAACCATAAAATCATTAGGTTAACTACTACAAAAATAAACTCAATTTTCTTTGTAAACATTGACCGTGCGGATCAAAAGATATAGTGACCTCAACAAATGAGTCAATGCATATATATGTCAACTTTGGAGAGACACATATGGAAGAAGAATGTACCACTTTTAAAAACAAAAATCATGTACAAAGCCCAATGAACTATAGATTCACATGATGTGGCAGTTTTTCTCAAAAAATATCTAGAATTTGAGTTGGGGTTTAAAAAGTGAGTGCACCCTCATAGACTCATTCGTTGAGGCAAGGTTCAAGTATCCTCTGATGAGCAAATTGAGCTAACAAATTCTTGTTTTTTGTTGAAATGTTTTGTGGGTTCTCTTTCCTACATTCTTATAGGACATTTAATGAAGTTGTAGAGGTAGCATTGGCAAGATGAAGCCAATTTCAAAAGAAGGTGAAGTAGAGATTGTTGCACTGTTAATCAAAGGCAAAAGTTCAAGAGAGGTTGCAAAGTCTTTGGATTTCTCACAATCCATAGTGAATAGAGTGAGGAGGAAACATTGTAGTAGCCTAGAATTGCCACAACGAGGTCCCCGAGAGATTCTTATTCCTTAAGAGAAACGACTGGCAGTGGGCTTGGACCTGTCGGAGGACTGGGAACAACAATTGAGGCAGCAAAGGTGTTGAGATTGGGCAGAGAAGTAAGATTCTCTAACAACACATTGCAAAATGCTTTGAGTGATGTGGGATTGATGACTTGTGTGAAGATTTCAAAGCCTTTTCTGTCGCAAAAGAATGTACAAGAGAGACTTCGTTTTGCAATGATTCACAAAGATTGGGCTATAGAGGATTAGAAAAGAGTGGTGTTTAGTGACAAGACAAAGATTAATCGCTTCAATGTTGATAGGAGGTCTTGGTGTTGGGTCAATGTCAAGGAAAGTGTCCCTGATCGTGTTGTAAAGCATGGTGGAGGGTCAATAATGTTGCAGAGTTGCATGACAATAAGTGATTTACAAAGGGTGGGAGGGCGTATAAATGCTAAAGACTATATTACACTCTTACGTAGAGATTTGTACTTGAGTTTCAAGAGATTAGGGTACTTCAATCTTCACAAAGTCATTTTCCAACATGATAATGCTTCTATACATAACGCGAAGATAGTTCAAAAATGGCTTTCAGAGCAACCATTTAGTACTTTAGAGTGGCCAACACAATCTCTAGACCTCAATTCCATTGAACATGTTTGAGCTACTCTCAAACGTCGTCTGAATTCTTATTCAACTCCTCCTACCAGTCTTCTTCAATTATGGGAGGGTGTGGAGGAGAGTTTCCGTATCATTACTACAAATGAGTGTGAAAGATTCTATGCTAGTATGCCCGATCAATTTATATATGGCCTCAAAAAATGAGTCTATGTACATAGTCAACTTTGGATTTATGTATTTTGACAAGTATTGGGCAATTGAAATTCATTTATCTTCAGGTTGTGTATTACTTCATGTTCTACAAATTTTGTATTCAACGTTTTCTACTTTGATCATTCATGCTCACAACATTGTCACTTTAATAATAGAGTCAATCACATACTCATTTATTGAGGCCACTGTATATGCATTTGAAGTGTGCAATAATTCATTTTCTTACTTGCCTAAACAGTGTTAGCATCCTTTGATTCAAAATAATGGCATAATTTTCCACTACATGATGGAATTTTTTTACGGAAATATATTCTACCATGTATTGGGTCATTGCTTGCCAAAAATCACAAGTAATTGAGGAGTTTGAAAAAAGGAAATCGGTCTTACAATGACTAGGCATGTAGAACGCAATCATTTTCTTATCATAGAAATCGTATTTTTTAATTGAATAAATATTGGTTGGATCTAAAATCTACACGATAGATGAAAGCATCATGCCTTATATTCTTAGAAGGAAAAAAAATCAAAAAAATTAAATCCCTAATTTTTGTATATTTTAAAGTGAAATCAATGAGGGCTACCAAGAATTTTCTTTCACTGTTGCCCACCTCAAAAAATTGCACTATTCAACTTCACGTGACTTTACCCAGTTGCCTAAAGTCCATCTTTTGATGTTTGAAGTGCCATAGTGTTTCCCCATAAATACAAGAAACAAAATCATTAAAAAAACCCATGTGAAGCTTATCAAAAATTAGTTTTCAAATTTAGAGTTTGAAGAACTTTCCAATATTTTTGACCCAAACGGACACTATGTCTCTTAGAGCATCTCCACCCGGAGACAGAGAACTACCAAATTGGAGTTTTGTGAGGTCAAAAAGTTGCACCCAATACCTCAAAACGGGGAAACTTTATAAAATTTTAGAAGTTTTGGTGCATGGCACACCAAAATCTCCTTGGATGGGAGAGTGCGCCATTTTTTTATGTTGGCGACACACCCATACCCTCGCGACACGTGGCGCCATGTCATTGATGGCGACACATGGCGCCGTGTCGTTGGTGGCGGGAGGTGAAAGGTGATAGTGTTTTTTTGGGTTGAAAAATTTGGAGCTTGCGGTGGAGGTCTTATAACGCCAAACCCTAAATCACACGTGGCGTGGAATAGATTTTCCGACCTAGCGTGGAAAATTCCAAGCCAAGAGTGGAGATGCTCTTAGACTCGCACTTTTGGGTTGCAACTATATTTTTGGAAGTATGCAACACTTCCTAATGTATAAATTGCTACCAAAATTAAAGTTCAATTCTGATTGGGACGCAGTTTGTGGAAAGCAACGCATCTTTGGTGGGGCCACAAACAACCAGAAGATTGCAAACCGAGCTAAGCAACCAACTTCCCACATCGGTCCAAAACAACCCCCATTGACCACGTTCGGACCCTTTTGGCGTTAACCCTTAAATTTCCGAGAGTCCCCTCGGGACTTTAGAAGGTTTGGGCAGGTTCTTGTGGTGTCAATTTATAACATTTTTCTTTGAAATTTTTACTGAAGACGGAAATTACCAAAAGCTTTGTGAAAGTCCAATCATTTTCCTCAATCCAACATTTAATGAAAAAGTTATAGGGTTCTGAAGTTCAAATGGGGAGAGCAGGCACGTTGGGCAACTCCAAAAACTTTTGTTAGGACACTCTATTGAATGTGAGATTTTCAGTACTTGCAAATAATAAAGTTTCCTTTCATATTGTCAAAAAAAAACTCTTGTCTTTAGTGAAAAAAAGCATATAAATCCAAGTCAAACATTTTCACACATTGTCACACATTTTCGGGCAAGGTACGAAAAAACTTCTTCTTTTCCACATTAAACTTAGAGATCTTTTTATTTTTCTCTTTTTATTTTTTACCGTAGCACTACGTGGTGTGAACCTTAGCATTGACCGTTTGGATTCTCATTCTAAAACATTCTAAGTTCACAAAAGAATATAACATGAATTGACATTTTTTGAACCTCCACTACTTGCACAATTTTTTTGAATATGCTACACCCCATCTCTACCTCTAAAAGTTGGTGTACAAGGAACTAGTATCATCCTTAACATGATGGAAATGAATTTAGACCTTGTGTAGTGCAAATATTTGATACCAAGTGAAGTCAAAGTCTGCTAATCCACCGAACCTAGGGAAGAAAATGAACCTTTTTCTACTTCAAACACAATAATCTTACAATCCGTGCGGTCAAAGTTTATGAAGTTTGGTGAGTATGTTATTTAATAATTTTCAATTGAGATCCTACGGTTAAAATTAGAAATAAAAGTCTTAAGTTTCTTCTTTACTCATTGCACTAAAACTAGCAATTTTGAAGTGTTTTTGGTGCGAAACTGTCAAAGAAATTTAGGGGTTAAAGGGTTAATTTTTAAGCTTCTTGGTTGATGCATTTCTCTCTAGTGCGTAGGCCACGGACCATAGTGGATGTTGAGTCACCTTTCTAGGCTAGAGGTTGAGGTAAACAACCCTGCACTTGGTGGAGTGAGGAATGAAGAGGACGATGAGGATGAATGAGGAGTACAAGAGGGATTGCTACATTTTGGTACCACTGAAGATTCTGCATCTGGTGGTAGCTCAAATTTCACGAACTAAACCGACGAAGAGGAAGTGGACCAATCTCCTCCAAGAGAGATGATTCCATCAATGCATCCAACATTTGGAGATATTTTGGGGGAGACGTCTGCGACACCTATTGAGAGGATACAAGATATTGGTGCAGTAAATGTTAGTTTGGTGGTAGTGACACGAGGTGGGGTACACTTGCCTGTCAAGGGCTTGAGACAGAGGCAAAAGAATCCGACTCACCTGCATTGTTTTTGGTATAGAGGAGGTTTCCACAACCTTCAGTGCCTTCTCAATCAGAGCTAGAATCAAAGACACATGCGAGCCTTGGAGGTATTCAATGTATTACCGGACCAATATTGTCTTCCGTTCCAAGATCCAGCGTATCGAAGGACATCATTGCATTCCGAGGGGCCTTATCTTCAAAGCGAGAGATGTCATTTAATACAGAAGATGGCTTATACTATAATGATTATAGTGTAAGGCATACGCGGGAGGGTGTGCTTAGCAATTACAGATATGTTGAGTGTACGTCCATTAGTCTTAAAGACACGGAAGATCGTCCAGTGCAAGATCATGAATTGTCCGCTATGGTAGGCAGCGCCATAGGACACGTGGAGGGAGTCAATTTTTTTTAAAATGAGATTTGAGCCCTCGAGTTATACTGTAGTCAAGCATGCATGTTGTGTAGGTGCAAATAGATCAGAATAATGCAGTTCAAGATGCTTCTAAATTTTGGTAGGTGATGTACAATTTTATATTGAGTGGTCCATATGATATGTTTGATTTTAGTATATCTTTGCAATAGTGTTGAATTGTTTGATTATGTATGTTTTTGCATATAATAAATAGTGAGGTACTTCACAAGTTCTCACTAAATTGCGCATTTTATTATTGTATCTCTAATAAATTGAATTTATAGTGAGATATTCTAAAATCCTATAATAATACGAAAAACATTTATAATCTCTTTAGGTACATGATTGTTGTTTTGTACTTTTTTATCAAATGTCCAATTTAGGTAAAAACTGTTTTCCCACTAAAGTCTTGGTAATGCCTTTCTATAGAAAAAATTTCAAAGAGAAATATTGGAAATTGACACCATAGGAACCTGACCAAACTTTCAAAAAGCCCATTTTTGACACTTGATCTTTCAAGGGTTAAATATGCTACACGTCTTCTGCATCCCTAAACATTGGTATAAAATGAAACTAATATCATTTATGACATGATGATAATGAATCTAGATCATGTGTGATGCAATCTTTTAACCCCTAAGGTACCGTGACAGTTTTACACCGAAAACACTTCAAAATTAATGGATTCTAGTGCAATTAATAAAGAAGGTAACAAAAACTTTGATTTTTAGTTCTGACCGTAGGATCTCCATAAAGGCTTATTAAGTAATACATGTTCAAAATTTCATAAACTTTGACCGCACGGATTGAAAGATTATAGTGTTTGAAGTCAAGAAAATGGTTCATTTTCTTCCCTGCGTTTAGTGGATCAGCAGACTTTGACTTCAGTTGGTGTCAAAAAATTAGTAGTGGCTAGAAACTTTCGGTTGTAACACGATGGATTTTGAGTAATTCAAATATAAAGTGTATGATTTCATGTATATTGTATAATGGATGGCATTATTGTTTATCACTACAATATTAGTTTAGTTAATAAATTTTCTTCGAACTTGGTTAAAAAATTCTTGTCTTTAGTGTAGCACAAATCCTAGCCGCCACACCCAGGCACCCAAACCCTAGTCGCCACACCCAAAACCTAGCCGCCGCACCCAAACCCTAGCCGCCGTTCTCACGGAATTCGCACAACACCTCATAGAGTAACTGTAGGCTGGAGGTGTGCGCGCGCACACCCCCAACTGCTGGTGCTCCTCCATCCGTAGGAAAACGTCCTGGCCTTCGTGAGTTTCTGTTGCGTGCCACCTCTTGATGGCGGTGAGAAAGAGCTTTGTGAGTTTAGGGTTTCAATTAAATGGAAATTTTTAGGACTTCGTGAGTTAATGATTTTCCTCACTACGGCTTAGCGGCGCAGCAGCCCTCGCGGCGTCTCTCGCGCGACAACCTTCCCGTTAGGCGCAGCCCTCCCAGCGGGCGCAGGCGTGAGGAAGCCCTCCAGGCAGACGTAGG
>OZ020519.1:14141337-14386110 GCA_963971425.1 Bryoerythrophyllum caledonicum
CCGGCGGATGGCAGGCGCGAGACCTTGCAGCGTTGGAGTCCCCCAAGGTTAGCCTGGTCCAGATGCACAAGCCCGGGGAATGGAACTCGTCGCTGTGCGGGTGCTGCAACGACTGCGACCTGTGCTGCCAGACGTGCTGGTGCCTGTGCGTGACGTTCGGGCATATCGCGGAGATCGTGTCCGAGGTAGCAGGGCGCCTTGGGGCGCGGGCGCGGGCCCAACACAACCGACTCCTACATCAGCAGCCTCACGTCCAAGAGCGAGATTTGCTACGAGGGCATCCTCTACACCGTCGACACCGAGAACTCCAACATTGCGCTCCAGAACGGTACCAAACCCTAACTCCCTCCATTTTCCTCACATTCCGTGGTTGGAGAGGATTCTCTCGTTGCGGGAAGCGGGTGCGCAACCGCAGCCCTCCCGGCAGGCGCAGCGCAAGGTAGCGGCTACTCTCACACCCAAACCCTAGGCGCCCACAACTTCTCTCCCTCACACCTCCCCTCCATTCCTCTCCCTCACAACTCTTCTCTCCTCACCCTCCGCCCTCACAAGTTCCTCTCTCACAAACCCACAAGCCTCACATCCTCTCCCTCCTCCAAACCCTCTCTCTCACACTCACAGCCTCCCTCACAACAACTGCCAGGGGTGTGCGTGCGCACACCCCTCGTAGGACTCCCCAAACTTGCAAAGGATTGATATCCTTCATTGATACCCACATTTCCAAAACCCTAATATCAAACCCTAATTGATACCCTAAATTGATACCTCGGTTGTAAACCGGGTATTGGTACCTATGAACTCATACCCTGGTGGTGATACCCTCGCTATTGATACCCAAAGTACCTTGGTCCATAAATGATGTTGAGAATTTCTCAACCAAAAATCGTTAAAAATGCTTGTTTTAGTGCATTTAGCAAGGAAGACAAAATAAAGGTTTTTTTGTAGTTTAACCGTAGGATCTCGATCCTTACTTGTCAAATAATACACTCCAAAAATTTCATAAAGTTTTACCGCACGGATTGAAAGATTATAATGTTTGAAGTAGAGAAAAGGTTCATTTTCTTCCCTGCGTTTATTGGATCAGCAGACTTTGACTTCAATTAGTGTC
The DNA here is from genome assembly GCA_963971425.1 of Bryoerythrophyllum caledonicum. Classification (NCBI taxonomy): domain Eukaryota; kingdom Viridiplantae; phylum Streptophyta; class Bryopsida; order Pottiales; family Pottiaceae; genus Bryoerythrophyllum; species Bryoerythrophyllum caledonicum. Next base: position 14,142,446 of record OZ020519.1, read on the forward strand.
CAATTTTTGCACTATATAAGGTCTCAATTAATTACCATAATGTTAAGCATGATGTTAGTTTGCTATATACCAATTTTGAGAGGTAGACAAGGAGTGTAGCATATTCAAAAAAATTGTGCAATGAGTGAAGGTTAAAAAATTCTCAATTCATGATATATTTTTTTGTTAACTTAATATTGTTTGAAATGAGAATCTGAATGGTCAATAAGAAGGTTTACATCACATAATGCCGTAGGAAAAATCAAAAGTGATTCATACGAAGATCTCAAAGTTTTATGTGGAAAGGTAGAAGATTTGTTGGTACCGTGGCCGAAAATGTGTGACAATGTGTGAAAATAATTGACTTGGATTAATATGCTATTTCACCAAAGAACTAACAACATGCTTAACACGATGGTATTGGATTTAGATCTTGTGTAGTGCAAAAGTTTTTAGAGGTAGACAAGGGGTGTAGCATATTCAAAAAAATTGTGCAATGAGTGGAGGTTCAAAATTCTTATTCCATACTAATAGTGACTATCGTTTTGTAATGATATACATGTTTTTTGAGTGTAGCATTTTGGCACGACCAAAAATTGACAGAATCTGGGAGAGCCACGGCTGGTGGATCGCAGAAGTGGATGAGTCGAGCGCCCACTTCCGTGACATGTGTTTCGGATTAGTTAGATTGTAGTGGCATTTGTGACGTCGCAAGATGTCTCAAAAGCCATCTATTCCAACAGTTGATGACACGCTTCCCTCAAAGCCTCCACTTTGTATAGTGAGGATTCATTATTGCCATATAGATTTAGCCACTACACCATTCACTTTGTATAGTGAGGATTTATTATTGATGTGGATCACCCACACTACTTCACATCAAGCACATGCATGTCAACTTCTCATTGCATATTCATTTATAAGCAAGTGTGTGCCAGTCAATGGTTGCATGTTGATTTCCATGTAGTGTAGAAACCCACTTCAACCACTTTGGTCTACATTATGTTCAAGGGAACAATGTAAAAATTCTCTAAGAGTCCTTGCAATGACGCGGTTCAATTTGCAATAGATGCATCCAGGATCTATTTCTTAGACAAGAAAGGAAATATTCAAATGTACACATCGCCTTACAAGTCATCTTGGATAAGAATCAAGTTAGTTTTTTTATAGCAAATTCACTTGTGTAATAACGTATGACAACATTCAAGATGTCTTTTAAACCAAAACAAAGAAAACATGTCACTTATGTGCACATGAAAATGCCAATGTTGAATACAAAAGACATGTAAATTCACTTCAAAACGGTTTACAATTTTTATAATTTAAAAAAAAAGTTTTGAGCAAAAACACGTTGTTCTTTTACCACCAACCAATGCACTTGGCCAAGTGCATAATTGCTTAATTGCGTGTTATAATCGCTTAATTGCGTGTTCATAGTGCTCTTTCTATCTTGGTTGTGGGCCCTTGTCGCTGGCAACAATTGAGGATGCTCTTAGATCTTGCCCTCTTTCTCACCCTCTCTTTCCTTGTATGGAAAGACTTTCAGAATTCCTCCAACTTGGTACGACAACCCAAAACCAACCGGCAACCCAATACCACTCTTTCTAATATCTTCTATAGATTTCATAGACGAAATGTAGTTTGTCATCACAATACTTCTATATTCATTGGTCACTACATAATTCATGAAAAGACATTTCCTTCCTAGAATCTAGGAAGGATATAGAATGGAGCAATATTGCGTTACCGGTCGGTAAAGGGTTGTCCTACCTTAGGGGTTGTTTACACCTGAAGGTTTGGGTTGGAGCCCATAGATACAAGTGGTACCCCGCTTGAAGGATGAAACCATTGTAAGCGGGGTACCTTCCACCAAACAAGGGAGTTCTAAGTGGGTTGTGGCCCAAAAATTAGGTGTAAACCCGAATAGAAGGGTTGTGGCCCATTGTGTACTTGGGCTGAATTTTTAAGTAGTTATATGAAAATGGGCTCTTTTGAGAACTACCCCATAGTGAAAGAATTTGTATTATTTAAATTACAAAAACATAAATGTAACTTCGGCAGTAAATTTCAGCAGTAAATTTCAGCAGTAAATTGCAGCTGGAAATTTCCGCAGTAAATGTTAACTGTAAGTTTCAGCAGTTAATGCCTGCGGTAAATGTTAACTTCAGCAGTAAATTTCAGCAGTGAATGTCAACAGGAAATGTCAGTAGTAAAATATTATAAATGATTGGCTGAAATTCGTTTTGAAAAATACTCTCCCGGACTTCAGGAAATACAACCTCCTAGAGGTTGTAGGAAATAAGTCTCCTTAAGTTCCGTAAAACACTATTCAAATCTGCCATGTAGGATTCCAACTAGGTTTCTCATTCACGGAAAGCACTTTGGGCCACAACCCATATTTTGATTGATGTAAACCCATTTCCGGGGTACCAATTCTTTACTCCAATCACAACTCGGGATTTCTTTGGGCTCCAGCCCAAACCATCTAGATGTAAACAGCCCCTTAATCTCTTAGAGCCCGTTTAACTCTAGGGGGACAATTTTCATTTAAGGCAGGTTCCTAAATTTTTTTTAAAAAAATTCTTTTTGAAATTTATATTCCAATTTTTTTCCTCATTAGATCTTTGTAGAATTATTTTTATAAATTTTGTTTGGATACATAATATGAAAGTTTTAGCCTTCATAGTCAAATTGGGGACTCCGAGGAGCTCCACAATTTTTGCTAGAAGTTTCTATTGACATTGAGATTATTCATTCATATAGAGAATACTGCCTACTTTGAAGATGTCAAAAACAAATTCTTGTCTTTGATGTTAATTTTTTTTAAACTCAAGTCAAACATTTTCACACATTGTCGGGCAAGGTACAAAAAAACTTCTTTCCTACATAAAACCTAGAGATTTTCACATTTTTCACTTTTTATTTTTTTGACAACAACATGTGGTGAAAACCTTTGTACCAATTGTTTGGATTATCATTTTTATACATATTAAGTTCACAACAGAATAAAACATGAATTGGCTATTTTTGAACCTCCACTTCTTGCACACTTGATTTGAATATGCTACACCCCTTCTCTACCTCTGAAAATTGGTGTAGAAGGGACTCACATCATGCTTAACACAATGGTAAGGAATTTAGACCTTGTGTAGTGCAAAAATTTGACACCAAGTGAAGTCAAAGTCTGCCGATTCATTCAACGCAGGGAAGAAAATGAACCATTTCCTTGACTTCAAACGCGATAATCTTCATATCTGTGTGGCAGATTGTAGCCCAAAACACAGGGTAAATTCATATTAAACTCTTTTCTAAGGTCTTGTGGTTGAAAGCTCAAAATTGTACCTCAAAATTCTGATTTTTCTTGCCACTTATAGATAGAGGCAAACTTGGGTTGTTAGGGTTAAAGAGGTCTTTCCCACTTGCCCACTTTCTCTCTTTCTCTGCTGCTTTGGGATCACTTCTCATTGGCTGCTCCACAGCAAGAGACACAATGATAATGTCATTCCTCCGCCTTTCACGACCTTTCTGGTCAACTATTCCGACTCCATTATTCACCTCTCAGGAAACATGACTCTCCTTGTCATCCAATACTCATTCACCTCTATTTTCACAGCAATCATAGCAAGGTCGTCCAAAGTCCTAAAAACAGAATGTCAAATTGTTTCTAGGCGTAAAATAGCCATTTCTGAGACCATTCCTGCTTAAAAAAGTGAAGACTTTGGTCAATATCCTACTCTTCTTCTTACACAAATAAGTAGATACTTGGCACTAAGAACTTGTGGGTCAAAATCCGGAGCCTGAAAGCTCACACATTATTTCCCACCTCTTCATTCCCTCTAGAAAGTGATCTCCTGGTGCATTTTCGGTGTCTGTTTTGTTGCAGGAAGTGTGATGCTGCAGCTCTAGATTGCTCGTGTTTCGGTTGCAGCTCTAGATTGCTCGTGTTTCGGCTGCGACGATGGCGTCGTCGGTGATGAGGTCGTTCGTGGACGTGACGCCGGGGTCGCACTTCCCCATCCAGAACCTGCCCTTCGGCGTCTTCCGGCCCGCCTCGGGCAGTGCTCCCCCGCGCCCCGGCGTCGCCATCGGCGACCAGGTGCTCGATCTCTCCGTCGTCGCCCACGCCGGCCTCTTCCGCGATTGCCCCTCGCTCGCCAATTCCGCCTGCTTCTCCCAGGTACGCCTAGTACGCTAGTTACAGTCGTAGCTCCTCTTCTCTGGCGAAGCTCCCCGGTTCTGACATTGCTGGCAGACATCCTTGAATGCCTTCATGGCGCTTGGGAGACCGGCGTGGAAAGAGGCGCGCGCCACTTTGCAGAAGTTGCTGTCTGGTGAGCAGGAGCAGAGTCATTGGATTTCAGCAAGTGTAGGACAGATTGTGGTATCTCAAAACGTCTTCACAATATGCATTACCTCGGAGAGTGTTTCACTTCGTGAGAGCACGCCGACGCTTGTAGCAGTAGGCGATGAGCTATGGCACATGAAGGTCCACAAGATCAATGTAAAACTGTAGAGATTGCTCTTCCAATTGCTAACTATCTAGTACATATCTTGTTGTATCTGACATGGGAAGCTGTGGTGTTTTCTTCTGGCAGCCGATGAACCGACTCTGAGGGACAATGACGCTTTACGTTCCAAGGCCATTGTTCCAATGGTGAGAATTGTTTGCTTCTACCTTTGTTTGCTTCTTTTGATCAATTTCCTATTGATCGTTGCATAAGGAGCGGTTTTGTTTTCTATTAAATGCGTGTTGAGCCTGCAGAGCCAAGTGAAGATGGAGATGCCGGCAGTGATTGGCGACTACACCGACTTCTTCTCCTCCAAGGAGCATGCTGTCAACACAGGCACCCTCTTTCGTGGCAGCAAAGAGCTTGCACTTCCTCCTAACTGGTACCCACTACTTGAAGTTATCTGTAAACTCACCTGCATTATTCTAACATAAGTAGGGTAAGATTATAGGTACTGTAATTCCTAAAACTCCCACACTTATAACCTTTAACGAGACCTGTCACCTTCTTCTTCACCTGGTTGCGTTATACCTCTGTTGTTGATTTGCATATCATCTGTAGTTCCTGATGGGCAACCAACTTCATTACTTGTGTGCAGGGTGCATGTGCCTATAGGTTATCATGGTCGCGCGTCCTCTGTGGTACTCTCAGGGACACACATCACACGCCCCAGGTACTTTAGACTTCTTTCCAAAGGCTTATGCCCCCCTCCTTTGATTACAAGATCACTCTTTCCTCACTCTTAACAGCTTTGAGAGCTCACTTCAGAATAGTAATAGCCGCTTTTGAGAAAGAAGGAGAACCCATGTTGTTCCATGAATCTTATCCTGCCTTTTTTCCGTCTTGGAGATGGTTATAGAAACTATGTAGAGCTGATTTTATAATGAGAAAAGACGTTGATACATGTTATGGATGGTGGATCATATGCAGGGGTCAAACATCCCCTCCAGAAGGACAAAATGGACCAGAATTCAAGCCTTCTGCTCTTCTTGACTTTGAGCTCGAAATGGTATGCTGTGCTCCTGATTTAGAGTGAATCTCCAACATTTCTACGATAAAAGATATCTAAGTTCATGTAGAATTTTTTTAGGTTTTAGGTATCCTTCTTCGTAGGGTGTAAAAACCTTGGAATTGCCTCAAAATGGAAGATCAAGGTTTTTTTCTTTCACAATTCTAGATTGGTCAAGAGGATGGATATTAGCATAAGCTAACTGGGATTTGATTTCTCTACTGTCAGGCTGTTTTTGTTGGGCCAGGAAATGAGCTGGGCACAACCGTGAGCGTGGATAACGCTGCGGAACACATTTTCGGTTTTGTCATAATGAACGATTGGAGTGGTACTGCATTTAGTTTTCTTGTTTGCGGTGCTGCGAATGAACGTGCTTTCTGTCTTGATGAGGAAAAAAATTATGCTGTGATAATTATTATGCTGAAGCATGAGGCTCTTGTTGGTGGCAGCACGAGATATTCAGAAGTGGGAATACATACCACTGGGGCCATTCCTTGGAAAGAGCTTTGGTACGTAATTTCATCTTTGTGTTATTGTTACAGATTGTGTGTTTTTTTTTTGTTTTTGTACGTGAGCTCATGTCCCTTGTACTGTTGTAACATGCGAGAGCTTGATGATAATGTTTGATGATAATATTGCAAATAATACGATGTTTGGGGAGCCTAGGTATGAACCATTTTTTTAATTTTCTTTTCTCAATGTACACTTTCAAATAATGCCAAGTGTGGTGGTGTTTGTAACAGGAACAACAATCTCCCCGTGGATTGTAACCATGGAGGCTCTTGAACCATTTATTTGTGACGCACCTGAGCAGGTTGGTGCCTTTACTGAGCTTTTTTTTTAAAAAACAAAGAAAGAGGCTCGTAATTGATATTTTTGAAACAAATGGATGCTTTTATTTTCATTGAAAGACATAGAGAAAGAGGCTCTTATTGGATGGCGGTTGTATGAACAGGATCCGCCTGCACTCGCATATCTGACAGAGAAGAAGCGCTTCACCTATGACATCCCATTGCAGGTAAACATATCACATGTTCTCTACTAAAAAAAACGTACATTATTTTCCTCTCATTCAAGTCAAACAATGATCAACTTTCATTTCAATCAAACAGTCAAGGCTATTGCCTGACATAATATGAGCTCCGGAGGCTAACAACAGGGTTCATCTCAAAATAATCTAAAGATGGAAACATTGGGATTTTTCTTTATAACTATTCTACAAAGAGTTGAACGCAATTGTATAAATATCATACCTGCTGTAGTTTGTTCTTGATCTAATGGAGTCCGCAAAAGTTGTGATTCATGATGGTTTTGGATATCATTGATCCTACATAAATTTTTTGCTTTTTTTTTGTCATGTCTGGAATGTAGGTGGCACTTAAACCGGAAGGAGCATCAAAAGCTTCGGTTATTTGCAACAGCAACTTCAAATACTTGTGAGAATCTCATTTCTAAAATTCTTTGCTCAACCCACTTTCTCTCATGATTTTTTTGCAAATGAAAGGTGATCATGCATATGAATCCTTAAGATTCCATTGTCCACAAATAACACTGCTTGGAAAAAAACGACCAATGAATATATTCCAAACAATGGCTAGCTATGGTAAAACAATAGTATATACTCAATTATCCTCTCATACTACTATTTAAGTGTAGTCAGTTCCCTCTCCTCTACCAAGGTCCAAAACTTTGCCTCTTATAAAGAGCGGCTGATATTTGGAGCGCATGTTATAGTGGACAAGATTGATTATAGCTATTACATGTAATGGATGTCATGAGGGATGACTTTTTGCCTTGTTATAAGCAAATTGTTGTTGTAGATAGTAAATGTGTGTTAGGGACACAAGTCAAGTGGTGTTGTTGTAACAGATGCTCTTGTAAAGGAGCTTACTTTAGTGTGAATTTTATGAGAGTTTTGGTAGGTTCTTATGATATCAATTTTGACCATGAGATTTTTATTTTTTTATAAACACAAGCTATGATTTTTATTTTTATTTTTTTGTTTTCCAGGTATTGGACCGTGTGCCAACAGTTGGCTCACCACACTAGCAATGGGTGCAACCTCAAGCCTGGGGACTTGTTGGCATCAGGAACCATTAGCGGACCGGTGGGCAACCCCTACCTTTCACTTTTGCCAATGGCTACTTTTTATTTAATTATTAGGTTATTTAAAAGCAAATATAAATTTCATAACACAATAGAGCCTCAGCACTTTCATTCCTTGCAATTTGATTTTTATGTTGTGAATTACTTAGTAATCTGACTCAATTTAGGTTCTAGTTTGTAAATCCTTCTTAGGTCCATTTAGATGTCCAGAGAAAGGATTGATGTTATTTGGAGAGTATGGCATGAGTTTTAACCACTTTAAAATCAGCTCAAAGAGGAAATAGGTGGCTAAGATTCATGATCTCTCTTTCTGTATCCTCAAAAGCAAGCTAAAATCAAGTCTAGAGACCAACAAGCTTTTCTAATGACCAAAGTGAAGGATACTAGTTGGAGACAACCATCAAGCTCTTCCATTGATCTAATAGCTATTATGAGTAAGGATAGAAAGTAGTACAATCACAATTCTCTTTACAAGAGCATTTGTTATCATAAAAGTCAATTCTCAAACTGTTCTATGTATAATAGTCGGCTTGGGTTGTTGTAGAGGGAGTTGACTGTTAAAATGTAAACAAACAAGGTTGTTGTGAAGGGAGTTGGTTGTATCATGAATGAAAAGACAAATATCATATTGATATATTGGGCTATTTTACAATAACTCTACAAATAAGTCCATTACACCTTCAATGATGAGTGAGGCCAAAAGTGGTCGTTTTTGGTCACATACTTACAGGTCTCGTCATTAAAGGGTTAACGATTTGTTCATGAGCAGGATGACAAAAGCATGGGCTCCATGTTGGAGCAGTCCGTAGGAGGGAGAAAGGACATTGTTCTTGAGCACGGTGGCACCCGCAAATTTTTAAAAGATGGGGATGAAGTGATCATGAAAGCAATTTGTGAGGTAATTTAGCATATCCACTCTTGTTTGCTTTATCTGTAAATTGAATAAACTAATGGAACAAATTGTTTAAAAAAAGAAGTTCAAACGTGGTTAAAACTAGTTTTATATTCTCTTTGGATAAAAGCTAAAACTAGGACCAACTCAAATAATCACCATGCATTGACTTTTCTTTAAGTAGCTAGTCTTCATTATTCATAAGTACCCTTGGCGTTTGCTATGTCTACTAAGGTTTATGAACTACACTGAGTTCCAAGTGTGGAGATTGTTATTACAAGTATAGTAGAACTTGTCTAATTCAATATTGCCCAACTCAATAAACCTATGTAAACCAATGTTTGTCGTCAATCTTGTGCCTATACTACACTATGAGCTACCTAGGCTTGTTGAAAGAAGTCCTTGATGCCCTTCAATAACCTATCTAAAGTAATAATTCCAACCATATTGATTTAGAGAGCTCTTAGTGTATGTTGTGTGGCTTAAACTGATGGGAATAATAGTGTCCTCTCTTGCAGGGTGATGGATTCAATGTTGGTTTTGGAGCGTGTACAGGAAAGATATTACCCGTGAAGATGTAAAAGCAACATAATCAAACCCTTTGAGGACGAGCAACCATGTAAGGAAAGTGAAATGTATCCACTATCTTGTTGATGTTTTGCAAAATCTATTATGGTTGTAGATTCTCCTATCGTCCAAAGTTTGCTCGTCCTTAAAGGGATAATGGGTTTGAATTATGTATAGCTTTTCTAGAGATATTTTATTACATACTATGAGCGCTTAAATGGGCTCCTAGCCCCTGAATCAAAAAAGTCCCGAGGTGGGCTTTTGCAAACTTGCCACATTCCCATGGTTGCGATTTATATTTACAATTCTTGTAAGATATTGTCATCATGTGTAGTACTTGAGTCTGTCCATCACATCAAATGTTTTGTACCATTAACGTAAAAACTTTTGTATTTCCTGTGCGTTAAATTGGCCTAGTACGTTACTCTACTGAAAACGTTCCTTATTCCCTGAATCTTGGCACAATTCTCTGTCAATCATTGCGTTATGTCCAACTGTCAGTCTGAAAGGAACCCTCCAAAATAATATTCAAAGTCACTCTTGGTACCCAAGTTATTCTTTTCACGAAGAAGAAGTCAATAATTATCACAAAAAATGACAAATTTAACAAGATTTATGGTATCATTCTTAATAATTCTCCATATTTTGAGACTAGAAAGTGAGTTTTTTTGGGGGAATCAAGTACCAAATTGCAAGAATTAAGATTTTACAAACATGAAGGTTAACATTCAAACCTCAAGTCCCACATGAGGGGATTGGGGATGTTGTTTTTGAAATTTTGTCTTTGGAAGGGTCTAATCATGGACTTTTTAAAAAATTAAAATTTTAAAAAAATTATCTATGAAGGTTTTTTTATTTTTTTTATTTCAAATCCTTTTAAGAGGGGTTGGAATAAATTCGTTAAATTTTGAGTTCTTGGGTCTTAAACCAAGCCTAAATTTTCAAAAGATTAATTATGATAAATTTAAAAATATGAAATTTTAGTATCAATTGAACGGTTTGAGTCCAATTAACCCCTAAAAGACCGAGTGTCCATTCAAGGGACAAATGAGATTTGGGCATGTTCCTAAAAAAATAAGTTTGAATATACATTTTTGAAAATTATATTGAAAATATAGATTTTGATAAGCTTCACGAGGGTTTTTCTAATTTTTTATTGGATTTACAGGAAAAAAATTATGGCGCTTCAAACATCAAAAGCTCGACTTCTAGACATCTGGGCAAAGTACTGTAGAGCTAAATAGTAATATTGTTTAAGTGAATAGTGCAATTTTTTGAGGCAAATAATAGAGAAAGAAAGTTTCTCGCAGACCTTGTTGATTTTTCTTTGAAATGCATAGAAACTAGGGCTTTCATTTTTCAAAATCGCTACAAAAATAAGGCCTGGCGCTTTCATCTACATTTTGGATTTTAGATCCAATAAATATTTATTCATTTAAAACAAATTTTCTATGGTAGAGAAATGGTTGCGTTCTATATCCCTAGTCATTGCAAGACCATTGTTGTGTAGTGGAAAATAATGCTTTTATTTTGAGTCATACTACGTTGTCCCTGTTTGCAAAGGGAAGAAAAAAAACTTATTGCACACTTCCAATGCATGTGTCTTTTAATCGGCACGACCAATGTTAACTAAAAATAATCGAGTGTCTTTTTTGTTGTAGTTAACTTAAAGATCCTATGGTTAAATTTAGTTAAAATATGTTTGCATGAGTTTCATAGCATCTCATCTCATACAGACAATGTTGGAGTGGTTTTGGAGAAACATTTCACGGTCCTTTAGGGGTTAAAGATATCTTTATGTAAGTGTAAAAGGGACTCTCCTTTTACTTTGCGTCCCCTACTTTACCTCTCATTTTGAAAAGGCAATATGATTCTTTTACTCCATCGCAAATGATCTCTCCTTTGCCCCTCACATTTTGCACCACATTTGAGGGTAAGGGATTAGGTATGGGAATTCATATTGACTGGTGTGACTTGGTCCATGGACAATGGAGTATCTTGTAAGTACCATATCTGACACTTTTATATAATTTATCCCCCAAATGAGGATTCAGTTTGAAGTGTACAAAGTGATGATGGTTCCTAATAACTTTTTCATATGGGACCACGCAAGTTGATCCGTATGTGCGCGGATTGGTTTTCTCTCAATCAATATAATCTGGTCAAATGAACATACTGATCAATATTGAACAAATGGCTCCACCAACCTGACTGAACCTTCCAGAATCTTAGTTAACTCCTAAAGTACCGTGACAAAAGTTCCTCATAAAAACACTTCAAAACTGTTGGATTCTATGTAGTGCAATGAATAAAGAAGGGAACACCGTATTTCTGTGACACGGTCGTTGCGGAGCTCGCTCCGTCCCTGCCCGGGCAGCTGCGCGCAGAGAAAAACGTCGTGCCCGATACCCGGGAGATACCCGGTGAGTCGCTCCGGTCCCGCCCAAACCCTATCCGGAGTAGCCTCATTCTCCCGCTTTTTCTCCGTCTGCATTCTCTCTCATGCTGCCTGCTCCGCTCCTGCTCCGCTGCTCTGCTGCTCCGCTCCTGCTCCACTCCGCTCTCAATCAACCTCCTCCGCTCTGAATCAACACTCCGGCTCCTACGGTTTTGAATTTTTATTTTTGAATTTTTCTTCTTGAAGGGCAAGCTAGGTTCAATTGGAAACTTGACACTCATGTTTTGAAAGTGCATGAACGCATGGATGCAGTGCACGATCCACAACTTCTCGACGACATTCCGCTGGAGAAACTCCTGATTCACGCCGTTCCAGTCAATATCATTTGTACTTCAACTCAAATCATCCACTCCAACATCAAGATTCCCAACCTCATACCTGTGTACCAAAATGATATCAACAAACAACATACTTTATACAACATACGACAACAATGTTCAAAGAACAAATCAGCATACATCAACAATATGTAAATGATATCAACATACAACAAAAATGATCAACAATTTATCACCTACAGCAAACAACAACAATCTTCAACTAGTTATCCACAACAGGAATTGAACCTGAACGAACCCATCAACCGGTTGATGACCATGGATTTACTTTTCTACCATACCTAGGTCTTAAAATCTCTTGAGGCCAAAAGATGATAAAACAAAATAAAAAAGCACAAAAACGACCTTTATTCTGTATCATACCTCGGACTCTACTCCATATCACAAACAGACATGCACACGAAGCTTTCCAAAAATCTTCAGAACGCTAAACCTAAACCTGATCCATACACGAGATGCATGCATCATCACTTAAATCACAAACAAGACCACATGAAGAACCTAAAAACCTCCAACAAATATGAACAGCAGACATGCACAATGAGCACAGACTGCTGAGATAAAAGACATAACTTACTTGTAGTATAGAGATCCACCGCTACCGGAGCCGTCATGAAGAAGTATCTTACACACCGATGGCTTGCTGCGAACTCCAAACTTCGACACAGATCAAGACTGAACTTCAACATTTATTTGAAGTCTCTTGCGCGCGGCCAAAGGCGGGAGGATCTCGTATGGAGCGCTTAGGAGTGCTGCGCCCGTCTCCTTCTCGATTCTCGTCATTAAGTCTTGGAGCACCCGGATTTGCACCAGTTTCTGCCACAAGAGCTTCTCCTAATAAATACCTGCCACCGACACAGCATGGTGAGGAATGCAGCCTACAGGTGGCTTCTGAAGTTATCAAGTTGGTACGATGGTGCAACAGGTGCCCAGCTCACCTTGAGGTTTGGGAATCTTGGTGTTGGTGTGGATGATTTGCGTTGGAGTACAAATGATATTGACTGGAACGGCGTGAATCAGGAGTTTCTCCTGCGGAATGTCGTCGAGAAGTTGTGGATTGTGCACTGCATCCATGCGTTCATGCACTTTCAAAACATGAGTGACAAGTTTCCAACTGAACCTGGCTTGCCCTTCAAGAAGAAAAATTCAAAAATAAAAATTCAAAACCGTAGGAGCCAGAGTGTTGATTCAGAGCGGAGGAGGTTGATTGAGAGCAGAGTGGAGCGGGAGCGGAGCAGGCAGCATGAGAGAGAATGCAGACCAAAAAGCGGGAGAATGAGGCTGCTCCGGATAGGGTTTGGGCGGGACCGGAGCGACTCACCGGGTATCGCCCGGGTATCGGGCACGACGTTTTTCTCTGCGCGCAGCTGCCCGGGCAGGGACGGAGCGAGCTCCGCAACGACCGTGTCACAGAAATACGGTGCTCCATAAAGAAGGGATCAAAAACTTTAATTTCTAGTTTTGACCGTAGGATGTCAATTTTGACTTGTTAATTTATGTACTCACAAAGTCTCATAATCTCTGACTGCACAGATTAAAAGATATCAATGTTTGAAGTCAAACGAATGGTTCATTTTATTCCCTGCTTTGAGTGGGATTAGCAGACTTTGATTTCACTTGGTGTCAAATTTTTGCACTACACAAGGTCTAAATCCAAAACCAAAGTGTTCAGCATGATGTTAGTATCTTATACATCAATTTTCAGAGGTAGAGGTGTAGCATATTCAAAACAATTGTGCAAGGAGTGGGGGTTAAAAAACTGCCAATCCATGTTTTAATTTTTTGTGAACTTTATATGTTTTAGGATCATAATCCAAATGGACAATGAAAACTTTTTTTTACCACATATTGTTGTTGAAAAAATAAAAAGTAGAAAATATAAAGATCTCTGAGTATTGTGTGGAAAGGAAGAAGTTTTTTTGGTACCTTGCCTGATAATGTGTGACAATGTGTGAAAATGTGTGAAGATGTTTAACTTGAGTTAATATGTTGTTTTTCACTAAAGATAAGGTTTTTTTTGACGAAATGAAAGGAAAGAATATTACTTGCTAGTATTTAAAATCTCACATTCAATAGAGTGTTCTAGCAAAAGTTTTTGGCGGTGCTCGACATGCCCACTCTCCCCGTTTGAAATTCAAAACCCCATAAATTTTTCATTAACCTCTGATTGCAAAAAGTCCCGAGGTGGGCTTCTAGTGATTTTGGGTAGCTTTCACTAGTGTCAATTTAGATCATGAATTTTTGAAATTTTATCAGAGATGTGTATAAGTTATAGCTTTGTGGGGGAAAAAATAAATTTTGAAACATATTCCCAAAACTAAAGTTATTAAGGTTCAAAGTTTAAAACATGGAGTGCGGGCAAGGCGGGCAGGGTATTGTAGTGTTGAATAGTTCTAATGTAGAGCTTGAATAGTACCATTGTAGAGCTGAATAGTGCACTTTTTTGTGGCGGGTAGCAATGAAGGAAAGTTCTTAGCAACCTTCATTTTTAAACTTAAAAACACATAGAAATTAAGAATTTCACTTTATTTGAATTTTTTCAATTAATAGAAGAAGGCAATGATAGTTCTATCCACTGTTCAAATTTTAGATCCAATTTTTTTTTTTAAATTTAAAAAATAAAATTGCTTTTCAAAGTAAATTTATGCAATGTGTAGTTGAAAAGTATGCCAATTCTTGAGTCAAAGTAGGTTGACCCCGTCCGTGCAAAGAAGAAAAAACCACGTTGCACTTTTCAAATGCATGTTTCTTACAATCTGTGCGGTCAAAGTTTAAGAATTTTTTTGAGTGTCACCTTGTAGTAGTGAAATTGAAGATCCTACAATTGAAAGTAGTAAAAGGTTGTTTCAATTAGTCTTGCAATGTTGCATCTTAGAGAGGTAGTTCTGAAGTGTTTATGGTGTGAAATTGTCAAGGAAATTTAAGGGTTTAATGTCAAATTCAGGAAAAATTTGCATTCCCACCATGGTTTTAGTTATACCCTTCTATTGTAAAAATTTCAAAGAGGAATGTTAGAAATTGACACCATAGGAACCTCACCAAACTTCCGAAAAGCCCATTTTTGACACTCGGTCCTTTAGGGGTTGAACCTTGCAATTGCAATTTTTCAGTGACTTCTAGAACATTGTTCATATTAAATAGTGCGTGCACAAAAATCATGTGGATCACCAACACTAATTTATATAAAAAGCATGTATGTCCATTTATGATATAATCCAATTTCAAGCACATGTGTGCTTCTTCAGTTAGTGTAGACATTTGAATTAGTTCGGTCTGTACAATGTAAAAAGAATTGTGTCTTGGTAACTGAATTTCAAAGAGCCTTAGGGCCGCTACACACGTGGCCGAGTCGAGAGTCCGTCCGTCAAAATTTCTATCCAAACTATGGCGAGAGTCCAAACTTTTGGATTAAAAAAAACATTAAAATGTATATATTGAAGCGTGTGGGTGGTTGTGGTGTGAAGCTCCAAAGCCCAAATCCAAAGTCCAAATCCCATATCATTACGCCAAAAAAAAATCAGCGAAAAAAAATCAGCTAAAAAATTCGGCCTCTTTCATCTATCCGTCCAGATCTTGTCATATTTTGATTATTTTATTGAAAGAATCGACGGACTCTTGAAGGAAGTTTAGTTCGACTAAAAACGGCGTCCCAAATTTTGCTCGAGAGTCCGTCGCCTTGGCGCCAAAACTCTCCAAAAGTACTGCCATGTAGGCACATTGGAAGACGACGGCCTTTGGACTTTGGCCTTTGGTGTGAAACCAAGAGGCCGGACTTTGGCCATTCAAGCAATCTCATTGGTGAAAACCGACGGACTCTAGACTCGGGCGTTAGGTGTGAAGCGGCCCTTATGCAGTGCTCAGTTATTTTACGCGCCGTGGACAGGATATCCCCCAAGCTCGGGCTTACCCGAGGTGGGCCCCCGTCTTAATTGCATGTGCTCATTTTTCTGGCCCTCCCATTTTGGGGGGGTCAGAGGCTTTTTTTGTTTTTGTTTTTTACAAAATTAGGGCCTATGGTCCCAATTGAGTCTTTAAGTTCCCCTTTGGCTAAATTTAGGGCCCCATTCAAAAACAAAATAGGGGCAAGGTTTTGGCCCCACCACCTCGTCCCCCACCCAGTAAGTCCGAGCGTGGGGATGTCCTGTCAAATCGGTTTTACGCACTGGTAACTTATTCATGCACATGAAGTAAATCCAAATTTCAAAAGTGACCAACCCAAAACAAAAGACACCACTGTAGATCACTTTGGATGCATCTTGCCAAGATGGCCACACACCATACATCATGAAGTCTAACTTTAATGGTAATATCATGCTTCTCGTGCTTCCATGATATGGTAAAAGAACCAAGAACCAAGCCACCACAATATAAATTAGTGGACTTTCGATGATTTGACCTAGAAAGCCGCGCCAAAGCATATTTCTTCGGCTCCTCACTTCAAATATTTCAAAGAGGTTAACCAACCAATGTACTATATGCCACAAAGCAAAGCAAGTGATGGGGTTCACAAGTGCTCAACAGAGATTCTCCCACAACATCCACATGGTGAGTGACGTCACCAGAAAAGCTCGCACTTTGACATATTCCACGGCCCATCCACCAGGCTCCAGCCTGGATCACCCCCACAATTGACTTTTGATGCAGCCATGGCAGCTGTGAACAGATGGCCATGACTTCGCCCATAAGCCAAGTAAGCTAAAATCACAACCTCACCTGAATTCAACCACAACATGATCGGATTTAATCTCAACCATGGTTTAGAGAAATATCCCCTCCATCGATTAAGATTATAACCCGAGGAACTTCGTGTGAAATGTGGTCAAGTACGGATGGAAAGATAATTGCGCGCCTGAGTCAATTAGTGAAGAGATTAGTCTCCTGACCGGACACTTGGTTGAAACAATCAGAAACAAACATGGCTCATGTTTCAGGTGAGTTGGAGAGGTTAACTTAATCGTTACTGAATTAGTCCACTTAATCATTAACTTAATCGTTACTGAATTAACTTAATAGTTACTGAATTAGTCCACAGTCGCAGCTGCCACTTAAGTACGCGTTTGTGCCTGGAATAAACCTCGCCGCAATCAAAACAGCGTCACAAACGATGGAGGGAGTGGTAGCACGCGTGTGATATTTTCACTGTTTGCAGGCTGATCTTGACTGTTGTGTGGACGTGGGGAGAATATAATATTCTTCGTCGGGTGGTCATGACGTCGCATGTGCACCTTCTGGACGCTAGTGAAAGTGAAGGTCGCAACTAGAAGCGAAGACCTGCACGTGGTGTTGGAGGGGCGGGGCGGGTCCACACATGTAATGAGGAGGTGTGGTACAACGACAACAACTGCTGCAGCTCATGTGCAACTCCGTTGTACAACGCGCACACCTGCAACGCACCAGTGGGCTGCAGCTCCATCTCCATGACGTCGGTCGGTCGGTCTCCGAAAACCGGTTGAGTATTCAGCTAGTCATGCTCCCCGCGGCGTTGTGGTGTTGAATTACCTTGCAGTTGATTTAGGCTGTACCTGTCATGTAGCGACGGTCGCTTCATGAGTTTGCAGTATCGACGTGGTCGAGTCGGTACAGGAGACGCCGTGCTTGAAGACGATTCACAGTTCGGGTTTGGTAGGTTGTCGATGATGCAGCAGGAGCGTTGGATCTAGCACGCGGTTCTGGTTTCGGCAGCGGGAGTTTTTGTCGTGAGATTAGGCTTCGTGTGGTGGAATTGGAGTGGCTTGTTTTCGGGTTTTTTTGTTCTGATTCTGAGTTGTGAGGGTGAATTACGCGGCTATGGTGATGAGGAGTGGGGCTCATTCTAGTTCCGGGGGCAAGAAACAAATGAGTAAACTCTGCGCCTGGTGTTCGAGTTTAGTAGCGACGCTGGTGCACCATGAGTCGCCGCGCAAGCACTCTAGTCTCAAATTCGGCGGCTGCTACCTGACGGTGCTCACCGTGTTCGCCTGCTTCAGCATGCTCCGCTTGCTTTTCCTCTGGCCGCCTCCATCTCCACCCTGCAATTTGCAACAGAAACAGTTCCAGGTGGTGTCGACTGATAATGTGCCTCTGGCGCCGCACCGCGTGGAAGCGGCCAACATAACGGCGCGGGAGCGCGCGTTCTGGAGGCAACCGGAAGGCGCCGGGTACGTGGGGTGCATCGAGTTCAGCGCCGCGTTCCGGCAGGAGTCCGTGGAGGTGGTGGGGCAGCGGGACAAGTACCTGATGGTGGTAGTCAACGGCGGACTCAACCAGCAGCGCAACCAGATCGTGGACTCGGTTGTCATGGCGCGAGTGCTGGGCGCGTCCCTCGTGGCGCCCATCATGGAAGTGAACCAAATCTGGGAAGACGAAAGGTGAGGAAAATCACCACCGCATCTGCAGAAACAAAATCCTTGTTCCAGGTCGCTGAATTACTAGTCTAGACAGTCTGAGGATCATACTATTTCTCTAGCTACGTCACAGGATTCTCCTCTGAATTGGAGGCAAATTGTTGTTCACCTTCGGAATGCGTCGTCCTCAAGTTTGTTGTGATTTTGTAGGGAATTTAGTGAATTTGTTATAATTCAGACACGCATACGAAGTTGAACCTTCGCCTTTGAATATCGCTGAATACACCAACTTTTGTTGTCTGTAGTGAATTCAGCGATATTTTCGACATGGATCACTTCAAGGAGACGCTAAAGGACGAGGTGCGGATCGTATCCTCGCTCCCGTCCACACACGTGATGATCCGTCCCGTCGAGGAGAAGCACACGCCGCTGCACGCCAGCCCTCGATGGCTGCGCCAACACTACAACGGCAAGGTAAGAATCTATGAGCTCAACCACAATATTTTATTAGCAAAAATTCATCACCTGACGTCGACGTCGTCGTTTCAGATAAGTCGCGGCGGGGTCCTAGTGCTGCGCGGCCTGGATTCACGGCTGTCCAGGGACCTTCCCTCCGACCTGCAGCGGCTGCGCTGCAAGACGGCCTTCCACGCGCTCCGGTTCGCGCGGCCGGTGCAGGAGCTGGGCCTGCGCCTGGCGGAGCGCATGTGGACCCAGGGGCCCTACCTGGCGCTGCACCTCCGCCTAGAAATCGACGTGTGGATCCGCACCGGCTGCCTCCCGGGGCTCGGCCCCGACTTCGACGCGCAGATCCGCCTCGAGCGAAAGACGCACCCCACCCTGCTCACGGCTCGCGGCGCCAAGATGGGCTTCACCGATAGAAAAATGGCCGGCCTCTGTCCGCTCACCGGCGCCGAAGTCGCCAGGTATGTGTGTATGTGTGAGCGTGTGCTGCGAGATTTTCCTTGCTTGCGAGCTTGTCCTCTTCGTATTAACTAACCTGATTATACGTGTCTCGTTGTGTGCAGATTGTTAAAGGCGCTGGGGGCGTCAAATCGGACGAGAATCTATTGGGCGGGTGGTGAGCCGTTTGGGAAGCAGCTGGCGCTGGAGCCTCTGGAGAGAGAGTTTCCCGAGCTCTACAACAAGGAGAGCCTTGCAACAGCGGCGGAGCTGGCGCCGTTCACAAAGAAGGCGTCCAGCCTCGCCGCCATCGACTACTTGGTGTGCCTCTACAGTGACGTGTTTTTGCAATCCCACGGCGGCAACTTCGGCCGCGTCATGCAGGGTCATCGTGCTTACATGGGGCACCGCAAGCACATAGTGCCGAACAAGCGGCAAATGATTGCGCACTTTCTCAACTCCACCATGGCACCTTCGGAATTCGATGAGACAATTCGAGCTCTTCACCAAGACAGAGACGGAAGACCTGTGGTAAACAGCTACAAGAACGTGCTTGCTCACCCTGTCCCCGAATGCATGTGCCAAAAACCAAGCTTCGAAAATCCTTCCGTGCAATAACAGGTCCTTCGTGTGCAGATAATCATGTTGATACAGAGACGACTACTTGTATATACATCAAGATCTAGTTTTTGTTCTGAAGACATCAATTCACGGTGAGCATTAACGTGGACTGTATAGATTGCGGAGGGTAAAAAAGTGAGTGTCCATTTGCGGAGATGAGATCATGTTTCTACAGTGGAAGATTCTGAAATGAGAAAACTTCCATACTATCTCATATACGAAATCACGCATCAAGTTGTGATATGATGCAGCGACTATGCATAAGAGCTGTAACTCTTCGATGGTAGCTGAGAAGAATGTAGCGTATGGAGCAGATCCCAAGAGAACTGGATCTTGCTTGTTAGTTCAGAGAACATCCTCAAAACTTGACGAGCATTACATACGCTCTTCTGCGAAACTCTCCATTCTATGGAAACCTATTTTGCATTTTCTGAGACACGATTTGCATTTCTTCGGACACGAAACGCTTTCGCAGCGGCGAAAACGCGCGCGATCCCCTCGTCACGCTTCCAAGTTGCCAACCGCTTCCAGCTCCGGCACCCCTACCCTGCACGCGTCCCCCACACGGCCCAGCACGCCATGGAACTGGATCACGCGCGCCTGCGATGCATTCATGTCCACCCCGCCCTCGAGCGGGACCGCAGCCTGGTGCACGCACCCGAGGAGCGTGTACCGCGTGTTGGCGACCCACTTGCGGCGCCCGTGGAACGCGAGGCACAGCCAGGGGTCCGGGTCGCTCGAGTGCATGTAGGAGCACTCCGGGAGCTTGTCGTGCCAGAGCATCCGCTCGATGGGGTAGCGGTGGTGGAGCGCGGCAGGAGCGCAATGCTTGTGGTCGTCCAGAATAAATACTTGGAAGGATCTGTTGTGGTACCAGCCAGCGATGATGGACCGGAGGATGGTGAGGAATACCAAAACTGTGGCCGTGTTCCGATCTTCATCAGATGATCTTATTTGTTTGTATTTTTTGAGTACTGCTACTACTACTGGTAATGTGGATGGCTCTATGTTCAGGCCGGATCGAAGGATTCCAGTCCTGAACATGGCACTTGGGGAACCATCCACAAACTTAGAATAAGATTTACCGGCTTGTGGAAGTTTCAACTGCTTATTTGCATTCATTCAGTCACTGCCTATTGCGTGTGAAGCAGTTTGTCTTGGACGGGACAGCACAGAAACTTCAACTACGGTATGTATAAAAGCTCATATAAATACTCATACAAATTATGTCAGTGTCATGGTTTCATGTAGCCATTTAGTCTGGCACTTTGTGTGTTTGTTTTGGGAGAGGGTTTTGCAGTGAAGAGGACCTGCTGAAGATGCAAATCGTAAGTAGCCAAAAATTTTACACTTGTTCCAGATCCTGATCCTGCAACAGTTGAGATATCGTTTGTATGAGGTTTTTTCATAAAAAGTCTTCAATCATTCTAGAGTCCCAAGTTTTCCTAGTTTCCGTAATGATTGAAAACTTTAAAAAACGTTGGAACCCTCTGAATCAGTCCTATGATATTTTCTTACTTGGAAGTCCTATCTTTATTCCTTTTCACGCTTGTGGTTTTTCAAATACATCGAATACGTGCTGCATGACATGGAATCTTTTTAAACAGTGTGTTAAAAGCCAGCTTCAATACCGAGTTGGTTGATTGTGGGAGCTTGTGTTTGCAGCTACAAAAGTGAAGAAGCACATTTTCTTCGACGTTTCATCAGGCAGCGTTGCCTTAGCCATGGATGTGCAATGGGCCAAACCAAGCTCTGAAAATCTTTCCCTGCGATAACAGGTTCTTCGTGTGAAAACAATCATGTTGATAGAGAGGCGACTATTTATATGTACATCTAGTTTTTACTTTGGAGATATCAATTCACGGCGAGCATTCACGTGGAGCATATAGATTGCGGAGGGTAAAAGAGTAAGTGTACATTTGCGGAGATGAGAACAAGGAAGATTCGGAGGAGAGAATACTTTCATACATGAAATCACGCAGCCAATCGATATTGGAAGTTGTGTTGTGATGCGGTTAGTATAATTCAGGAGGAGAACATCCTCAGAAGAGAAGCACTACACACAACGAACCCTCTTTTGAGAAGCTATTTTGCGTGTTCTGAGAGCACACGATCAGCGTTTCATCTGATATGAAACGCTTTCGCAGCGCCGAAGACGCGCGCGATTCCCTCGTCGCGCTCCAAGTTGGCAACTGCTTTCTCCACCACTACGTCCTCGCACACGCTGTCCCTACCGAGAACGCCATGGAAGTGGATCACGCGCGCCTCCGACGCGTTCACGTCCGCCCCGCCCTCGAACGGAACCGCGGCCTGGTGCACGCCCCCGATGACCGTGTACCGCGTGTTCGCGACCCACTTGCGGCGCCCGTGGGACATGAGGCACAGCCAGGGGTCCGGGTCGCCGTGGGTGCACTCCGGGCGCTTGTCGTGCCGGAGCATCCGCTCAACGGGGTAGCGGTGGTGGGGCGTGGCAGGTGCGCAGCGCATGAAGTCCGCGGGGATGCTGCCGAATGTCACCCACGGACGGTCGCTATGCTTGTGGAGCAGCGTGTCGACCGTCTCGGGCGGTGTGATCTGGAAAAAATACAGTGGATATTCGTTGTTAGAACATGTCGATTCTTAACGTGACCACGTTCTCTGATCATATTCACCATCAGATCATATACTTACCTGCAAAAACTCGTCGAAATCGAAGACAAAGACGTGGTCTGCAAGGTTGCGAGCTCGGAACAGGCAGTCTTGGATGAACAGGAGTTGGTGGTGATACCAGGCCGGGTACACTTTCTCGTTATCCTCGCCGCTGTGATCCGTTATGATGAGACGCCCCGCGTCGAGAAACTCCTGGAGAAGGTATCGATCGCCGTCCTTGAGTCCTCCGACGTTGTAGAAGAAGAAGAGCGCGTCGCCGTTCCATATGTAGTTGTGGTACACCATCCACGCTTTGACCCATTCACCATTCAGGTGGGTGTGCATCGGAGGCCCACAAAACGCATACTTGTACGGCTTCTGAAATCAAAACTAATGTCAGCTTAGAGATCAGCAACCACATTGAAAGACCATGCAGCTAGCAACCACTTACCTGTAGTGAAGGATTGGCAAACGCCTTCAGGTCCTCACCCTGGCGCTCCTCAAAAACCACAGCCGGAGCGGTTTTGTCGTACCGATGGTACGTCAGCGAGACGCGAATGACGAGCTCCCCGCCACGCCCGTCCACTCCCACATCCTCACCGAAAGTGCAGTTCACAATGGCCGGAACATACGTCACGCCATTCTCATCGAACTTAACATAAATCATGCTCGCCTGAGTAGACACAACTACATCAGAGTGCCATTCACAGGTGTGCACCACTCTTCTTTCGTCTCTATCAAGCGGCACTTTGGAGGAGATCCCCACCACGAAGAAGGCGTTGAGGGAGACGCGGTAGGTGCTGTACTTGATGAAGGCGTAGTGGGGGATGGACGTTGGCTGAAATGTGTGTTGGAGGACTAATTTTTTGGGAAAGGACACTCTTGACTGTGATGAGAGTATGGACGTGATGCGGTTTGCATTGTAGGAATTGAAGGTTGAAAGAGGGATTTGGAGGAGGATTGCGAGGAAGAGTGAGAGCAAGATCACTCCGAGAGGACTCTCTATGGGGACTCTGAATGGCTTGCCGGGTTTGATCCCTGGATTCTTCGCCATTGTGGCTCAATGACTTCACGAGTCTACATTCGATCTGAGGCTGCTTATCGATTAAGCGATCAGCCTAGATTATGGGAATGTTACAAGCGAAAAAGGAGTTCTCTTTCAAGATCGAATCGTAATACATGTAAAGCATCCTAGGTTCTGCAGAGTAACCAAGTCCACAACAAAAATCTGATCAGCTCCAAGTACTTGGCTCTGTTAACTTCTGCTACACACTCCTCAGCTACATGCTTGAAGCGTGTCAGTCTCAGCACTACTAACATCTCTTCATGAACGCCTGCAAGACGGTGCTAAGGAAATACAAGACAGAAGGGAGACAATGACTGTGGGACTGGTGAAGCTTATTAAATGACCCTGCAAGTGATGGACCATGCAGCTTACGAGGGGTACCAACTTGGAATCGGAGGACGTCGTGGTTCTTGGCGCCCCCCCACAACGGACAAGTTGAGCAGTGCACGGGCGTGCGTGCAAATATGAAATAATAAAACATCAAATTCTCAGCACAAATAGCTAAAAGAATTACTATTTGAACCGAAGTGGTTTGTAGGTGACAGTAGGTGCACAATAGGTAGTAGGGTTTGCAGGTAACAGAAGGTGCACATTACTACAGGTTTTATACAAGTTTGCAGCAGCTTCTCTCGCTTTCATTTGCGGCTCTCTCTCGAGGTAATAAGTTCCCCTTGATTATATGCACCAACTTCCCCCACATGTGTTGGTTTCTCTATTCCCTTGTTTTTCTCGATGCAGACATTTTGGTGCTTCAACAAGAGGCGTGCAACAATTTTATTTGGTGCCTATAATAAATGCCGACGGTGATGCTTTAACAGGTAGAATCTACATTAGCTATGCAAAATCTGCAACCACATACCCGGGGCAGGCCACGGATGTCCTGGTGCAACAGTAGAAGCAGAACGACGGCTGGCTTGTTGGCATCACGAACACTCTCGAGCTGGCGTTGACAATGAGTGTGCATGTTTTCCTTCGATTTTCTCTGTAAGTATCGTGGCCGGGGAATGAGACGTTTCCTAAATTCCGTCACTTTGCCCCTTGAGAATCAAACAATCGATGAATTTCTTCTAGGAGATTTTGATACATGAGAGGTGTCCCGTGGAACTTTGAAATGTTATACCAACTATTTCATTTGCTAGCTTTGATGTCAAATTTTTCAAAATATCGAGCGCCTTGGAAGTAATTTGTGAAATGACCTTCTCTCGCTCGATTTGAGGAGCATCTTAGGGTTCAGAATGATGTAGATTGTTACGCGTAGTTTTGCCTCTACTGTCCAGTCGGATAATCAATTGTAGTTGTGGTCAATAAAGATAATACTAAAGTAGACATGATATGTCAAATCGTTTATTTGCGAGCAACATCAATAGGACGTTGTAGAAAATAGACACTACATTACAATCTCGCCTCTTTAGATTCTTGCACTGGACGTTTTTGAGGCGTGCCAGGATGTGTTGTATAGATACTGACGGGTGTTTGATCGTGTGCAGTTTTTGAAGGACGGCATCGCCAAGCTAAACATTCTTTAATTCTTATGGTTTTGCCATCACTCTTTTGACCCTAATTGTAAAGTTTTCTACTTATCCTCTTACTAAAAGCCAGGTACGTAATTTCTTGCACTCTAGCAATTTTTTTGTTTTTCTTTATGTTTTTCTCTTTTATCGAGTCTTTTTTTTGGCATATTGGAACAAGGTAGCAGCTTAGCTTGAGACAATCTGTTTGTGAAGTTTAGAAGTGAAAAAATGTACGCAAAGAGCGAGATTTCTTTTGCTTAGCCTCTACTCGTGTGAATGCGAGGAGATGTTGAATACCAATGGGTCCTGAGACTCCTGCTATTGCTTTGTACTTTTATTGTATTCCTGAACTTTGCTTTCCTACATAGCTTAACTTTTGGACTTTGGTGCTCGAACATGACGGTGCTCCTTCTCTGGGATAGGCGGACACTGTCGCTTACTTTGTGCTACCGGTGCTCTTGGTCGCTTCACAGTATGTCTCCATACAGATGATGCAGTCAGCTACTGCAGTACATATCACAACTTGCTGACATTGGATATATCCGGCAATATGAATGATTGTTTGAAAATTCAAAGTTCAAATGTATGTTTGATCGATAGGGCCTTTGTCCTGATTCAACAAAGTTCAACACATCAGAGTATGGAATCCTTCAACTTAATATTTACAGTTCAAGATGCTGGTTCGAACGTGAGCTAGTTTAGAGAGTGAAGTGTCCTCACAAAGCAGCACCTTGAGTTGTTGTTGTTGGTGGTGTTGGTGCATGTAGGAGGAGTCTACTTCTTCCCATATATTTTTTCTGACAGACTAAGGCAATGAGTATTCCTTTAGGTGGGTCAGAGCTAGGGACCTCGCAACTGAGCTGGTGAGGGGATACTTGAAGCTGTAGCAATTGCAGCAGTGAGAGTATTCCTACTACGATGTTCACTATTTAAGGGGAGGAGAGAGGTGGTGGTACTGGTTGTATTGACAGTCTTGTTTCACTGTCGGTCATGATCTCCATTTGTCTGTATAGTACAATGCCAGCTATTTCATTTTCTTCTACCTAGGGCTATGGAATGCCAACGAAACACAACAAGATTGCTTTGTTTTGAGTCAAGGGTTTGCTCTGCCAGTCGAGTGCAACATAAGAAACACTGATTGTTTTTTTATGGTTGATCTTGTTCATTGTTACATATGACATTGTAGCTTTGTATATCTATACTTTTTGATTCTTTCCATCTTAACAATGGAAGAACATGGAACTCGAATGCAAAGTTTACAAGGAGTGAGTACTTTACCTATATGTCAAGAAGTGGTCGATTGGATGATCATTGATTCGGAACTTAATGGTGAGCACTTGCTGCCATCTAGGACGGTAAGGGCATTTCTAGAGTACTTTAGAGGTAAGGAGAAAGCCAACAACCAGAAGGCTATGCGATGGAGGGCAGCTCAAGATCAAATTTTACAACCTGGTAATGAGCTTGATTTGTCTTACAAGCATCTAATTAGACCCCAACTTGGTGTTGTAGCTCAACACGCTAGAAAAGCTATGAGGGGAAGGGGTAGAAAATGATCTGAGTGGGTTTCTTGGTTGTATGTGCGATTATTATTAGAGTTTGAAAGGTTGAAATCAGCTGGTTTGAAGTTATCATCTTCAATTTTGCAAAGACTAGCAAAATTTGAAATTGCCAATTCCACAAATAGATTCAATAGTAACTATTGCAACCCTAGAGATGGAGGTTTGATTCTTGATAAGATTAATGCGAGGTGGATGCAAACATTTATGGATTTGAATGGAATAGTGGTGCGTCAACAGACTGGACGTTTGTCATGTAGTCCCGCAAAAGAGTTGCACATTGAAATGTGCGCAGCTTTCCATTTAGGATTCTTATGTAGAGGATTCACATTAGGGACTTTTCATGAGGATTTCATGGAAAATATGGACAAGACGCACTTTGTTATTATTTATGACAATGGAAAGACTTGGTTTTCGAGGGGAGACCCAAGTGAAGTACACAGATGTAGTTTCTGGAGGAGAAAAGGTGACTATGATAGTGAGGATCACTGGCGGCCGTCAAGCAAAGATTTCAACACCCATGCTCATATTCACGGAGAAGAATTGCACTTATCCAATTCAAAATGTGCCTGATGACGTGCTTGGAGTTCTCGTACAGCTCCCAGAGGATAGATTGATTCTCAGCTTCTACCTAAATCCTTCTCTGAGCGTAGAGCCTATCAATCTGACAGCCAAGGAAGACTGAAGCATGTTTGGGTGTACAAATATAGTGCTCATAATTTGACTCCTCAGTTATCTAGAGTTCTTGAAAGAATGCATACAACTCTTTCTTATTTACCGCCTAACACTATACACTTGGTGCAGCCTGCTGATACATTAAAATCTCCAAAATTAAAGATAGTTGGAATTCACTATGGAAAGAAAAGAAGATGGAGCTTATAGAAAATGGAGATTGGTAGAACGATGAAAGGTTTGGAGGAGGTTGATATGTGTTGCAAAACCCTAGAGAGGGGTTTTTCTTAGAATTGGCCACACAAAGTGTTCGACACGTGAATGCACAACGGGATCACCGAGGTATTTCATATGCCCGTAAAGGCGTGATTAGATGTGGATTAGCCCTTGACATAGATGGTCAATGGAAAATCTCGCAATTGTTTCCCAATCTGCAAGAATAATTCGTAAACATAGCAACCATTTTGATGGCAAACCAGTCTCCGCACATCTGCATTAAAGGTGAAGATGGAGACTACAACTTTTGGAGGTAGCTGTTTCTTTCCATTTCTTAAAGTTTTCATGAATCTATTGATTTCAGCAATTAATTGACATTATTGTGGTTGGTTGTGTGTTTTAGTGTGAGTTATAGAATCTGAATTTATGCGGAACTAATTCTACGGGCATATGAAATACACTTCATCTGTGTATGTCAGCATTTGGGCACATGTTTTTCCTGTTAAGTTTCATTCTGGAGGCTGTATGAATCTATAAATCTTCTCCGGTTTTGAATGATTCTTCTATTGGATGTGTGCAAAAGTTGCATTCGCTTTTCCCGACAATCCTGATAAGGCTGCTTGACTGGTGGTCGATGGAGAGTCAAGGTGAGAGGTGTATTCTATAATGTTGGAAGTGGGAGTGAAAGTGTTTGACAAAATAATTAATTCACGCTCTTGCGCCAAAGAATGTCAACATTGAAGACGATTGAGTCGTTGGATGAGCTCAATTTTGAAGGCGGTTCTGTGATTGTTATCACAACAGAGAATGTAGGCAATATAAGTTGGGAGCTTGGATCAAGAGTTGCCATGCCTGCATACAAATTGCATACAAATTTTTTATATGAAAAATATCATGCATTCGGAGAATCTGTACAAATTTAAAATTGTTTTGGTGTTTTCTCTTGTAGTGAGTACACCTTGTAAAAACTTATCCACATCAATAGCCGTGTCATTTGTTTTCAAACAAGCCACACTATTTCTCTTGGACATGATTTGATGTGGATGGAAAATTCAATTGGACCACTTTAATTTGCGTTTAATGAAATTAGTGTAGGAAATTCCAAATAGTCTAGTCTACACTAAATTCACAGAACGGTGTAGTTAGAACTTAGTTGAGGTTATAGTTAGCTAATGTTATAAGTTAGTGGCAATATAACTTAGCAGAGGTATAAATTATAGGAGGGATGAGTGTATCTTGGATGCGGAGCCCATTCTTGGCTATTCTTTTGAAGTATTCTTTCGATCTTCTTTCATTGTCTTTGGAGTGGTGCGCCTCTCTGTCATACTGTTGGTTTATTCAGTTCTTGCAAGTTCTAGGTTCCACTTGTGTCAACTTATTTCTTAAGGTCCAAAATGTGGCTCTAGACAATTACCTTCAGTTGCTCAAGGAGTGGCAAAAGCTAGGGGATTGCTATTTTGCGTGCCTAGAGCGGTGAGCGGTGAGCCTAGAGCCAAAAAAATTAAATTTGTTTAGGGAGTTTTTTAGAAAAATTAAAGGGTTAGAATATATTTTCTAAATTTAGTAAAAAAAGTGGCTCCTAATGCCGTGAAAAGAGGTTGCTAAAAACCTAGGGATAGACATAGAAGGATGTGAATCCATGTACGGAGGGAGTCATTGAAACTAGCCACGAATGACCAATTCAAAGTGAACTTACAAATGACTTGAAGAATTGAAATGAAAATTAACATTGCGAAGATTTATTCTTGTGGTACAGGATTTATGACATCTTATGCTATGCCCTTATAGTTCTCGGACTTCTTCTAGTAGTATTCGGTTCTGTATATAATAAATTACCAGGTATTGTTTTTGATCTCAAATATTTGTTGCTATTGATTTGATTAGATATGGGTGAGGAAGCGATGTACAAAAATAACTGCCAATTTTGGATGAAAACCGGTGGCTCTTGGAGTTACACCGTTTTTTTAAAACAAAAGTGAAATGTAATATATTGTTGAAATGCCATTGTGGATACCTACGCAATGTACTGTTTAAGAAGCAAAACCTGAATGACTTGTTTCGTCTCATTCCAGCTAAAACTAGGAGCATGCATAAACACATCAACATCGGGATCTAAACCGCAGACAATGTTGAGGACAAAGTAGAGGTGCTTACAATACATCCATTGTGCGCGTTTGCCAAGGGACTTGTTAGACATGTCTTTGAAAGATGGGCAATCACAACTTGGGAACTGACCAATTGAAACCAAATACGTGGAGACGTTGGAAATACTTCTGGACTCAAGCTCAGAATGCATCCTAGAGTTGGTCGCAGCACCATAAGAATCTTGCAAATTTTGCCAACCACCGACAGTGTAGAGGCGCAGCTGTTATGATCTTTTATAGTCGGTGCATGTGGTTTTCAACGGATATTCTTTCCATACCTCCTAGTGGGATGCTCTAATGGGTTCATGGACGGAGGATATTCCTCCAAGTCCACAGGAGCAGAAACGTCACATAACAACTTCCTTGGGGACAACTCTAAGCGCTCAGCGCCGCGGAATCCAGCGTTTTCAAGAGCTAATATTTTCTTACTGGATAATTCGTGCTCATCTTGATGGGCCATACATCTGGATTTCAAGTTTAGACAATATCCACTTCCTTCGACTACCTTTCGCGCAACGCTCAATGTCGTCATCGCTAAAGAAGAACTGCACACTACAAGAAAATCAGCCCAATGTGATTGGATGTGACTAAGCGCATATGACTGAGTAGTCACCTCAGTCATTGGTTTAGTCTAAAATCAGTCCTAAGAGGGTCCAGTCATGCACTAGTCATATATGTAGTCATATTTTTGAGGACCTGGGTGGGAACGGTGTCGTGTTGTAAATTAATATATTGTGTGAAAACATTAAAGATGTTGCTTTGGACATCGGATAGAATATGAGGAGAAAGATACAAAAGGTTGAGGTCGTGGAGAAATCCACGGTTTGGTTCAATGGGGGATAACCGGAGCTTATTAGTATAACTTGGAAGCTTGCATCTTGTCACTGTAGCTCAGGGAAGCGTAGGTGGCCGGTTGGCTGCTTATTTCCTGCTTTCACTAGCAAGTACCAAGTTGCAACTATCCAGGCCGTTCAACGAGTTTGATAAAGCTCGAACCCGGAACCGACAGGCAACAATCAACGGACCTTGACAGCCAACCAAGTCCGCAACTTGGCGACCATTAGTGGACTTAAGGCGGCTTTATACAACTGTTGAGGGACTGTACAATGTCGCGACCTTGTCCTTTAGCCAGATCTTTTGATGCGGGCAACTTTTAGTTTAAATAGAATTATTTATGGCTATTTGAGTAATTCAGTGAAGGCAAGCTTCTTAAAGAAGTTACTGAGAGATATAAAAAGGAAGATAGTTTCTTTGCCTCACATGTTTTGCTTCAAGCCAATAGCTTGGATTGCTTAGAGTTGATAGTATGGATTCTCAAGACCCAGATGAGTGGGAGTTGTCGTTATCACAATTACCGGAGGATCCGTTTCAATCTTCTCAGCCATCAACTTCCAGACGGCGAGTGCAAGATGAAGCGGGGCCTTCCGAGCGTCGTGTTCAACCACGTCCAGATCCAAGTCTGCGGCAATTTGCATTTGTGAATCTACAACCGGACGCGAGAGCTCTAGTGATTGTATTGGAGGCTGAAGCTTCATTGACGGGTGGCCGTCAGATGGTGTTTGAAGGGTGTTTTGAAAATACCAATGAAGGCCAAATGGTGAGTCGCTTTTCTAATGAGATGGGCCATCGTCTTTGGCTTCGAGGGCCGTTGACTTACTTAAGCGATGAACGGAGAGCGAGTTATGTTTCTGCGGTGCTCCGTCAAATTCTAGAGTTTTTATTCGGTTAAATAAAAGTAGAATCCATTCAGTTGTTAATATAAGAGTTTGTTATGTGTTTATGTTTATGTTAGATCAAGATCCAAGAAAGAAAAAGAAAAGAAACTAAGAAAAGGTTTGACCGTCTTAGAATTCTTTTGGAACTTCACCTTTTGAAGCCCAATGGTTGGGGTTTCTTTCCTATCTTATCTTGATAGACTTTAGAGTGCTTTTGGAGGTTAACCAATAGGCTTTAGATGCCCATGTGGCTTAGACGTGGGCTGATGTGGAAGGATAAGGGGGGGCGACTCTCTTTTCTTCTTGGTGTGTGTTTTTGGTGTGTAGAGAGTGCTGTGAGAAAATTCCCGAGAAGGAAATCGGGCGGTGTGTACTCGTTTTTCATGAGAATGTTATGAAAGTTTGTGAAGTTGTTCCTTGTAAAGTTGCGCTTCTTTGAGCGGTGTTTTTGTTCAATTTGAAGTTCATACGCAAAAGTTATGAGAGATTGAGTGAGGAGTAGTTGGCCGCTACCCAATTAGAGGAGCAGCAACTTCGGGCCTTCACCACGGCTTCGATACTTTGTGTTCGGACTTGAAATTTGAGAGAAGCATTCCTCATTGTATTAGCTTTTTAAGAAGCTATCACTCGACTCATTTAGATGCGCTATGAAAAAGTTATAGCCATCTAAGTAGAGGAGAGTTCTGCCGTCTTGGAAGTGGGGAGGCGTGAGTTTTAAGCTTACACAACTTTTAGTGAGTAGATTAGTTTGAAGTGAAATTTAGAGAAGTTGTAGCTTATTAAATTAGCTTTCTATAAAGCTATTATACGGCTCATTTAGAATAGTAATATAGAAGTTATAGCCGCCGAAGTTGGAGAGGGTTTGCTGCCATCGACATAAGAAGGCACAAACTTTGAACCTCCATAACTTTTAGAAGGTAGTTTAGAATAACCTGAGATTTTAGAGGGTATTAGCTTATTGCACCAGCTTTCCAAAAAGCTATAGCAGTTGGCATTTGGCGGCTCAAATCATCTGTGGCATCGATCGGAAGCTCGCAGCTAGTGTGGACAAGAACTTTGGGAGGTCTTTTGTGTTTTTGAACACTTCAAGACTTGAAGATAAGAAGACATGAAGACTTGAAGATAAGAAGACTAGAAGACTCGCGTATTGTGGCTTGTGGCTTGTTATTCCTAGCCGGTTTTGGAGGCTCGTTGTCTTTATTTGTTATTCCCAGCCGGTTTTGGAGGCTAGTTGTCTTTCAATTCTGCTTCGTAAACTTTGTTGCGGCGAAGTGGGGTTAATGGCCCACACGGTCGTGTTTATGTTGTTCCCACCGGTGAGGCGCGATTGCTGGTCACCGTGGGTTTGAAGTTTAGGAGCCAATCTTTCGGACGGTCAGCTCGTGGTTTGGCTGTCCCGTTTTACCCGTCCGAGGCCGTGGTTTCTTATCACCTACCCTTACCCTTAACCCTTTAGAGCCATCACAGGATAGGCCAATGGGGAGGAGTTTGAAGATTGAAGATTGAAGAATGAAGATTAAAGATTTGAAGACAAGAGGATTTGGTGGTCAAGACTAGAGATTTATTTGGAGACAATCTTTGTTCTTAAACAATTTCTAGCAGCAGCTAGGATCTCCGCGATTTCCCAAAGAAAAACTCTCGCTACTCGACAACGGCTACGGGAACGGGACATATGTTCTCCTGCCCGGTTCCCAAAGTCATGCTCTGAGTGCTTACTATGTGTAGTCATAGTAATGTAGTCATATGGTAAGGGTAATTGGTTTATATATGACTTATTGTAGTAAGAGAGTTGTTTTGGGTGACTACACGCAGTCATGTAGTAAACAACCTGACTAGTAGTAGTCATATATGTCAATCAGATGATTTTGAAGTCCTCTACTCGTTGGCTCAATAGGTGAGTGCTGTGAAATTGGAGTAGGTCCATAATCTCCACTTACATAATAACTTCCCTGTTCAACACTACTATGTTTGCGCGCAAACATTCTAGGATGTCATTTTAGGGCACCATTCTAGAAACACTTTTAAATACACCTTCAAAAATTAGTAACTAATTTGCAAGAGAGTCCAAAAACCATGATTCCACTTGCTCTATCTTCCCACTTGCTTTCCAGATGCACAAAATTTCCTTGTAGGCTTAACTTTCATATAGATTTCCCATGCTCACAAAAAAGTAGGTACGAATATGAATTCTGAAAAGTCATCACGTAGCACAAACCTTCTGTTAGAGCCTTGAATTTGAAGCCGGGGCTTCAACACATCCATGGGCATTGTCAAAATTGCACTTAGACGTGCATAGTGTAGGAATGACAATCTTGAATAACAATCTCAAAACCTACACTCAACTAGATTTTATCTAATTGGATAAAATCACAGTAATATGAGTTGGTCACTGCTGAAATTCTAAGAAGGCAAGTGCACCTTGTTGTACAATATTCTCTACCATTCAACCAACCTCTCTGAACCCTACAGACAATCCTGATAGTGCAGTCTCAACACTACAAGAATGGCATTACACTACCTTAATAAAAATAGAATCACACTTGAATCTACCATGCAGGTTGATATGCTCTGTGACTGCCTCCAATCACATGCACCAAAGAGCTAACTATTGAACACGTTACGTGTTTAAGGATTCTCACTCCTTACCGTCACATGAACCAAAATCATGACTTACCTTGGTCAACAGAAAGCATTGGATTGAGTGTTTTAGTGCACAGTCCTACTGAATTTCTAAGAGTACGCGTTCATAAATGATCACCTCGTCCAGACTGAAAACAACACTCATGTTTCCAAGCTCTTTAGGTGTCGTTCCAGTTACGTCAGGTATCAACCAACTCCCTGCAGTGCCCAACAAAGAGAAATTTACATCAGAAGCAAAAATCTCAAATGCTAACATTCAAAATCTTGCAAGAGGAAGCTTCTCTACAGCACTAGTGCTGAAATTCTATTCTAAAGGGTACCTCTCATTGAGAATGATGTTCTGTTAATCAAAAGCTTCCTTCAGGTTGTGATTGGCCAAAAAGCCCGCCTTTGCAATCTGCCTTTGCCTCTGGAAATGGATACCGTCACCTGCAGCCTTGGTGAAAAACAACAACATCAAGTAAGCCCTTAAGGACCTGGGACTCATTCAAAACTCATAAATCTATCACATTCTAAACCATAACAGATCAATGAAGCAGTGTTATCCCTATAAACGTTATAATTTCATGAATGTTAAAAAAATTTGACTTCCCTACAAAAACACAATTGGTAAGACTAGTGAGTGTTATGTGTTAAGTGTTATAACATGCTCTACTTTCTTCTTTGCTAATTGCACCTCTGTAAGTGTTAATTTTGAAAAAATCAAGGTAATAAAATATGAGAGCATACATTTGAAACATGTAATCACATTTATCCCATATTCTTTGCGAACAAGTGTCATATTCTCTCTTATTTAGAGATGCTTCTTCCTTTGGAGTATGACTCAATGCGTGCAATGTATGACTCAATGTATGACTCAATGTAAGACTCGACGTTGTCGTGTAAAGAATCGGTTTAATATGTAAATACAGTGTGAAATGGATTGAGAGTAGTGTTCAGAGCAAATAGAAATAAAACTAAGAAAAATAAAAGTATAGACAAAAGGGAGGGGGGGAGATCAGAGGAATGAAGGGGGAAGAGAAAGGACCGTGGTTTTAACCACGAAACTTGGAGTCTCTGCATCTTCTCACATGCTCAGGGGGGGTAGGTGGCGCCAACTGGTAGTTTCCTGCCTAGTTTCCACTAGCAGTGCCAAGCCACGTGGCCATTCGCATGCTCATACGGGTCCAAAGGGTTTCGAACCCGGACCAGTGCTATGGCGCTTGAAGCACTTTACCAGTTGGACTTCCGCGGCTTGGCGATTATCAGAGCATGCTGAAGGGATTTATATCCCTATCCATTGTTTTATATTTTTATTTTATATTTTATTTGAGTGGATTTGATTGAAAAAAAAAGAGATCACATCTTTGGGAAAGCTTCAAGGTGACGCCTTCTACAAAGTATTTGTGTTATAAGAAGAAGGTTCATTTAGAGCTTCATAAGTTTTATGTAGTTGTTTTGAATTTTTTTGGACATGTCTAATTGGAGAGTTTTTTCTGAGTCTCAGGATGAAGAGCTTCAACCAGAGCTTGAGCTAGATTTATCTTTATCTCAACTGCCGGTTTGTACTCTTCTGCCGCTTAGTCCTGCACCACTGCTTGAGCGTCCACAAGAAGAAGTTGGGCCTTCTCGGCCGCCAAAGCAACCTCGTGTGGAGCAGCGGTGGCACGGCAATCTTCAACAAGATGCTCGTGCCCTGGTGATTCTATTGCAGGTTGGGTGTGTTGAACCTGGTACTCGAGATGTGACGTTTGGAGGGATTTTTGAAGGCCTAAATGACAATCAATACTCTTGTTGTCTTAGGCCTGTCAAAGGGAGTCGCGGTCATCAACGTTGGCTTGAAGGTCCAATTAATCCATTGATCAAGGTTGCTCGTGCTGACTTTGTTGCTCTTATCCTTCAACGCATCCTCAAGTTCTTGCAGATGGAGTGAAGTTCCTCTTGAAATTCTTTTCAAGCTCTTTTAGACATATATTTGATTTTATTTGTTTAGTTTTTAATGTTTCCAAACTTCACCTTGCATGTTAGAAGTTTGGTAGATGAAAGGTAGAAATAGTTTTCCATTTGGTAGACTTTTGATGCCTTATGGCTAAGATAAGGGATAGATAAGGCTGAAGTAAGCTTAAGGGAGTTAGCCAATGACTAGTTGAGGCCCATGAGGCGTAGGTGTGGGCTGGTGTTGACTTTGGGAGGAGGCAAAGGGGTCGGGTTCCCCTCTCTCCTCCACGAGAGTGGAGTTTTTCGGTGTGCAGTTTTTGGAGAGCAAGAGCTCAGTGTGTACTACGAGTTTTACTATGAGATTTTAAGAGCTTGTACATCTTATCGTTGTGGTTTCATAATGATATAGCACGCTCTATTTGAGATTTGTTTGTAATTTCTATGAGTGTTTGAGTTGGACAGTGTCTGCTGTAAAGAAATTTAGAAGACCGAGATTTCAAAAGCTTGTAGAAACTTGTTTATAGTGTTTTTGTTTATGAAATTTGAGCAAGTCAAGTATTATTGTGTTAGTTTTCTATGGAGCTTTGTAACTTTTTATTTAGATTGTTTGAGACAAAGTTATGGCTTTGAAAGTGAGAGGGTGTTGAGCTGCCGACTAAATTCAAGAGTGGAAGTAAGCACCAACTTCAACTGAGCATAGAAAACGTTTGGTATAGATTCTGAAGATGAATTTTATAGAGAGCTTAGGTGGTGTTATCAGCTTTTTAGGAAGCTATCACTCGGCTTTGGCAAAGCTTGTATGAAGTCAGAGTGCTCTGTGAAGCAAAGGGAGGTGCAACTGATGCTGAATTTGGGAGTACGACCTTTGACGAGCTATGGACTCTTGACAGTACCTTGTAGAGCTTTAATCTTTCTTTCCCTCTATTAAGCACTTTGATAGCTTTCCAAAAAGCTAATGCACTCTTGATTTGAAGTGTTTATGCTAATTTGGTGGTTATTTGAAGTTTGGCTATTATTTTAGAGGGAGATTCGGGATTTTGAAGGTATGTACAAAACTTATACGGTTTTGTATACGGTAGATCGTATTTATACTTTGTACATGTATGTATAAAAGTATTATACTTGTACGTATAAATCATATATTCGTATAGTATGTTCTACTGTATTTATACATGACAAATACAAGTATTAAAGTACTCTACATGTACATATAAAAATACTCTACGTATACGGATAGGAATACTCTACGTATACGTACAAAAGGGTATAGATACAAGTATGTATACATGATGCGTTCAAGGATTAATACTTCTTATATTATCCTTGTCTTTCATGTCTTAAGTCAAAACTAACTGCAGCAAGAAATCCAGTATTTTCCCAAGGCAAAGACTTCTCTACTCGACATTTGGTGCTTCCACTGAGAGTAGCTTTGGGGCATTGGTTTTGGTTGAAGCAAGATGGGAGACACGGTTCATGATAAGGAGTTTGGGGGTGGTTCTCGGGAGCCTGGCGAAGGTTCAAATGTTGCTGGAGAGTTTTTGAGAGCCATGCAGATGCTTATGGATCAGCAATCTGCTAATGCTACAGGACAAGGGGCTACTAAAGCATTGAGGGATGTTATTGGAAAGGTGGGAAGGTTTGATGGGAAGAATATCACTAAGTTCTTGAGGACCTACACTTGTGAAATGGAAATCTATCAAGTTCCAGAGATCAGTATGATTGAGACCTTTGACTTAGCAGTTGTTCCCGAGATCAGAGAAAGAGTGAGGCAACTGCATGGGGATGTCCATGTGCATACATGGGCTAGGTTTGAAGAGAGGTTGAGGGATGAGTACTTTGATGAGGACTCAGAGCGGATGACAAAGGGAGCATTTCTTGAATGGGTGGAGCAACGGCCTGGAAAGCATATGGGACCAAGTGAGTTGCTTCGTGAGTTTGAGAGAAGGTTTGGCCAACTTCTATTGTCAGAGAGACGACTGATGGAAGCTCGGAAGTCTGAGATGTTTTTACAAGCCTCAGATGAAGCCTTAGAAGATAAGCTTCTCATACTCCTTCAAGATGGAGGAGCAGAAGGCGGATTTACCACTGACTGGGAAAGGATGATAGGGTCAGTGAGTCTCATCTCTAAACAACAACGTGTAAAGTCCAGGGGATTAGGCTCTAGAGTGGGCATTTCAGCTGTAACAGCTCCAAAGGTTCCAGTGTCATCAAGTGTACCTTTGACAACTACAACACCAGGGAATAGTTCCAAAGGGAGAGTTCTTGATGATAATACACTTGAGGAACTCATGAGGGGCATGAGGGAACTCAAGGTAGAGATGAATGCTCTTAAGAGGGATCAAAGGCCAAAAGCCTCAGGGCCTTCAACGGGGCAAAGGGATTTTGTGGCGAGATGCATTTGGTGTGATGATCCCAATCACAAACGTGGTGATTGTGGATCATATGCAGATGCTATGAAGAGCGGCATTATAACTTTCAAAGAAGGAAGAATTAGAGATGCTGCAACAGATGAGCCTCTTCAGACTAACTTTGGGAAGGGAGGCATGAAGAGATTGATGGAAGAGAAGTTGGGGAGGAACAATACTTCACGTGGGAAGGAAACAGAGACCTACACGATTGGGGCTGATTTTAGCACAATCCAAGCTTCTACTTATGCATCTAAAGAGGTGATGGTCAGGGGAGCACAAACCATCAGAAGGTTGACTGGGTGGGATGATCCAGTGAATGCTACTACCATCAGAGCCTATTTGATGAGTGAGAATGGGGAGAAGGAACCCCATGATGCATCAGTGGAAGTGAAGAGGGGCAGGGCTGTTGATGAAGGTGAATCTGAAGAGCCTGCAAACAAGAAGAAACCATCAAGCAACAAAGATGCATCTTCAAAGGAAGGACCAGCAACCAACACAAGGCAAAGGCAAGAGTCACCACCATATCCAGGTGAGAATACACATTTACCCAAAGACAAGTGGGAAGAAAGAATGGGCAACAAGAAGGGAAAAGGAAAGGAGGATGAAGCTAAGGGAAAGAGTAAGACACCAGCTTATAAACTCCAATCCGATATTGAATCTTCAGTGGATATGAAGGGCATTTTGGAAGAAAGAATTTTGGATGCCAAGATAGAGTTTACTCTCAGAGAGGCTCCTGGCATAGCAAAGAAAGATTTCCATGAGCTTATCATTGATGTGATAAAAAGGAAGAGGCAGATGACAGCTGAAACAGTGATGACAAGGGCATTGGATACTTTGATGTCTAAAGAAGAAGAAGAAGAGATTGGACAAGTGTTTGCCTTGAGCTGTGATAATGCAGGGAATGATGACCAGACTAAAAGACAGAGATTTATGTCTCGAGAAACCCAAGATACCAAGGTTGATGTCATGGAGGAGGTTTTGAGTGATGAGGAGGAAGATGAAGTGTTGCAGATGTTTTTGAGTGATGGAGTGGTTGAGACAAAGGAGAGGAAAGATTCTATCAAGAATCAAAGGAAAATTGTCACAACAGAAGCCAAGGTTTTACGATGTGGAGCTGACAAGTCATGGAGACATGATAGTGAAGCCTTGGTAGCATTTACACATCCATTTTGGGCAAGAGCTACCACAGAGACACGTGTAAAGATTGGAGATATTGAGGAGCCAATCTTAGCATTGGTGGATCATGGCTCAGAGATCAACATTTTATCGTGGAAGATTTATGAGAAGGGAAAATGGCCAATTGACACCAATCATGGATGGGTATTGAAAGCTGCCAACAATGAAAGAGGCAACTTTTATGGAGCATGTCCAACAGTGGCCATAAAGATTGGTGATGTGGAGGTGGAGCAAAACTTCTTTGTGCAAAATCAAGGAAGTTATCCCATCATTTTGGGACAGCCATATATCACTGCAACAAGGATGGAGACCAAGGTATTGGATGATGGCTCACATTATGCCAGGATTCGTAGCCATGATGGTATGAGATCAGTTCAATTTCTCACAGTTAGACCAAATCATGAGAGGCATAGGGACAGACTCAGGGAAACTCCCATGGACTATGTCCATGAAGATTTTCTGGATTTCTAAATTGCACACGTGGAGTATGGGGTGCCACGGGTGCAAAAAAATCATCTACTGTTGCAAGCCCCAATGTACAGAGGAGTGGATACAAGGTTTGGAATTTGACAAAGGATGGATTTATAAGTTTCCAAAAGGTTGAAGATTTGGATTCTATGAAGAGAGGATTGACCAAGAAAATGGAAAGAAAATTAAAAAGAGTTGGTGTGATTTTGAGTGATGAGTTTATTTCTGGAGTTGTTGAAGAAGAAGGATTTTCAGATGATATTTTACAAGTTTTAGAGACCTTGCAAAGAGAAGTCGGTGAGTCTACTACTATGAGAGTGGAGATTCATTCAAGAAGCTTATATGAAGAAATATTGAAGGTAGCTGATGAAGTAAGGTTGGTTGGGAGTTATGGCTTGGAAACTGAGGCAATGGTGAACACCAAGTATAAAACTGTAGCAAAGAAAGTGAAGCCTGTGGCATTACAATTACCACTAGACTCTGAAGATCATATTAGAAAGGCTGAGGAGGAGCCTGGATTGAGGGAGACAAGAAAAATTGGACACAATTTCACAGAAGAGACATTGGCCAAGTTAAAGATTGGAGGGGGTGAGTTTTTGAAAGAACCTGAGAAGATAAGGTTCCGAGAAATGATCTCTAAGCATGGTAAGGCTTTTGCTTCTTCACCAGATGAGATTGGATGTGTTAATCCAAAGATTGTAGCTCCAATGGTCATTTTTACAGTTCCACATGTGCCTTGGGATTTGAAGCCAATTCCTGTGCCAAGAGCCTTGCTACCTAAATTGGTGAGTCTATTGAAGGAGAAGATACAGATGGGAATACTTGAACCATCTATGGCTCCATACTCTAACCGATGGTTCACAGTGCCAAAAAAGTCTGGGGCTTTAAAATTTATCCAAGACATGCAGCCAGCCAACAAGGTGACAATCAGAAACAAAGGGTCATGACCAATTGTGGATGAGGTTGCTGAGGCTTTTGCAGGAGATGCCATCTATTCTATTGGAGATCTTTATTCAGGCTATGATCAATTTCAACTTGCATCAGAAAGTAGAGATTTGACAACTATGAAGACTCCATTGGGACTTATGAGGATGTGCACATTACGTCAAGGCGCTACTAACTTTGTAGCTCATATGCAGAGTGCCATGAACCAAATCTTCAGGGAGTTTGTGCCTGAGAAGACTATTCCTTTCGTAGATGACATACCTATCAAAGGTTGCAAAGAAGAGGTCAAAGACTTGACAGAAGATGTTGATGGATGTAGAAGGTTTGTGAAGGATCACATTGAAGATGTGGAGAAGATCTTAAAAAGGCTTGAAGAAGTGGATTTAACCTTATCCCTTGAGAAGTCCAAGTTTGGAGTAGATGAGATTGTGGTGGTTGGACATTTGTGTGGAACTTATGGAAGAAAACCTAACCCTGAGAAGGTTGATGCTATTGCTAGGATGAAAGCATGTGGAAGCATCACTGAAGTAAGGAGGTTTTTAGGAGCTTGTGTCTTTTATCAGATTTGGGTTCCTCATTTTGCTCACATAGCTGAGCCTCTATATAAGTTGTTAAGAAAAAGGACCAAGTTTAGGTGGGAGCATAAGCAAGAGCTAGCCATGGAGAGTCTAAAGGAGATTTTGAAGTCACCACCAATCTTGAGGCAAGTTGACTATGATTGCAACAGACCAGTTGTTACTGTTGACACAAGTCCAATTGCTATTGGTTGGGCTATTGGCCAAGATGAAGCAGAAGGAAAAAGGTTTGTCATCAGATTTGGAGCAAGAATTCTCATGGATAGACAAAGAGCATATCCACAAGTGAAGAGGGAGCTTTTGGGGGCACTTACAACTATGAAGGCAGACAGAAATTACTTAATTGGAGCCAATGTGGTATTGGAAACTGATTGCTTACCATTGTTGGGAATGGTTGCTAATTGTTCAACTCCTGATATTGCCATGTTGAGATGGATAGCCTACATCAGATCACTTAATCCCATCTTGGTGCACATCTCTGGCAAGAAGAATTCCGTGGCAGATATGTTATCTAGGGCTAGATATATCTGTGAAGAAGAGATGGAAACGCAAGAGATTGGTGAAGATGAAGAAGATGAGGGCTATGGATATGTGCAAGCTATTGATGGAGCGAGCATAAGTGATGAAGACCAAGCTTTCAGAGAAGATCTTTATAGAGGAAAATTAAGAGACATTGGCATCTATTTAAGTACCATGAAGAGACAAGAAGGTTGGTCAGATAAGGCCTTTAAAGGCATTCGACACCAATCTTATAACTATATCTCAAGAGATAGTTTCTTATGGAAGAGGCCAAAGAGGAAGGATGGAGTTCCATTGAGAGTGGTGGATGATGAAGAAACCAAGAGTCAAATCCTCAAAGAGTTTCATGATACACTTTGGGCAGGCCATCGAGGAATTTGGGCCACTTACCATAAGATTAAGGAGAGATATTGGTGGAAAGGCCTTTACAAGGATGTAGAGGAATTTGTGGCTTCTTGTATTGAATGTCAATTACAATCCAAAGTCAGATACAGAGATGAGTTGCATCCTACCTATCCAGTTGCTATGCATTTTCAATGGGTGATTGACTTGGTAGCTATGCCATTGGGATTGTGGGGCATGAAGTATCTTGTTTTGGCAAGAGAAGAGCTTTCAAACTATGTTGAAGGTAGAGCTTTGAGGACCAAGACCACAGAAGGAGTATGTAGATTTATCTTGGAGGATATCTTCAGCAGGTATGGCAGTATTGGAAGGATGAGAGCTGATAGAGGAGAATTGGATGCAGCAGAAGCCAGAGACTTTTTTCAGAGGTATGGTGTGCGCTTGAAGCTAAGTACTGCATATAATCCCGAGGCTAATGACAAAAGTGAGAGAGGACATCCTCCCATTATCAATGCTCTTGTCAAAGCTTGTAGAGGTAAACAAAAGCAGTGGCCAAGACTTCTACCATTTGCATTATGGGCTGATAGAACCACTCATAGTACTGTTACAGGTTATATGCCCAT
The DNA here is from genome assembly GCA_963971425.1 of Bryoerythrophyllum caledonicum. Taxonomy (NCBI): domain Eukaryota; kingdom Viridiplantae; phylum Streptophyta; class Bryopsida; order Pottiales; family Pottiaceae; genus Bryoerythrophyllum; species Bryoerythrophyllum caledonicum. The sequence goes on from OZ020519.1 coordinate 14,185,271, forward strand.
TGAGTTGATGTTAGGCCAAAAGCCACTTATGCCTACAGAGGATTCAATACCTACTTGGATGTTGTTGGACTGGAACGATGGCATTACAAGAGAAAGATTATTGGAGCTTAGAATCCAACAGCTTGAAAGATTGCCTGAGGACCATAGGATTGCATTGGAAAAATTGAAGGCTTCAAGGTTGAGCAACAAGGAGAGATTTGATAAGACACATCGGTTGAGATCAAAACCTATTGAAGTTGGAGATTGGGTGTTGGTATTTGATAGTAGTTTGGAACATCAACACTGTACACTTAGAAAGTTTGCACGGAGATGGTTTGGGCCATATGTAGTGGTCACAGTGCATGATAATGCTACCTATTCCCTTCGGGAGTTAGATGGCACACTATTGAGGATTCCTGTAGCAAGAAAACGGATCAAGGCATTCAGAAGGAGAGCCACAGGATTTGCTCTAGAAAATGACTCAACTGATCAAAGACCATCAGAAGATCAAGATGAAAAAGATGAAATATCAGATAATGATGGATTAGATGAAGCTGAAGAAGACCAAGACTAAATTGGCACATACCGGTGGATGTGCAGGTTTGGAGGGGATGGATGTCGTGTAAAGAATCGGTTTAATATATAAATACAGTGTGAAATGGATTGAGAGTAGTGTTCAGAGCAAATAGAAATAAAACTAAGAAAAATAAAAGTATAGACAAAAGGGAGGGGGGGAGATCAGAGGAATGAAGGGGGAAGAGAAAGGACCGTGGTTTTAACCACGAAACTTGGAGTCTCTGCATCTTCTCACATGCTCAGGGGGGGTAGGTGGCGCCAACTGGTAGTTTCCTACCTAGTTTCCACTAGCAGTGCCAAGCCACGTGGCCATTCGCATGCTCATACGGGTCCAAAGGGTTTCGAACCCGGACCAGTGCTATGGCGCTTGAAGCACTTTACCAGTTGGACTTCCGCGGCTTGGCGATTATCAGAGCATGCTGAAGGGATTTATATCCCTATCCATTGTTTTATATTTTTTATTTTATATTTTATTTGAGTGGGTTTGATTGAAAAAAAAAGAGATCACATCTTTGGGAAAGCTTCAAGGTGACGCCTTCTACAAAGTATTTGTGTTATAAGAAGAAGGTTCATTTAGAGCTTCATAAGTTTTATGTAGTTGTTTTGAATTTTTTTGGACATGTCGAATTGGAGAGTTTTTTCTGAGTCTCAGGATGAAGAGCTTCAACCAGAGCTTGAGCTAGATTTATCTTTATCTCAACTGCCGGTTTGTACTCTTCTGCCGCTTAGTCCTGCACCACTGCTTGAGCGTCCACAAGAAGAAGTTGGGCCTTCTCGGCCGCCAAAGCAACCTCGTGTGGAGCAGCGGTGGCACGGCAATCTTCAACAAGATGCTCGTGCCCTGGTGATTCTATTGCAGGTTGGGTGTGTTGAACCTGGTACTCGAGATGTGACGTTTGGAGGGATTTTTGAAGGCCTAAATGACAATCAATACTCTTGTTGTCTTAGGCCTGTCAAAGGGAGTCGCGGTCATCAACGTTGGCTTGAAGGTCCAATTAATCCATTGATCAAGGTTGCTCGTGCTGACTTTGTTGCTCTTATCCTTCAACGCATCCTCAAGTTCTTGCAGATGGAGTGAAGTTCCTCTTGAAATTCTTTTCAAGCTCTTTTAGACATATATTTGATTTTATTTGTTTAGTTTTTAATGTTTCCAAACTTCACCTTGCATGTTAGAAGTTTGGTAGATGAAAGGTAGAAATAGTTTTCCATTTGGTAGACTTTTGATGCCTTATGGCTAAGATAAGGGATAGATAAGGCTGAAGTAAGCTTAAGGGAGTTAGCCAATGACTAGTTGAGGCCCATGAGGCGTAGGTGTGGGCTGGTGTTGACTTTGGGAGGAGGCAAAGGGGTCGGGTTCCCCTCTCTCCTCCACGAGAGTGGAGTTTTTCGGTGTGCAGTTTTTGGAGAGCAAGAGCTCAGTGTGTACTACGAGTTTTACTATGAGATTTTAAGAGCTTGTACATCTTATCGTTGTGGTTTCATAATGATATAGCACGCTCTATTTGAGATTTGTTTGTAATTTCTATGAGTGTTTGAGTTGGACAGTGTCTGCTGTAAAGAAATTTAGAAGACCGAGATTTCAAAAGCTTGTAGAAACTTGTTTATAGTGTTTTTGTTTATGAAATTTGAGCAAGTCAAGTATTATTGTGTTAGTTTTCTATGGAGCTTTGTAACTTTTTATTTAGATTGTTTGAGACAAAGTTATGGCTTTGAAAGTGAGAGGGTGTTGAGCTGCCGACTAAATTCAAGAGTGGAAGTAAGCACCAACTTCAACTGAGCATAGAAAACGTTTGGTATAGATTCTGAAGATGAATTTTATAGAGAGCTTAGGTGGTGTTATCAGCTTTTTAGGAAGCTATCACTCGGCTTTGGCAAAGCTTGTATGAAGTCAGAGTGCTCTGTGAAGCAAAGGGAGGTGCAACTGATGCTGAATTTGGGAGTACGACCTTTGACGAGCTATGGACTCTTGACAGTACCTTGTAGAGCTTTAATCTTTCTTTCCCTCTATTAAGCACTTTGATAGCTTTCCAAAAAGCTAATGCACTCTTGATTTGAAGTGTTTATGCTAATTTGGTGGTTATTTGAAGTTTGGCTATTATTTTAGAGGGAGATTCGGGATTTTGAAGGTATGTACAAAACTTATACGGTTTTGTATACGGTAGATCGTATTTATACTTTGTACATGTATGTATAAAAGTATTATACTTGTACGTATAAATCATATATTCGTATAGTATGTTCTACTGTATTTATACATGACAAATACAAGTATTAAAGTACTCTACATGTACATATAAAAATACTCTACGTATACGGATAGGAATACTCTACGTATACGTACAAAAGGGTATAGATACAAGTATGTATACATGATGCGTTCAAGGATTAATACTTCTTATATTATCCTTGTCTTTCATGTCTTAAGTCAAAACTAACTGCAGCAAGAAATCCAGTATTTTCCCAAGGCAAAGACTTCTCTACCCGACAACGTATGACTCAATGTATGACTCAATGCGTGCAAGATCCCATTACTATGCGCAGTGATAAAACCAATCATGTATTAACTGATACCTCACTACATTTAGTCATACCATTTGGAAGCTATTTGAGTATTTGTGACTAGGGGTTGCCAAATAGATGCGACTCCAAAGAGTCACGTTCTCCCAACTCAATGAATGACTCAATTTAGTCACCATCTCACTACTATGCGTAGTGATAAAACCAGTATTATGTTGACTTATACCTCACTAGAAATAGTCATTCATTCAGTCACTATTTACATATGGATGACTACGTGTAGTCATACATACATGACTATATAGAGTCATATGGACCCAAGTCCCACTGCAGGTCCGGTTTTGAGGTCCCAAAACACTGTGGGAACGTAGTATTGGGAACAAGAAGTGTCCGATATGACCCCCAGTCAGATTGTCCGAAGCGACTAAGTCGAAATGACTAGAAACAGTGCTAGTCACATTTTGGTTTATGCCCAACTGTAGTCATAAAACCTAGTCACATTGGGCTGGTTTTCTTGTAGTGGCATCTTCTTAATCCTATTCTTCTTGTAGGTGTCCATCATACCTGTGTAAGTCGGGGCAGCAGTACTTTTCCCGTCTTGTACGATCTTAGCAACACACTTCTTCCTCGTGATGGCCTACAGGGCAAAACACGCTTTCGCAGAGGTTTTAGGGAGTCTAGCAATGTGCCATTGTCCCTCATCGCAATCAGATTCTAATATTGCCTTAGGATGATGTACTCGGAAGGAAGATGGTGGACTCGTGGAAGGCATGACTCGTGCTGCATCAAGTTCTACACCCGGGTACACGACGTCACTATTGGTCGAAAGGTCTACAAGTTTTGGATTCTTCCGCCTAGTTTGGACATAAGGGCGTGAGATACTCATTTTGTCGGGTCGGTGAGGGTCGAATTTGCAACCAAGCAGTAATCAACCTTTCTTTTCACTGTAACAAAGACTTCCTCACCTTCAAGATGAGGATCGCGGATGCAAAATTGGGCAGCGCCAGGCATGTTGCTTAACACTTCGTGAAGCACTTTCAAATTACCAGACCAATGCGCGGTTCTTTGGGCCGCACGAAGTCGAAGTTCTTCTCCTGGCCCGGTTCGAGCCTTCTCACCCTTCAGAAACCCATAATAGGCCACTACTTGCATGAAGACGCGAACCACATCATCGACGGTTGCCACATACAAGTCGTTCCCTCTCTTGCCTGATTGCTGCAACCACTTATTGTCGACGGTCTCCGCTAGATTCCATGAAGGCATCTCAGCCATTTCCGACTCTGATAAAGCCTAGAAAACCAAGAACAAAATTACCATTAAGAAAGTGCACCCCTAGCATCAACAAAGACATGAGAAAACTGTAATATGAAGTGTAGGTAGCTTACATGATCCATGAAGCCCCCCCACTGACGGTAGCGGAAATGCCAAAAGACGAGCCATAAGTCTAGTCGGACAAGCCCATCATCGGTCGTTGCTCCACATGATAACCACCATGATCGAATCGCTAGGTACTTCGTCTGAGCCTCATCCATAGTTGTGGAATTCTTATACTGTTTGCGAAGCTGCTTGTGTTGGTCTTGAAGGTCTACTCTGATGTCAACCTTGGTGTGCTTCTCAAGTGATTGGATCCAATGAAAGAGACAGGTCCTTTCTCGATTGTCCATTCGGATGGAGGCGTCACCACTTCCGTAAGTAATTAGAATAGCATTACAATTTGCCTCTGCGCTCTCGGCCATGAAGCCTTTGAAGTTCACATTTGGCATGTCATGCTTAGCCGCCACTAAATTCAAATTGTTCCAGAATACTTGTTATGCAGCGGTATCCTCGGATTGCATGTCACAGACGGCAATAGTCATTACACGGCAAAACGTAGAATCATAAACATGAGATGCCATTGTTGTCCATCCCTTGACGCGCTTCACATGGTCGAACATCATCCAAGAGTCTTCCAAATCACCTCCAGGTTGCATTCGGCGCACTAAATCAACGCCACTACCAGATCCAATCTCTCTCATCTTGAAGATGAAGACCTTGTCGGCGTCTGTACCTTGACCTGGAAACCGGTTCTCCTGGACGAAAGCCCAATTGCTAGAGCCTCTAAGTTTAGTAATACTATCCATGACACCAAATCGGCGAAGGTAACAGAATGTCGTAACTTCATTGCGGAGACTAGAGGAGGACATTAGCTTGACCTTGTCCAAGACAGGGACCAGTTCTTCTAACCCAAAGGCCTTCTGAGAGACACCGTCAGGACAGAGGAGCAATTTTCCAAGGTACTCCTTACTTGCTTTCAAGACGATGGAGGAGTTTGTAGGAGAAGGAGTCCGTTCAACCTATTCTCCTATCAAGGCCCTAAATTTAGAGGTTTTGTCTCTGCAAATACCTTTCTTCACTGGATGACGACGAGGTTCCAAATGAACACAAGCACGGGACATATTATTTTGCCCAACTACGTAATACACCTTTGCCAAACAACTATCTATACATGTAGGTGGAAGGTGACAGATTGCACACAGTACAGTTGAACTTGACAGCGGCTCGCACCCTGGAAAAAATGGAGAGGATGAGGTACCCTCCCATAGTGTCTCACTGAAAGGAGAGGCTCGATTGGGACGATGAAGATAGTTGCAGAGAGGGTTAGTACACCTAAGGTGTCCTAAGCAAGAAGACATCCGAAATGTGAGTTGATGTTCAGACTTGATGTGAGAAGTGATGGTACGAGTTCAAGCATGACCATCGTGTTTCTTATCTATACCGTAGAGGTGGCCAGCCTTGGAAGAAGAAGGAAAGTTCCCAAGAGAAGGAAGTTCAAATACAATGTCACCGTCGAAAGTAGGTGGCATGAAGTCAACTTTTTCTATAGTGATGGAGTTGAAATCAAGTTTACTAAGGACAGACTTTGATCCACGACGAGAACTTAAATTCTGAAGACAATCCACTATGCTATTTGACGTTGGAACAAAAGAAGATTGAGGGGGGTTAGATCTCTGAAGGGTAGCCAAGGAAGGAGGCGATGAACGAGGAGGCAAAACTAGCGGTGTTGATTGAAATGAAGAATTGACATGAGTCAATGGGATGCACTCACTATTAGAGTCGTCACTTAAAACATAGACGGTCTCATTACTTGGCTCTATTTTGACCTTTGAAAGCAGGGGTGTGACCCCAGTAGCAGTTGATGATAAACGAGGCGTCAAAGAAGGTGATGTTGTTCCACTGTTGCTATCGTTTCTGCCATACACTCGGTATTTACCGGCTCTAAGCAACCACATCTCGTCCACGCAGTTGACACTACTAATCTGTGCAACTGAATGCGTAATCTCACCCGTGATTGGATCGAATACTTCTCAATCGACATGAACAGTTCTCTCAGTGCTCTTGAATCTCAATGCTAGACGACTACGACTCACTGAAGCGAAGCCAGTGTCACCAACTAAAAAAGAAACTGGTACAGCTGATCCCTCTCCTCGAAGCAGGACACAACTACTGAGCTCATCGTCTACAGCTGCCATTTCCAGAGAGGTCAAAGTAGGCAAGTAATTAAATGTGATGACAATGACCAGAGAGGGGATTCAAGGGAGTTTGTAAGGAACATATATACTCTGAGTTTCATAGAAGGATCGAAGAAGCCATTATGTGATTCGTGGAGCCGCGTCAAATAATGGACTCTAAACTTGGCGATATGAGGCCGTCTTTCTTCAATAATGTAAGTCTAATAAAATTGATGACAGTTCCCCCCCCCGAGTCCTTGCTGAAGTTAGACTATCATGTGATTGTAAGACTGCCCAATCTCAATCAAGCCAGCGTTAACATTATTCCAAATTGGTATGCCTAATCTTGGAGCTACAATGTCAAGGAATTCTGAAGAGATGGAATAGTAAAAAATTAACCTACCGCCGATGTCTTAATGTAGGTGCTTGAAATAAATATTGTTCTATGTATTAAAAGAATCTCATCGAATTCAAATCAAATTAAAGGGGAGAAAGATGTAATATACTTAACTTGTTCATCTCACTGATCTGGAACCATAAATAAATGCGGAATGAAAGAGTAGTTGAACGCTAGGGAAAATTCAAATCCCTAATCATGAAGAGAAGAGAGAGAAAAGTTTTGTACTTCAGTGATGCTAAGATGTTGAAGAGGAGTAGGCAAATGAGGGAGAAGAAGTCAAAGCCAAGGGATGTCGATCGAGGCGACACCGCAAGGGTTCTGAATTTTGAAGATGAATTACAATGCAGTCCAATTATGTGTAGTCAAAGTAGTCCCGAGCTTTCGAATATTGCAGAGTATAGAAATGCACCCTGGCGATGATGTGCAAACAAACCCCGTTAGGAGTGGTGCAACTGATTATGAACTTGGTGAGTCCTCATTGTTGCATAATGTCGTTGTCGATAGTATTTCATCATTTATTTGGTATACGCATGTCTTCGTGAGTTCAGAATCTGGGTCACTCCGATTTGTAGGTATTAAGTCATATCGAGTGTACTACACTACTTCCTCTTCTTCCCACACTAGGCGTTTTGTAACTCAAACTACTCACCCTCCATTCTAGGGCGCGACCATACTTTTTGCCCCACCACTTAGCGATGGGGAGGAACGAAACACGGGACATGGACAAGTGCAAGGGTTAGTAGGGAGAGGGAGAGTTCGGGGAGAGGGAGAGTTCGGGGGAAAAGACACTAGGGAGAGGGACAGACATGGAGAGGGACAGTAGGGAGAGGGAGGATTCGGGACATGCGCTAAGGAGTGGACGTGAGAACGAGGGAGCCGTGCCACGCCGCGCCACGCCGTGCCAGGGAGGGAGAGTTAGTGGATTGGGACAGTAAGTGAGGGAGAGTGGGGGGTGTTCCGGTATCGGAGGGGACAGTCACTACATTCCTGACGCGAGGGAGCCGCGCTGCGCCAGGGAGGTAGAGTAAGTGGGTCGAGACGATAAGAGAAGGTGAGTTGGGGTGTTCGGATTTTTGTAGGGGACTCTTAATATTGTCACTACGCGAGGGAGCCGCGCCTCGCCGCGTCGCGCCAAGGAGGGAGAGTAAGTTGGTCGGGACCGTAAGGGAGAAAGAATTAAGGGTGCTTTGCGTTGCTACAGATAGGTTGTCTTAACAGTAATGAAGATCAGGGTTTTGTGACCTTCAAAGTTCTTGAGATTCGTATCTCCTTCTGAAAGAGGCTAGGGTTTTTGGATTTTGTACGATTTTGTTTGCGTTGTAGTCGAGGTGTGCGACGACGGCGATGTGAGTGAAGCAATCACCGACTCGAGTGGACTTAGAATGGCGGACAAGCTTCTTAATTTTCCAATTTGTTGAACCTTCATTTTGTTGTTTGTTTGAAGACTTGCGTTGTGCTATCGTTCCCGGCAGCTGCGCCTCTGCGGAGGTGATGCTATCTGTATTGACAGTGCCACCTCCGGGGAGGTGCCGCTGTCGGCACCCCCCCCGACGGCCCTCTCCGCATGTAATTTTCTTCATTGTCTATTCGGTACTACCTATGACTTTAAGGCTTAAATTCTGTTTCTGTTTCTGTTTGAGAGTTTTCCATCAACCCTGAGACTGGCTCCGACCTTCACGACTTCGAGAATGAAGGTACTGTTGGACGTTTTATTTTTTTACTTAAGTTTGAGTTCACTTATTTGAATTTTGGACTATTTTTGAGGGATTCCAACGACTAAGACATTAGTCCTTGACAAGGAGGACATTGTTGATAGTATGAAGCCCATGTCTGCTGTCGAGCTTGGGAAGGAGATTGATGAATTGGTGTTGAATGAGTCCGTGAACACAAACGTGGTTTTGGAGAGGCTTCCGTTTAAACCAAAGGCTAAATCTAAGTTACATATCCCTCTTTGCAGAATGATTTCATTACCGGTTGTCAGGCCTTTCTTGAAGAATGATGTTATCAAACTGGGTGCTCATTTTGTAAGCACAGGGTATATGGATGGCCACGGTGTGTTCTACGTGGCTGTGGAGAACAACAAAGGTAAGACTGTACCTGTCTCTATGGCAATATCAGAATCCTGGAGTCCACTCTAGACTAGTGTAAACAAGCGCTTCAAAATCGACTTGTAGAATGATGAGGATTTGAAACAGTTTTCTGGAATGATGTTCCAGGTCTCGGATGGAAACCACAGATTACAGGCTTGGATGCTTGTAATCAACCGAGATCATTTTAATGACATCAACTGGCATTATGCAGTGGAATCTATCATCCTCAATGTGGACGGTCAAGTGGCTCCTCTACTTACAGCTCTTCACCAAGTGAATTGGTATGTTTATTACTCTATATAATTACTATCATTTATTGGTGTGATCCTAATTGTTCACTGCAACGTTGTGTGTTTCCTTATCTTGACATCAACTGATTTAATCATCATGGCAGATGAGATATTACTATACTTTGCATTAAAACCGGATGCTTTAATTACAATTTACTGCATTTAGGACTTGAGTTCAAGTTACTTGATTGAGAAGCTTAGAGTTTGAGTCAATGATTTGTGCTACCAGGCGAAACCATAAATCTCATGTGACAACAAATCTGGTCCACAAGTTATATCGTATTCAGGGAATTGCTGGGCAGCCGCTTGAGTATTTCGAGTTGCTCGTGGGCAAGGACGAGATCGTGGCAGCTGAGGCAAAGCAAAAGTCAAAAGACAAAACATGGTATACTTTGACATTCAAGTCACTAATCGCAATTCATTATCAGGTAATCCGACACCACAATTCACTGTGCTTTACTTTGTATTGTGGATTCGGTTACTTAGTTTTGGTTCGAGTGTGGGTCGCTTTATCCCGAGTTTTGGTGACTTTGTATTTTGAAATTGAAACCAAATCTTTGAGTTAGTTTTGGTGAATTATTGAGTTTATATTTTTATTGAATTTCTGAATTTATATTCTGTGAGTGGTTTCGGTGACTTCATGTTGTGGATTTGGTTACTTTGTTTCGGTTAAAGTATGTTTCTTTTTGTTCAGATTTTTGGTGACTTTGTATTTTGAAATTGAAACCAAAACTTTGAAACTTTCAATAAAAATATAATCTCAATAATTTATATTGTGTGAGTGGTTTCGGTTAGAAAGAAAGACAATAGCATTGGTGCATAAAGTTTCAAAGTTTCGGCATTATTGAATTTAGTTCATGTTAGTGGTTTCTGTGACTTTGTACTGTGAATTCGGTTGCTTAGATGGATGGAAAAGGATTGTGGGGACTAGTGTGATATAATGTAATAAGCATGAGGGGTTGAAAAAAATTTGTTGTCCTTGCTTGAGTCAATCACAAAGTTTCCTTAAGTTTTGATCAAATACTCTTTCTTTTACTATTTTTCATGGGTTCTTATTAGTGCACATCATAAAGTTCAGCTACTTCACTACCTAGAATGACCAATACAATCATTGTAGCAATATGCTCATTCAACCATCTGAGTACAACTTTGCTGAGTTCGGTGGATTAGTTTTGGTGCTTCTAGGAATTGTGTTCTGAATGCTCTTGGATGCATCAATGTTGTTGTCCTGCTTTCTATTCGTTTATGTCACCTGAATTTTGCTGACTTTGTTTTGTGACATATGTCAGCTTCGGTGATAATCGGTTTCAATTTTTGCCTCTGCAGCAAGAGCTTGGTGATGCAGTTGCTCACACGAATAGGAAATTCAAAGAGAAGTTTTCTGACTAGTCATCTTGGACTTCAGCAAAGATTCATGAGTTCGTTTCTGAACGTGTTGAGAAAGTGAAGGTGCAGCTTAGCTCGGAGCTCAAGAAGCAACTGCCGATTGCGGACCGAAAACATACTCCTGAGTTCTTATCACAAGTTCGAATTCACTATGAACACCGCGAAGATGATCATGAGATGTCTCAAGAGAGACTGTATTACCTTGCAACCTCTGCAATGGTTCCCAGCATGAAGTTAAAATGGTTGGAGCAGTGGAACAAGCCACCTTCTCTACGTGAGCAAGTTCGATTTCCAAGGTCAAAGTTTCCTGACCATGACTTCCGTGACTGGCTTCACAAGGCAACGTGGTGGTCTCAGGTACTAACTTTTGTGTAACTCATTCTGATTATATTTTGTGCCTTACTTCTAAGTGGTATTGTTAATTTTCATAATATGCTATATTTCTAATTGATTGACTTCAATACTGTTGTTTAATTCGTGTTTTTAGCTTTCTAGAGAGACCAAAACACTCTTTGACGGGATTTTATCGGGCATGGAGGTTTCTATTGACTACTCCTCTGAGAATGGTATGCCCATTTCAACGATATCTGAATACATTGAACAGATGCGCATGCAGCTCTAGGATATTGCCTTTCAAAATGAATTCAAGGGGAAAGGAGTTCACAAGAATAATCCGCCGAAGAAACAAGTGGGATTGAAGCATGCCATCAACCGCACCCTCTACAGGTACTTCATGTACATTCTTTTCCCGAGAAAGGCAATCACTAGGACTCTACCATCCTTCTCCAACTACTTGGAGAAGACTAGTGATATGTTTATGTTCACTGAGTATATGACAAAGATGTGAGGTCGGGAGCATTGGGAGCGTTGCGGTTGGTATATGGATTGCCCGATGAAGAGGCCACCTTCATTTGATATCGAACTCAGGAAAAGTGTCCAGCCATATCTTCTAGGTACATAAATTTTAGTTCCTACAGTCTCTACAGAGGTTGGTGCCAAGAAGACTCGTGTCTCAAAGAGGAAGGCTGCTGCTGATACCGAGACCGTTGCTAAAGCACAAACAGAGTCCGAGGCCGCTGCAAAGATCAAGGTTGAGTCGATGGTTGCTACATCGGTTGTAGCGAAAGCACTTGCAGCCGCCAACGCCGAACTAGCCTTCCAACAGGCTCAGCTGATTCTTTCCGCATGAGCTGCCCCCGTTGATGACGTTTAAATGTTAGATTTGGAGTCCTTGGTGGGCCCAATTCGTTTCAATAGGAGGCCAAAACGATCTCCAGCCAAAGCTTCGAGCGCCTCGAGTCCCCTCTCACAATATTCTAGTATGCTTATCAAGAAGGTTAATGCTGGTAGAACCTCCCCACCTCTCCCTGCGACTGTCTTCGTGGACAATTCATCGATCTCTATGATCATGGAGTCCTTTTCCGCACATTGACATTCTCCTCTATTTCAAATCAATTCGTTTGTCCTCCAAGTACTTTAGATATTACACTATTACTTCAATTCAGAAGGCTTGCTCTTCATTTCTATTATTTTTTCATTCTCTTTAGCTCACATAGAATAAGTTTGCAACTCACAATTATCACAATAAATTATCATTCAAACTGTATCCAAACACCCATTGCCTTTGTTCTCATACAGTGCTGTTGACTTCTGCTTTTATAGGCATGAAAGGAGGCCTCCAATTCAGGACGGTCCGCTCACTGTCCTCACTGTGGATTCGACTTGATCTTGGCAAACATCCCTGACAAGATGCAGGTCCCATCCATCTTGAAGCATACGTTGGACATTCCATCGTGGAATGAATATTTAATTGAGGCCGTCGAAAGCTTGTTTGAATTTTCGGATTACTTCCTTCATGATTTGGGAGGGATACTGATCTTTGTGCCCGAGGTACCTTCTATCCGGTCTGATGTGTTGTTGTATGCAGGCGGATACGATTTTAAGGTCTTCAGAGAATGGTGGGCAATTAATGACTTCCACTTTATCTTGCACATTAATGCAACACTCAAGGTTCAATTTCTGATCTTCCTTCCAACATTCCAATTGGTTTTAGTTGTTAATTTTGAACTCAGTATTCAATCTCACAACTCTCTCTTGACCTTGGCGTGTTCTGCAATTGCAGTCTCGAAGGTTCTGTGTGATGTTCTTTGTTCGAGAGAACGTGGATGTGGCAAAGTTTATATTCAACAAGAACGATTCCCTCTCTGAGGTGGGAATGGGCGTGGAAGAATCCGACGTTCTTTTCAATTTCACCTCCGCCGGTTCTCAATCCATGCGAGGAGTCGTTCCATGGAGAGGGCCACGTGAGAAGGATACTACCTTCCTCCAAATGATGATCGAGGCGTTATCACAGCCTCAAGCAGTTGTTCCGGATGCCTTTGCCTCCACAAGTGAGTCTATTTCAAGTCTTTTGCTAGATAATCAATTATTGTTATTCTAATATTTTGATTTTCCTCTGTAGAAAATTCCGTGCACGCATGCCAGATGACCGGTCGACATATTGTTGCTCTGGAAAGCGACACTGCCATCTTTAACGAAAAGTTGAAGGCCCTTTCATTGCCATCATCGGAGACGACAAACCCAACCGAGTCGCCTAGAGTGGCAACTCTCTCAAATGAAGACGTCCCTATCCGCAAAACCGTGAAATGCAAAAGAATGAGTACGTAAGTTCAACATTTATATGCGTGCAACTCTCTGCCATTTATTGTAAAGAACTCCATGATTACATTACCTGATTTCCCTGTGTTATCTGCAGTCTGATTCCTAGGGCGTTTTCTCCACCCAGTGATTTTTTGTTGCCACCTTGCGCCACACACGCTGCTGACATAGTGGTGTCTACTTCGTCTCCTCGCCATCATACCCGCAATCAGCAATACGATGCCCGTATGGTTTGTTATATGGATGTAGAAGCTGACATCGAATTACATGTCTTGCCCTCATCTTTCGCCTCTAGTTCTTTTGCATCTACGTAAGCACTTATTTTGGTTTGACTTGAATTCTGTTTGTACCAAGGCGTTTCAAGGCACCCCTTCTTTATAACGACCGTGCCCTTCTTGTACTTCCACATATTGTTTTCATATTATGAGTACAAAATGTTTTTTTCCAATCGCTGCCACATACAACCGTATTGCGTGCTCCAGTTCTATGTTGCGTGTTTATGGAGATAGCTAAAATATATTTTAGCTCTTCTGTGATTCTCTTCTACCTTCTTACATTTGATGATCTCTATATCTTGAACTTGCGCTGAGCGGTTCTGAAATTTGTTGTGTCTTTCATAGCATACAAGACCTTCATTTTCAAAGATTTGAATTTGGCACTATTTAGTGTACAAACTACTTTAGCACCATACTGATTATTTCCTCTCTAGAAAGGCATTATTACTTTGTATATAAAATGTTATTGTAAAACTGAGTATGTTGCTAATTATTTGACCTATAAATTAATAGTAAGAAGTCCTTATTATATTCTCTTACTACATGAGCACTCTAACCTCTCAATTCCACATTTTCTACTATGTAAACAAAGTATCTTTAATCATTATTATCAGTATCCTAAAGCACTGCATTATCTCCATATCTTTTGCAAAATTTAGGTAATTTGTTAAATACTGTTCTGTAAGTTCATCAATATAATTAGGCATATCATTTCATTGGACGCTGGAATAATGATTAAATGAACACAAAAACTGGTTTCATATGAACTTGATGCCAAAAATTTGGATTGATAATGCAACGTCACTAATTAAAGGGTGTTCTAGCAATCCACAGTCATAGGGTTCCTACATCCCTCCACAACCTCATCAAGTGTTCCCTTCTCAAAAAGTACCTCCTTATATAGAATGGAAAACCAAAAATAATACATAATTTATTGGAACCCACGGCTATAGGCCCTCTACCGTCAACTTTGGCTCTATTATATTCACTTTCCCACTTGCTTCATGTCTAACTTTATGACTTCCTTTTCCCAAAAAATCCCCAACTTTACCGCTCTAGGCTCACGGCTCACCGCTCACCGCTCACCGCTCTCCGCTCACTGCTTTGGACACCCAAAATAGCTTCGTCCGCCAAAGCTATGCGATAAATACCCGGAAGGATCTATTGTGGTACCAGATAGCGATGATGGAGCGGAGGATGGTGAAGAATACGAAAACTATCAAATCTTCATAAGATGATCTCATTTGTTTGTATTTTTTGAGTATTGCTTATTGTTAATGCAGAATCCTAGGGTTATCATTGTATAATAAACACATTCATTTGGTTAGACTTAGATCTAGATCTTACATTGTGTTGCAACGCCTCCGTTGCCTTCTCGCTATCAGCTTCACCCTTGTTGTATTTTAGGGCTTCGCCTCTTTGCAAACAACATCTTCTCTATTGCACAATCTATCATGGTATCAGAGCACATGTTCTGGCTCTCAGCTAGTGTGAGAGTAGATATAGATCTGTAGTGCACATCCAGCATGGCAAACTCTGATGAGAGCAACATGGTCGGTGAAGAACCGTCAGAGCTAGGCACTAACACCCCACCACACACCACTCCTAGGAGGGACATAGTAATTAAGATTCCAGAGACTAGTAAATTTGATAGACAAGTGAACTATCAAGTGTGGTCTTGTAGGCTAAATTGCTTACTACACAGGAACAATGTGTGGATCTACTACACCAAACCTAGATCTAGAAATGCAGCTGTAGCAGAAAGAGAAGGGAAAAAATCCCCTTGCAGACGATTACAGACTCAGTCAAGGACTCCTTAATACCCGTTGTATGCAGATTTGAAGATCCGCATCTCCTGTGGAAGACGCTCAAGGACCGCTATCAATCCAAGTCTGGATCACGGAGGCTCATGCTGCTATGGAAATTGGTGTCACTGTGGAAGGACGATGGCTCAAGCATGAAACAATATGTTACTGAGGTCAAGGACGTCATGGACCAGCTTAAGGGTATGGAGGTAGAAATTCCTAAAGATCTATGCACCTTGTTTCTACTAAACTCTTTGTCATCCGAATACAAGTTATTCTGCAGGACACAGATAGAAAGAGACACCTTACCATATTTTTTGGAGATAGAGCTACGTTTGCTTGATGAAGAGATGCAGCTGAGAATGGACGTAGATAAGGAAGAAGATGCACAAGCATTGGTATTCAAGAAATAATCACGACATCAAGGAGATTGAGCAAAGAGCCAATATGGGGACAACCGCGATGCTACAAAGACGGCAAGCACTCAACGACACTCCCGGGGGCAAGGCGGCAGAGCACGGGAGCAAGGCAGTGGAATGCAAGAGAAAGGCGACAGAGCGTGGGGGCGAGACAACAGAATCCATGGCGACCGTCGACGCGGCTCCTTCCTTGCTCACAGAAACCCTACCAAGAATCACACCCATGACCACAGCAGGTCCTGTGACCGTGGACATGATCGCAATGGACATGGCCGAGATTCTAGCGAAGAAGGACAGGAATGCCACTACTATGGCGAGCCTGGGCACTTTGCCCAAGACTGCATTAAGAAGGCCATTGATCGAGTAAAAACATTGGAGGGCAAGATCAAGTATCAACAACCTCGACATAAAGCGCAAGCAAACAATATATCTAAAGGTAAAAATTCAAAACCCAAATCCAACTCATATCAAAGCGACAGTGAGAGTGCGGGAAGCGTATTAGAAACATATCTATGTGAGCTCAATGAGATTGAAGCAAACATCACCATAGGTCAAGAGGGACCGCAAGGAGGTGTTAATCAGACACAAGACATTATTGGTCATGGAACTAGGATGCATAAAGGACAAGAGCACTTGGTATGTGAACTACACCAATTGTTATATGGCCTCAAACAATCCGCAATGAACTGGAATTGCAAGATTAATAGGTGGCTTCGCAAACACGGCCTTCAACCGACTCATGCTGACAATAATCTATATATCCTCCTAATCCTATATGTTGATGATGTCTTTATTACTTGCAATTTCACGATCAAAATCTCATGGCTTCGGGAAAGGTTCTACTCCCAATGGAAAATTACCTATCTTGGTCTCGTTTCCAAGTTTCTTGGTATTGAGTGCACATTATCCCCACAAAAAATTAGCATCCATCAAACCAAATGCGCAGAATCCATACTTATTGAATATGGAATGCAAGACTGCAATCTAACCCAAACGCCTTTACCTGCTGGATTTACGATTTCTGCTCAAACCAACACTCTCAATGTTGATCCTACTAGCTACCAATCCCTTCTCGGTAAATTGTCCTTCCTAACCACTACACGTCCCGATTTTACTTTTGTTGTCAACCTTTTATCAAGGTACAACTCTGCTCCACGAATGACACATTTCCAGGCACCGAAACAAATTCTAAAATATGGGCGGGGGACCACATCTCAGGCTCTTTTCTATCCCCGATCTGATACTTTTTCCCTCCTTAGATACAAAGATGCTGATTGGAGGGGAGATTTTAGACCAACGTAAGTCCACTAGAGCCTATATTTTCACGATCAACAATACCCCAGTCACGTAGAACACGAAGAAGCAAACATGCATTGCATTGTCATCTAATGAATCCGAGTTTTGTTCCTCTGTCGAGGCTACAAAAGAGGCAAGATGGATTCAAGTTATTATTTCAAGAGTTGGGATTTGATAGGGAAAAACACATTCAGCTCATGAGTGACAATCAAAGCGCAATTAAGATTTCTAAAAATCTTAATTACCAATACTAGTAGCAGTGATCAATTACCAATAGTAGTAGCAGTGATCAATTACCAATAGTAGTAGCAGTGATTGATTATACAAACGTAGAATAAGATTTATCGGCTTGTGAAAGTTTCAACTGTTTTTTTGCATCCATTCAGGGGTTGTTTACACATGAAGGTTTGGGTTGGAGCCCATAGCCACAAGTGGTACCCTGCTTGAAGGATGAAACCATTGTAAGCGGGGTACCTTCCATCAAACAAGGGAGTTGTAAGTGGGTTGTGGCCCAAAGTTTAGGTGTAAACCCAAATAGAAGGGTTCTGGCCCATTGTGCACTTGGGCTGAATTTCTAAGTAATTGTATGAAAACATGCTCTTTTTAGAATTACTCCATAGTCAAAGAAAGATAGAGCAGTTCGAGTACATCCTCGAATTGTTGCTACCATACGCACCTGTACCTTCAACCAAGCATTTTGACCTTGACCAAAAAGTATGTAAATTGTTAGTTATGCACATGTACAATCTTCATGCAATAGGTGTGCTCTAAAATGCCCAAGAACATCATTAAAGGCATGAAAATGGACTTGAAAATGTTTGGACAGCACACAATAAATCACAGAAATAGTAGTATAGGAAGGTTTTAATCCAACATTTGCACACTAGAAGCTAGTAGGCTTGGTGGCTAGAGTAGAGTGAGGCCTTGAAAGGGAGGATAGAGGTGGCCGGTTCGATCCCCGGAGGTGCCATTTTGGTCACCACACCGGATCCGGCCGGAATTTGGGGGGAAAGGGGGTCCAATTGGCCCCTCAAGGAGGCTCAAGCACTTTTGCTCTTCAAGATTCCTCTAAGTCAAAAAATATTGCATATAGGTAGATCCTCTAGAAAATTGATAGATTTCAGTACATACCTTGTTTTTTGGCCGCCTTGGAAAATTCTTCTTCCAATTCTCACGCCATGAGCAGTAAATGTAACTTCTTTCTTTGATGAACAGTATTAACGGCAAAGAAGTTGTCAAAAAACTTCAGTTCTGAAATAGTCAAAATCCAGCATTAAAATATTATAAATGATTGGCTGAAATAGGTTGTGAAAAATTCTCTGCCGGCCTTCCAGAAATACAACCTCCTAGAGGTTGTAGGAAATAAGTCTCCTTAAGTTCCGTAAAACACTATTCAAATCTGCCATGTAGGATTCCAACTAGGTTTCTCATCCACGGAGAAAACTTTGGGCCACAGCCCGCATTTTGCTTGATGTAAACCCATTTCCGCGGTACCAATTCTTTACTCCAAACAAAACTCGGGAATTCTTTGGGCTCGAGCCCAAACCATCTAGATGTAAACAACCCCTCAGTCACTACCTATTGCGTGTGAAGCAGTTTGTCTTGGACGGGAGAGCATAGAAACTTCAACTACGGTATGTATAAAAGATCATATAAATGCTCATACAAATTATGTCAATGTCATGGTTTTCATTTAGTCATTTAGTCCGGCACTTTGTGTGGTTTTTTTTTGGAGAGAGTTTTGCAGTGAAAAGGACCTACTGAAGATGCAAATCGTAAGTAGCCAAAATTTATCACTTGTTCCATATCATGATCCTGCAACAGCCGGGATATCCTTGTCACTAGCCAACCTCGAAATTGAGGACTGGCTGGGGCCAATCATCGCCGTCGATCTCATTTGAGATGATCCTCGCCGTTGAATTTGAACACTAGAGTATACGCGATATATCCAAAGGAAATGAGTGAACCCATATCAAGGTAGGAGACCATTAAACAATTGATTCATCAACCTTAAGCGCCCAGCGGGCGCAGGTGGCTACATGGCCTACCAACCAAGGGACAAAACCTTGGCACCCAGATCAACGGCCCACAATCGACACAGATTGAATCTTCTCCATCGACGGCCTGATCTTCTCCCAGCCAGTCCTCGATTTCGAGGTTGGTTGGTCGCGAGGGTCGGAATATCGTTTGTATGAGGGTTTTTTTAATAAAAATTCTTCAATCATTCTAGAGTCCCAAGTTTTCCTAGTTTCCGTAATGATTGAAAACTTTAAAAAACTTTGGAACCCTATGAATCAATCCTACGATATTTTCTTACTTGAAGATCCTTCTTTATTCCTTTTCACGCTTGTGGTTTTTCAAATACCGTACTCCAAGGTCTAGTTCAACAACCTTGTGTCGAATTAATTATTTTTTCCTCGCACAGTGGTTCGGACTTGATGGGTATCACCTAGATATTACACAAGTATCACATAGATATTATATGAGTATGACCTTGGCATCACATGGGTATCACCTTAGACAAAATGTATATATTTTCTAAGAAATTCGGACACGGGCCATTTTGAATTAACCCCTAAGGTACCGTGACAGTTTTACACCAAAAACACTTCAAACTAAATGGATTCTAGCGCAACGAATAAAGAAGGTAACAAAAACTTTAATTTTTAGTTCTGACCGTAGGATCTCAATAAAGGCTTATTAAGTAATACATGTTCAAAATTTCATAAACTTTGACCGCACGGATTAAAATATTATAGTGTTTGAAGTCAAGCAAATGGTTCATTTTCTTCCCTGCGTTTAGTGGATCAGCAGACTTTGACTTCATTTGGTGTCAAAAAATTTCATTACAAAAGGTCTAAATCTATTACCATCTTGTTAAGCATGATGTTAGCTCCTTACACACCAATTTTTAGAGGTAGAGACTGGGTGTAGCATATTCAAAACAAGTGTGCAAGGAGTGGAGGCTCAAAATTTGATAATTCACACTTTATTTTTTTTTGAACTTAATATGTTTTTGATTGATAATCCGAATGGTTAATATGAAGGTTTACATTACATATTGATGTGGAAAAAATAAAAAGTGAAAAATATGAAGATCCCTAGGTTTTATGTAGAAAAGAAGAAGTTTTTTTGGTACCTTGCCCGACAATGAGTGACAATGTGTGAAAATGTTTGACTTGGGTTGATATGCTATTTTTCACTAAAGACAAGAACTTTTTTTTTGTCAACATGAAGGGAAATAATATTACTTGCGAGTACTGAAAATCTCTCTTTCAATAGAGTGTCCTATCAAAAGTTTTTGGAGGTGCCCGAGGTGCCCGCTCTCCCCATTTAATATTCAAAACCCTATAACTTTTTCATCAAATGTCCAATTTAGGTTAAAATGGTTTTCCCACTAAGGTCTTGGTAATGTCTTTCTATAGTAAAAATTTCAAAGAAGAATGTTGGAAATTGACACCATAGGAACATGACCGAACTTTCAAAAAGCCCTTTTTGGACACTTGGTCCTTTAGGGGTTAATTATGTACGAAGTAGACCTCCACGTAGGGTACATTAAAAACGTGCTGCATGACATGGAATATTTTAAACAGTCTGTTGAAAGCCGGCTTCAATACCTAACTGGTTGATTGTGGGATTACCCGCATCACAACACAACTTCCAAAAGAGGAGAACATCCTCAAAAGAGGAGAACATCCTCAACAGAGGAGCATTACACACAACGAACTCTCTTTTGAGAAGCTATTTTGCGTTTTCTGAGAGCCCACGATCAGCGTTTCATCAGATATGAAACGCTTTCGCAGCGCCGAAGACGCACGCGATTCCCTCGTCGCGCTCCAAGTTGGCAACTGCTTTCTCCACCATTACGTCCCCGCACACGCTGTCCTTACCGAGAACGCCATGGAAGTGGATCACGCGCGCCTCCGACGCGTTCATGTCCACCCCGCCCTCGAGCGGAACCGCGGCCCGGTGAACGCCCCCGAGGACCGTGTACCGCGTGTTGGCGACCCACTTGCGGCGCCCGGGGGCCGCGAGGCACAGCCAGGGGTTCAGGTCGGCGTGGGAGCACTCCGGGCGCTTGTCGTGCCAGAGCATCCGCTCAATGGGGTAGCGGTGGTGGGGCGCGGCAGGTGCGCAGCGAGTGAAGTCCGCGGGGATGCTGCCGACTGTCACCCACGGACGGTCGCTATGCTTGTGGAGCAGCGTGTCTATCGTCTCGGGCGGTGTGATCTGCAATTCAACAGCGGATATCCGTTGTTAGAACATGTCGATTCTTAACGTGACCACGTTCTCTGATCATCATCATCGCCATCAGATCATGTGCTTACCTGCAAAAACTCGTCGAAATCGAAGAAGAAGACGTGGTTTGCAAGGTTGCGAGCTCGGAACAGGCAGTCTTCGATAAACAGGAGTTGGTGGTGATACCAGCTCGGGTACACTTTCTCAATATCCTCGCCGCTGTGATCCGTTATGATGAGACGCCCCGCGTCGAGAAACTCCTGGAGAAGGTGACGATCGCCGTCCTTGAGTCCTCCGACGTTGTAGAAGAAGAAGAGCGCGTCGCCGTTCCATATGTAGTTGTGGTACACCATCCACGCTTTGACCCATTCACCATTCAGGTGGGTGTGCATCGGAGGCCCACAAAACGCATACTTGTACGGCTTCTGAAATCAAAACTAATGCCAGCTTAGAGATCAGCAACCACATTGAAAGACCATGCAGTTAGCAACCACTTACCTGTAGTGGAGGATTGGTGAACGCCTTCAGGTCCTCACCCTGGCGCTCCTCAAAAACAACAGCCGGGACGTTTTTCTCGTACCGATGGTACGTCAGCGAGACACGAATGACGAGCTCCCCGCCACGCCCGTCCACTCCCACATCCTCACCGAAAGTGCAGTTCACAATGGCCGGAACATACGTCATGCCATTCTCATCGAACTGAACATAAAGCATGCTCGCATTCGTAGCCACAACCACTGAATCATCCTCGGGAGAGTGCCATTCACAGGTGTGCACCACTCTTCTTTCGTCTCTATCAAGCGGCACTTTGGAGGAGATCCCCACCACGAAGAAGGCGTTGAGGGAGACGCGGTAGGTGCTGTACTTGATGAAGGCGTAGTGGGGGATGGACGTTGGCTGCAATGTGTGCTGGAGGACTAATTTTTTGGGAGAGGACCCTCTTGACTGTGATGAGAGTATGGTGACGCGGTTTGCATAAGAATTGAAGGTTGAGAGAGGGATTTGGAGGAGGATTGCGAGGAAGAGGGAGAGCAAGATCACTCGGAGAGGACTCTCTGTGGGGACTCTGAATGGCTTGCTGGGTTTGATCCATGGATTCCTCGCCATTGTGGCTCAATGATTTCACGTGTCCATCTTCGATCTGAGGCTGGTTCTCAATGAAGTGATCAGTCTAGACGTTACAAGACACATGAGAGACATTGATCGTGGAACCGATTCATCTCATGACTTGACCACGTGATGGACCGTTCACCTGCAGCTCGTGACGAGCGGTAGCAACTTGGAAACGAAAGACGTCGTGGTTCGTGGAAACGTACCACGGGAGTTTTGGCGCCACGAACCACGACGTCATTCCATTTTACTTTCCATTTATTTCTTCCCTATTTGAATATTGAAAATGTCAACACACCAGACACCCATACATGATGAAAAGGAAAGGCCTTCTTTCTTTCAACGGAACAACAGTAAGGTACATGTAGTACAGCAATTTACAAATGGATGTTGCAGATGTGCACAGATGCAGGAAACGCATCCTATCAATACGCCATCTCTGCCTTCGGCGCTTCCATCTGCCAAGTAATCACAAATCAGAGTAGCCTTCACAAAACTTTAGACGATGCCATCTTTAAAAGGACTGGCTTCTTGAAGATATTGCAGAGCCATCTTTGTCTGCACACAAAACAACAACCAAGCAATAAGTCATAAAAACAATAGAGCTATTTGTAAAATCACCCAAAGTTTTGTGAGGAAAGAGTAGTATTGTGTGAAACCAACAAGAGAGCTATGTATGTGTGAGAGGTGCTTACTTGTACATTCTCACGCAACAGGAAACTCTCAATTGCGTCGTGGAAATCAGGGTCTGGCAGGTAATGCGCACTGTAAGTTGCGGTTGGCAAGTAGCCTCTCTGGATTTTATGCTCTCCCTGTGCACCCGCTTCCACTGTTTGCAGCTTCATCTCGATCGCTGCCTCAATCGCCTGTTCATTCACAAAACAATCATCACCCTTCAGCTTCACAAGTCAAAGTCGTAAAGAGCAGAGGAAGAGTTTGCATAAGATCAACCTTGATGATTATTAGATTGTAGATTGATTGAAAACTCAATTCAGCGGTGAAAAAGAAAAAGAAGAAGAAGAAGAGGAAGAGGAAGAGGAAGTATCAAGATGAGTTCCTGCTGTAGTTTGTGATAATCGGAAGGTTTGGGAAGGAGAAGTAAGACGAGGATTGACCTGGTAGTAGCAAGCTTCGAAGTGCAGCGCATGATAATGGGCGTACTCCTTACAGCCCCAGTTGCGACCGTATAATGTGTTCCCACCGATGAGATTGAGCGCCCCGGCAACAAGCTCCCCTTTGTCCTCGGCCACCACCAAAAGGACACGGTCGCCCATGCGCTCTCCCATTAAGTGGAAGAACTCTCTAGTCAAATACGCCTGGCCCCATCTGTTCCACACCACATGTATCAACATACATGTGGAAAAATACTAGAGAGATGATACCATAAGATTTGACCTCTATTCTCGTTTTTAAACATGAAAATCAGCCCTAAATAGCTCTATAATCCAAAAAAATCTGTTCAGATCTGAAAGCATAGAAAACATGAGAGCCTTCTCTACTATGCTTCAGAATTCAAGCATGCTGTGAAGTGCAAGTCAACTGGTTCCTTCAAACACATTGAGAGGCTTCTCAAAGAAATGTTAACCATTCTTGTCACAAGTCAAGCATGCTATGAAAACCTTGATGTCTGTGACGAACGGAAGAATGTCTTACTTGTTATCTGAGGTATTTCGATAAAAGGAGTAGAACGCGTCCCAATGGTGAGGCTGTTGGCATGTCCATCAGAGCCACAGGTGAGTCATTGAAATGGCTGGGATGTAGTTCACAGCCTCATATTAGAATATTGTTGACAAGTCGCAACAAGAGCATCTAGATGCTACGTCAGGATTGAAGGTGTACTTTGTCGAAAACAATAATGAGTAACTTAAAAACACCATATTCGTTATATTGGGAGATTTAGTGACTCCCAAATTAACACATGTAGATAATAAGAGCTAAAGTGCACATCTAAACTCTACAATATGGAGGGATATGAGTTTCCATTAAATTGGGAGGTAATGTTTTCTACAAAAACCCGTAGAAAAATAAGTACTACGGATAACATTGCATTACGAATCTAACTATAGTATTGAAAAGAAGAACACATTAGTCGACACTTCTTTTATACCACATGTGTTCATTGAATATGAATAGCTAAATATTCACACTCGATTCTACTAACCCGGATTAACACCATGCTCCAATTTAGCTAAAAGTGAGCTAAATGACGGACAAATATCCACTTGTAAGAGAATTAGCTAAACACATTTTGATGAGCCCTTTTTGATTTAAAAGAATTTCAATTCTCCTTGTGGAATACACATTGGCAAAAAATATATATAACGAGTTTCGAATGATGGTGCTCAGAAGTGGGAAAAAAATTGCACACACTACCTCTTTTCGAACTAAAGTGTCCCCATCACTTAGAGGTGCAATGAACTCAAAAAGGAAATTCCACACACTTTAGCTCCACTTGACCTAAAGTGCGCACCATTACTAAGTACACTGAACTAAATAAGAAGATTTGCTCACACTTTAGCTCCACTAGAGCTAAAGTGCGACCCAACATTTACTTTCTATCATTCACCATGAAGGCAATTACTAGTATTATTGGTTTCAAGACTAGAAGCAATTTACCACATTGTTATTATAAAAAGAAAATAAAACATACTGCAAATTATCACCGATACACAAAAAGAATGGAGAGAATATTTCATAGCAATCATTGGCATCACATATTATAGTCATACAGAGTGGAAATTAATGAAATACAAATATCTATAATCTCAGCACCAATGGATCTAACCATACTACATGAAGTATTACGCATCAGAATCTAAAATCTAGGAAAAGGAAATCCATTTATCTAAGTCTATTACGATTCGGACCTAGCAAGTGCTTCCAAGGAGGCCTTGATAATTGCTACTTGTCCCTTCGGAATTTTTGTAGTTGAATCTTGCACATGACCTCCATCCCTCTTTGAAGACCTAGGTTTCCATGTTGTCAAGATTGAATCGGTACTCTCCCACGTTATGGCTATCCCCTTTTCAATTGTCCAACGAAGGTTGCAATCTGTGTCCCAATCTTTATAGAACTTCATAACATCCCGATCGCGCGATATAGGGTGGAAGAATTGGATACGCATGGTGTTTGGCATATCCGGGTTAGAATTAGGATCTGAAACTGCTTGAGCTATCCAAAATGGGCGCTCGTCCCCATCACAAGGCCGCAATGCAACAAAATAGCTAGCAAAAAGATCACGACCAACTCTAAAAGAAGGAGGTGGACGATCGCGCCTTTGGCTAACAAAATGCTCATCTTCACGGTACTCCTCACGAACCTCACCCTCCGCTGAGAACTCATCTTCAATGGCATGGGCAATTCGCGTCGTCGGCAAAAAGCCATCTACCAATGATATTGGCGTATCCATTGGAATAATCAGAGCAGCTCTAACATCACGCCAATAATACGAAAAGGGCTCAAAATGCGATCGGGCTTCAACAGACTCCCGAGATGATTGCTCCCAGTGATCGATGAATCCTGAAAGTCCCTTCACCACCTCATGGAGATGCCGCATCGTAGAAGGCTTCAATGCATTAGGTTCTCCGCGAGGCCATAAAGACCTCCCTTCAGAATCCTCCTTCCACAATTTGATGCCACTACCTTTTCCTCCCTTAGGAAGCCAATCCTCATCATGACAAAGGATTTTATACTTCATTACCGGACAACCACTTGAGTCCATATAAAACTTGAACTGATGAGCCTTTGTATGACCCTCCAAAGCTTCATCACCGTCCGCAATCATACCCCCAATGAACTTCTTAAAGTCAGGAACCTCTTGGATGAGATGCGGGATTGTGGGAACACTCTCATTTTTCATAAACGACCTCATGAGCAAAGGAATGGTTGGAAAACTCTCCTTCCTCAGTGTCATACTCCAACGTCCAAATAATGCATCTATATCATCATGTGTATGACCAACTAGCATAAAATTAACATACACCTCGCGGAAGATGCGTTTTGCAACAAGGAGAGACCAAAAACAGAAAACAAATCTATTTTTGTTATCACCAACTGCATTGTCCATTTGTACATTCAATATTGGTGGCAAAGGCCTCCCTGGAACTAGGATATCTTGAATCGGCCCTAATGGATCCAAACACATCTCCGCACCTCGTAATACCGCCGCATACAATGGATGAGAACTAGATTCTGGAAAGAGTTGCCGGGACGATGACTTCGGAGGCGCCACCAAGTCACGTAATAGTTTTGCGAACGACCCGACCGTGTAATTGGCATCATGGGAGTATAAATAAAGGCCGTAATGGGCGTAACGCTCGTCCACATGACCATGGGCAAGCATGCCTGTGATTGCAAGAGGCAACTTCATAAGCCCATCCAGGTGCTTGGTTTTATGTGAAAAAACCGGGGAGGCGGTCTTTGAGTGATCCATCTTATCATGCATGATGGTAAGAACCTCATGGGGCGACGACTTTGATCGAAATCGGTTCAGGTAGTACAAGTCCCGATGTGAGAAAGCAGAATCAATGTGAACCTGCATCTTCTTTTGCCATAGCAGTGATGCTTGTGTTCCAGGTTGAGTAAGCTTCTTCTGATCCTGGTATTTGTCACAAGTAGAACAACGGGCAAAGTTGTCTCCACCTTTCTTGGCATAGTACTCAGGGAAGCTCACACGCCGAATCTTACTCAAGCTTGAGGTTGAGATTGGCGGCAATCCGCAATCAGCGAGATGATCATCAAGAAGCGGTATCTGATCCTTCCACTTAAAACTTGCAGGGAGGACCTTTGCCACAGCCTTCTCGCCAGATGGGAGAACACGAGACTTGTGAGGCATGTGGTCCGCATGTCTATCGAGAATGGCTCCAAGAGCGGCAGTAGCCTCAATCGTATGACCTCTAGGCTTACGCAAACCGGTATTCCCATGGTGTTGAGCCGCATGACCAGCGGCAGCGTCCTTCGCATTCCGATAGAAAGTACTCGAACTTACACCCATGATTTTCATCCAGGCATGGGCACAAAGATCCACATCCTCTAGGGTCACAACCTTCCTACCCGCAGCGTCTCTATGAAACTGTCTGTCGATGTCGAGTTTGATATGATTTCTGAACTGCACGATGGTCTCACTGTACAAGCGCGTCTGAAGGACTCTTATTTTATCTCTAGGGTAGTGTTGAACACAGTTTTGACTGCAACAACTATTGCTCGCAACAGCGTTAATGGAAAGAGGTGTCCTGAAGAATTCAGCATTCCTGGACACTGTTGGACGTGTATTCCTTGAGGAATTGTCGTACGAACGGGAGCTCCCACCTAGAAGTCTGTTACGCTCAACCAACCAAACATTGTAAATGTCCCTAAGGCAATGATGGAAGAGACTCACACCGTTTAAGAAGACTTGTTGAATAGGCCAGGACTTAAACGAGTATCTCTACTCATCAGGAGCTTCGTCTAAAACAAAAGTATTGGACACCTGTACTACAACATTCGAATCCCCAAGAGGACCAGAGGAACCTAGAAGTGCACTGGACCGGACATTGCAAACTAACCCCTCTGCAACGCGAACACCTGAACCATTGTGAAACAGTCAGCCCGACCCAGAGACAGCGAGGAATAACATCAATCTCAGGAAGGTCAAGATTCACGGGAGCGTCAACATGAACATCGTCGCCCTCCGAAGACGACATCGTGCATTCCAATGAGATACATATTAAATAACCCTGACAAATAAAAATGGGTAAACGCCTTGTAGGAATAGACATTTATGAAGAAGCATAGGAAGAAGGTAATTGATCTCGAATCGAGGTAAGGTCTGGCGCTTGAAAAAAAACTATGATTCAAGTGAGCTGACATGGCAGACCAGGTAAATTTAGCTCGACTCGAGGTAAACTCATGCGGTGTAAGATGATAAGTATAAAATTTCATGCAATTAGCTATAATCCGAATATGAAATTATTTCACCCTTGACAAAGACAACTAAGCCCGACCCGACCTAAATTTATGACTATCAGACTCATTGTCATTTTAACTCGAGTCGAGGTAAACAGAAATAGGACATCAGGTATGTCAGTTTAGCTCGAGTCGAGCTAAACTTTCCTTCAAAAGAAGGTCAGACAATTTAGCTCGACTCGAGCTAAACTATCGATAATAATATTTATCGACAGTTTAGCTCGAGTCGAGCTAAATTGTCCTAGGAAAGAAGGTAAGACAGTTTAGCTCGACTCAAGCTAAACTGTCAATACAATATTGTAAGACAGTTTAGCTCGAGTCGAGCTAAACTGTCAATACAATATTGTAAGACAGTTTAGCTCGAGTCGAGCTAAACTGTCCTTCTGTGATTTTCGGCGTCTTTTTAGGGATTCATATGGTAAAACTCTTCAGCATATGAATTTGACTCTCTGTGTACTACAACCCAAATCTTCCCGTTAGTCGTCACGAAGCTCGCAGTGATGCTTCAAAATCACAGTAGCAACTGGAACCACCGCAATAACCCTACACACTGTCACATCCTAATTGCTAGAGACTGTGCACAGAGAATGCAAGAAGTATACATTGTGTACCTTATGAAGAAGACAACTGGTGCGTTGTTGCCTCGTGCAAGCGCCCTGCTCAACCGTGCGTAACCTGTAGATGTTACCCTCCTCAACCTCCGACAGTTCTTCTACCTCCAAGCCTCTCCACAACAACCTTGCACAGCAACCAAAGTGAGAAGGAAAAAAATGAAGAAAGTTTTCGAGGATCGGCGAGGTCACTCACGGACACACAACCGTTTCAGAATTGGCGGGAGGAAACTTCAAAATTGGCGGGGGGGCTTTTCCACAGCCCCTAAAAAGGTGCAAATTCGAAATCTTAGCGGGAAACAGAATCAACTATTTCCTGACTGACTAAAATAAGGAAGAGTATATACCTCAAATATACTCGCACATGCGAGTTATATACAAGGTTTTAGGGTAACGCTCAGGGTTTTGGTTAGGGTTAGGTTTAGGGTTTGGGTTTTTAGGGTTTGGGTTTAGGGTTTAGGGTTTGGTATTTAAGTTCAGGTTTTAGGGTTCAGGGTTTAGAGTCCTTGGTTTAGGTGTTATCTTCTGATGTCATTTCATTTCAATATAATAATACTTTGAAGATTCAAGATATTGACAATTCAACTAAGGTATAGGGAAATGTCGAGAAGATATTGAGATGATTAGAAATAATTTGTATTACAATCCAAATAGGACTTATCTATTATGTTGAAATCAAAGACCTTAACAAACAAGTAGCATTAAGAAAAAACATATTTTATGTGCACGTGTATTTTTAGCAAAAAAGTATGTATTCAAACATGCTTTGGACATCATTTCTTTGGGGTTTTAAAAATGTGCATCATGTTACTATTTTGTCATCAATTTAGAATGTGCATTCTTTGGCAAGAATCCCAAGTGTCTCCATGGTCTCGATTTGGAATTGAAATTGGTTACTAATATTTTGAATTAAAATATTCTATATTTGAGTTCACATTGCATTATCATGAGTTTAGGGTGTGGAAGTCTAAGCATGACATGAAAGATGGAAGAATTCTTGACCATACACAATTTATTTCATGTTTTGACGTGAAATTAAAGACTTTGTCATTTGTAACACATAGAGAGTGGAACAATATTAAAAGATTTCAACAAGGAACGGAGAGACCTCCTCATGACAAAAAAAGGATAATCAAAATATAAAATATAACCAATACAAAGTGTATCACTTAGTGCATCAGGCATAATTTAATGTTCGTAATGTAAGTAATTTTGAATTTATTTATACATGCAAAAAAGGAATAATTAGTTTTTGAGCACGTTCTAGTGGTCGCAAATTATATTTGAAATTCTCAAAATTTTGTAGAAGGATGATAAAAGTCATGAGGCATAATTATTAGTAATTTATTTTCTCAATGAACGTCTTCAATAAAAGTTATGCGAGCCAAAAGAGAAACTTCTCGATTGCCGGCACGTCGAGCAACCTAAAAAACGTTTTGCTATGACTCAGTATGGAATGTGATATTTTGAATACATAGAAGTAATATTAGAACGAATGATATTGTGGAAAAACATGTTATTCTTCTAGTGAAAAATAAGATTACATCCCAATTCATACATTTTCACACATTGTCACATATTATTGATTTAGGGTACCAAGAATACTTAGACTTCATATCCACTAAAGACTAAGGGATCGTCATATTTTTTTGTTTTTTTATATTACTATTGGAGATTCAAGTCCACATATTTTGAAAACCCTTTTAAAATTCAAAAGATTACTATTTCACTTGTGAAATACTTAACCATAAAGAGAAGTACGGAGTTCAAAATGATTGTTTGTAGAAGTGGATATACACATTGCACATACATCAGCTCGGTTTTTAGCAAAGGTGTTCACCATCACTTTGTGCAATGAACCAAAAGGAGTGTGTGCACACACTTTAGCTCCAGTAGTGCTAACGTGTGCCTCATCACTGGGTGCAGTGAACTAAAAAGAAAATATGCACAATTTAGCTCTACTAGCACTAAATTGTGCACCATCACTAAATGGAGTAGATTAGAAAGCAAAAATGCACTATGTAGCTCCAGTATACAGAAGATGGCTTCTAGAGAAGTGGACACTAAATAGGAATCCATACAGTAATTGTAAAATGAACAGTAAGTGTAGTGTCAAAACTATACATCACCCAATGTCAACTACTACTCTAAATGTCGATCCTAGTAAATAGTGGAACATAAAGTTTTTTACTTGTGGACAATTAGTTTAGGAAACCATAATCATGGTTTGATTACATCTTGAGCATCATAGTAAGGAAGGGTTGAGTGCATGTAGAAAAGCAAGAATTTGCAAGAAAGAGCTTGGGAATAATCCGACGTAGGTATGGAGCAAACGAAATATATAAAAAATTGGACAAAGTAGAATGTAAAATATGGAGGGAAAATGAAACTGCAAGTAGAAGATTGGAAATATAAGAACATTCTTCTGGAAACGAAAATGAGAAAAGAAAGGAATATTGGAAAAGGAAAAAACTTAAACATACAATAAATATAGAAATACAAGTAAAATACTCATTAGATATCCATCACATATTAAAACACCATACTCATTTTATTGGGAGATTTCCAGGATTTTGAAAGTTATGAACGGTTTTTCCAATACATTTTTTTGGTGCACATTCAGCTCGACTCAAGCTGAATATGTACCCATATTGTAGATATTGGACAAATTGCATTGTGCAAATTTACTAAATATTTGCATATTTAGGTCATTCTCAAGCTTCAGATATTATTTTGGGAGGCTCCCAATCTCCCAATATAATGAATATGGTGTTTTATGCATTCAATGTGCATTACATATTCAGTAAATATTCATTAAATACTTATTGAATATTCAAATACAGATTAATTTTACATTAGAAATTTATGCACTATTCATTATCTATTCATTAACAGTGCATTAAATACTCTATAAATAATCATTAAATATACAAATATTAATTAAACTATCCTAAAATATACTTTTAAAACTTCAAACATTCATTAAGTAAAATTTAAATATTCTTTAATTGTGCATAGAAGTTTTAGATATACAAATATACATGAAGTATCCTATAAAAAATCATTACAAAGTCATTAGTTATTGGCTAATTATATGATTACACATTAAATATTCATTTGGATAATATTAAAAAATATTAAAAAAATGCAAGAGATGGGAATGAGAATAGTTGTGGATAAGACGATAAGAAATTGAGGTTGAAGATGAGACGAAGAATAAATGCATGGCGTTCGGTAGGCATAACATATTGAGCTTATACAATTTATCAAGTATCAAAATAGTGTGCTAGGGAAGAGTTTTGATAGAGGGCTATTACAAAATGAACTGTAGTAGGTGAACAAATGAGGGATAATATTCATGACAATGGTGGCTAAACTAGTTGCCAACTTGTTGACTAATCATACTACTAAAATCATAATCCACACAGTGAACCATGTAGTCAACCGTGCGGTGAACTACATAAACAGTGCAGTCAAACACGCAGTTAATTGCGTAGTCAACCGTGCAGTGAACCATGTTACCTTTTTATTATTTATAGTTTGTATTATAAAAACTACATTAAAATGGTTGGACATATGCGTTGCAAAGCAAGCGCCAATTGCTAGGAACGGCGCAGCCAACCGCACAGTGAATCATGTTACCTTTTCTTTAATATAGTTTGTAATATAAAACCACGCAATGAAGTTGGAGTTGTGATCTTGGAGGTTGGCATACAAAGTTGGAGTTGCAAAATTGCATATTCGAGTTGTGGAGATTGAAATTACAAGTTTTGAGATTGTAATTGCAAATTGAGTTTGTGGGTGTATAAAATTGAGATTGTAATTGCAAGTTGAGTTTGTGGGTGTGTGAAATTTGCATTTGTGTGTTGCAATTTGTGCTTACCCAAAATAAATTTGAAACTCTTAATTACAAATTTGACGTTCATAACATTTTTGAAATTCCATGTTAAAATGCAAAAAAATCTAAAATGTAA
This sequence comes from Bryoerythrophyllum caledonicum, assembly GCA_963971425.1. Taxonomy (NCBI): domain Eukaryota; kingdom Viridiplantae; phylum Streptophyta; class Bryopsida; order Pottiales; family Pottiaceae; genus Bryoerythrophyllum; species Bryoerythrophyllum caledonicum. The sequence goes on from OZ020519.1 coordinate 14,218,327, forward strand.
TTAATTTTTTTCTATTCTATTCTATTACATTAATAAAATTCATGCATAGGTTTCAAAGATATATTTATATTTTATGTAGATTGTTGTTACCTTTTTTTTTTTAATATTTTGTGATTTAAAAACTACATGAAAATGGTTGAACTAATGCGTTGCAACGCAAGCGCCAACTGCTAGTAGTGTACTAGAAATAGAGAATCTCCACCGGGGCCGAGGGACCGGGATGCGAGAATAAACACGGTAAAGCCCACTCCGTGAGGCCTAGGCCGGTGTATCGGCCCACTGGAGTGGCGGCGCCGGTTCTTCTAAACAATAAATTTACAGAAAGTACAGGGGAGACTAAAATTCCCCGGGAGCATGTGTTCAATCATGTAATTACACGAGGGAATTAAAAAAAATCAATAAAAACCCCAAAACAAATTAGCCTACTATGGCGTAAGTGTTGGGTGCTGGCGTTCCCTCACAGTGGCCAATTCGGGGACGGTGCGGGGGGAAAAGGGTAAACCCCCCTCCCTTCATCTCAAACTTGGGCACCTTCCCGCTGGCGTGGAAAACTCCCCGTCAGGGGTGGAGATGCTCTAACTACTGGATTTGTACCGTTAGAGTAAAAGCAAAATGAAGTGAAAAGTAAAGAAAAAATACACACTTTAGCTCTATTAGAGCTAAAGTGTGCACCATCAGTAAATGTAGGAAACTAAAAAGAAAATATGCACACTTTAGCTCCAATAGAGCTAAAGTGTGCACCGACATTTATTTTATAATTATACAATTGCAAGATGTGGTCTTAACATACTTAATGTCAGTTCGATTCTCAAAGTAAATAATATCAAACTCATAAATAATCAAAACGTGAATTCAAAGTAATAGAATCTTAAAATCGTAGCTTTAAAACTCTCTTAAGTGTGCTTCACCTAATAATTGGTGTAGGAGGAACTTATATACATCGATGGTAATGAATTTACTCCTTCTGTAATGCAGAAATTGAAATCCAGTCAAGTGAAAGCCAGCTGATCCAGTGAAAGCATGAAAGAAAACTAAACACTATAATCCTGTTTGTAACAATAAACACTATAATCGTTCACTTCCGTCCAATCCAAGTTTGTGTATTATTGAGAAAATGCCAATTTAGAAGTTTTAATTGAGATCATACGAATGAAATTGGAAATAATCACTTTTCTTTTGCTACCTGTTCGTTGCCCCAAAATATGCAAAATTGTGGTGTTAATGGCCAAGAAAATTTGTGTAGGAAATTTACGAGTACAGAAATACAACATGCGCGTAATATCTAGAACTAACATTAGAAAGATTAAAATGGCTTCTTGAAACTCCGGGTATCAATTATGAAGGTGAATGATTTGTAGTGCATCCATCTGTAATATCCGAGGGTCTCACCCGAATATCACGAAGGGTATCCCGAGGGTATCTCGGGAGCACCACACGGCCATAGGGTTTCGACCCTCACGGCTTTAGGTGCCCCCGAAGGTACCCTACGAAATCCTGGCGCTCGCTTTTTCTCTTCCTTTTCGTTGCTGTCAGTTTTGTGTGTATCCGTCTACATGTTCTTGTTTTGTGAGTATTGTTCGTTTATGCGTCGGTTCATCGTGGTTTTGTGTGTGTTTGTCTACGCGTTGTTGTTTTCTGAGGCGAGTTTGCGGTTTGTGTTGGTTTCGTTATGTTCAGGGTCTGTTAAGTTTGTGTATATTATACCGCTGCGTTTAGGCTTTCGTGCGTTTAGGCTTTCATGGAGGTTAGGGTTTCCTGCAGATATGGTTTGTAGGACGTGTGGTTCTTTGTTGTGTGAGTTCGTGTCCACTGTAGCGCTAGAGTTTAGGGGTGTTTGTGTGAGATTGTGAGAGTTTCTCTGAGTTTGTGACAGTTTGTGAGTTTATGTGAGTTTCTAGGAGTTTCTGTGAGTGTGTGTGAGTTTCTAGGAGTTTCTGTGAGTGTGTGTGAGTTTCTAGGAGTTTCTGTGAGTGTGTGTGAGTTTCTGCGAGTTTCTGTGAGCACGTACAGTCTGAAACGGCGGTGCTCGGAGGATTGACGTGAAGAAGGAACAAGACTTGCAGCTTTTTCAGTCGGATTTCTCAGTTTTAAAGGTTAGTGCACTCATTCAGTCTTGCATTTCTTTTGATATTTGTGTAGTTTTGCTTTAGATATGATGTATTGAAACAGTATGATAGCATTGCTTTTGATGTATGTGTGAGAAGGTAGATGAGATTGTGTATTCAATGTGGTGGTTTGAATGTGGTGGTTTGTGGTGGTTTGTGGTTATTTGTCGTGGTTTGTGCTAGTTTAAATGTGCTGGTTTGTGCTAGTTTAGATGTGCACATTGAATTCAATGTCGTGGTTTCAATTGCTAAATTCAATGTGCTGAATTCAATGTGTTAATTTCAATGTGCTCATTTCAAAGTGCTGATTTCATTGTGAATGATTTCAATGTGTTGGTTTCCATGTGCTACTTTGTTTGATTTTGAGTGTGGGTTTGTTATTGTTGTTGCAGGACTTCTAGTTCCAGCAGAATTTGTCTGGGATTCAGGTTCATAATCAATGGCTGAAAGGTAAAATCCATGCTCTCATCCAGGAGCCCTAAACCCTACGCCTTCAATATCATATAACGAAAGACGGATCTGCACAAACTGCAATAAATAAGCTTTTCAATGAACACAATTTAGCTCGAGTCGAGCTAAACTGGGACATCGATATTGCACTATTGTCCACACTTTAGCTCGACTCGAGCTAAAGTGGGCCTCCATTGTACAAAATGGGCCACACTTTAGCTCGAGTCGAGCTAAAGTGGGGCCACCACTGAGCAATATGGCCCACACTTTAGCTCGAGTCGAGCTAAAGTGAGATCCCCAGTGTGCTCTTGTGGCTGCATTTACCTCGACTCGAGATAAAGTGAGCTCTCCAGTGCTCTTTTGGCTACATTTTAACTCAACTCGAGGTAAACTATGGCCAATGAAGCACACTGGAGAGAGCACTTTAGCTCGACTCGAGCTAAAGTGTGGTCAATAGTGCACAATGGAGGCCCTCTAAAGCTTGAGTCGAACAAAAATGTTCGACTTAATACGTCTATGGTTGCGCCAAAGCCGGCCGCAGGAACAGTAATCATAATAACTACTCTCAAACTCTCGGTCTGAAAAATGTCATGGCCTTCCAGTAAAGCCAACACTCTTTACCTCGAATCGAGCTAAAGTGTATGACAATAAACTTAAACAACTCAAACACAACAACACTTGGACTTTAAACATTCCAAAAGTATAGTAAACCAATGATATCGACGATCCAACTCATGTCCACTTCTCGTTATATTTTCACATGTGTGCAAGAGCTTCAGTCTCGCTTCAACCACTTGAGAACCTCAAAGAGTGAGGTTCGTGAGTGATTTAAGCGTGAACTGAAGCTCTTTCACAGTTCTGAGAGTTAAACGAGCAGTAGCCATGATTTGAAAAAAAAATGTATAGGAAAGTCGTTTGAATGAATATTGTAAGTGTCAGAATTGTTCAGCTATGCATTCCATGCATGAGCACTTTAGCTCGAGTCGAGCTAAAGATGAAGGTTAAACTTGAATACAACATTGATACATTGGTGTAATTGCAGTCTCCTAACTCAACTCACGTCTACTTTTCGTTCACCTCTCATAAATCGTGCAAGAGCTTCAGTCCCGCTTCAACCACTTGAGAACCTCTAAGAGTGAGGTTCGTGAGTGATTTAAGGGGAACTGAAGCTCTAACACAGTTCTGAGAGTTGAACGAGAAGTAGGCATGAGTTGATTGTAAGCGTCTAAGAGAACGGTCTAATTGACTAGATTTTGTTGCAGAGTATTATTAACATACTTGTATTTAGTTACACATTAGCTCGAGTCGAGCTAATGTGTGACCTCGCCGTTCTAATCAAATGATCATTTAGACAATCTAATATTTGTGCTCCGTTTCGTGTTTGTGCACATCTGAGAGGGAGAGGATGGTGTCTCAGCTGTTGCACTTCTTCCAGCCAAAGCCTGTCGACATTGACGATGACGATGGAGACGACAACAACCACTTAGATTGTTGGGAGCTCAAGGATCCTTCGATGACACTAAAGTGGACGTTGTTGTGGGCCCCCTACACAGAGAATCTAGTGTTTGGTCAGACCTTCGCTGGTGATATCCGTGAACCCTAGCACACCGACTTCAAGACCAAAATTATTGATGTTGTCCACGAAGATAACGATATAGTGAAGTTGTCGTGTGAGACAACAACTGAGTCTGTCGATCCTTATATGTTCACTATTGTAGTGAACAATACTTCGTCTCCCTTCTGTATCTTCGACTTAGTTAGTTCTCTTAGGGGGTCACAGTTTGATGATATAGTGGCTCAGGTCGATCACGAAATCTCCCAAAAGAAATGGGAGACTAGTAGTGGTCAGCCGCTGAAAGCGAAGGCTGTAGCGAACAAACTCCGCGTCATTCTTTCCAGAATGAGTACTTTTGCCGCTCTAGAGAAGGCGAAATTAATCGCGTCTAGGTGCCTAATAGAACTTTCGGTAGTTTCTGGTGCCGTAACAGGTAGCCAGAATATAAGTCAAGCATCGGTACCGGTAAGAACTCCAGGTGCAAGAGCAAGTCAAAGCACCCTGCGCAACACGCTGTCAGCGTCTCCCGTCAAGAAGCGTTCAGCTGCCAAGAAGCCGGAGACTTCTTCCAGGAAGAAGACGAAACTCGTTTCAGAGGAAGAGTTGGCCAATTCGATGGCCTCTGCACTATTGGAACTCCCTTTGGCGCTCGGGTTCGGAGAGGTAACAGACTACACCAACGTCCAATAGATATATCAGAAATTATGGACGGAGTGTCAGAGCTGTTTCTTCCAAAGAGACAGAGAGATGAAGAACGAGCTTGATGTGATGAGGCTGCATAATGCACCGCTGGAGTGGACGATCCGTGCATTCGAACCTCGGGGTATGGAGGAGTTGAAGCATTACTACCTCGAAATGCCGGACAAGACATAGAAGCAGACTCTCTGCGTCATGCCCAAGCTCGATCATATGCCAACGAAGGTTGAGGAGCTCAGCGACTGCGACTTCTATATCATCAACGGCCAGCACAGCGTTGCTGCATCAAAGTCGATGATAAACGGCAACGTACCGGAGGTTATGAGAAGGCACTTCCGAACATGGCAGTGTTACATTGTCTGGACGGAGGACCCTGAGAAGCTGAGGAAGATTTCCGCGTATTATAATCGCGTAAATCACTTGGTCCAATTCAAGCCGACGTGGGCAACAAATATCCTTGGCTCTCGCCCGTTGTGGATCCAAGCTGGAAGACCGATGCCGAAGCACTCCGCCGCAGGCATTCACGGGTCCCATAGATCGGGTCGGAGAACAGCAGTGGAGATTGCCAATGACAAGAAGTTTGAGGTAATTAATCTTAACCAAGGTCATGCACTTTAGCTCGACTCGAGGTAACTTCAGTGCCTGTCCTTCTTAGTATAGTTCTGTATACAGATTCAAGCACTTAGAGTGTACACTCTCCGGTTGCAAGTTAGCTCGACTCGAGTTAACCTGCATTTTTAGGTCCTGCTGGTTTGGTTTTTTTCCCTCTGTGGTTGTACGCTAAATCAACAGTGCCAATGTTCTGCACAGCCATTTCTAAACGCGGTTCATGAGCGCTTCGCAATGATTGACGTCGCCAAAAGCCAGGCAGTGCTCAAGAAAGTCGATAAGGCGAAGGAGCTCTCGATTACGAACGAGGTAAAGATTATCACCTCGTCCGATGAGACCTTCAAGCTCTGGTCGGATGTCATCTCTTCGGCGGCGCAAGGCGACCTCATCAACGTGGATTTAACAATGTCGCCCTTGTCAAAGTTCAAGGACGCCAAGTCCTGGGTGCCTGAGAAAGATGGGGTATTGACGCGCGAGTTCTTTAAGTTTTTCGGCAATATGACCGAGGCTGATCACGCAGCGCTGTGTAAGCATATTCTTAATCGATCAAGGCCATCGCGAAAACTACCTTATCCTAAGGTGGTTGTATTGCAGCCGCAATCAGTGCTGGAGGATTGCTACAGCGCCCGGGACTGGGTCGATCGAAGGAAGAGGAAGGAGGTCGCTCGGATGGAGCTTCAATTGATCAGGCCGGAGCTTGCCTTCTTCAACAGCACTAGGGCGTACAGTCGCTCCAATTGGCAAAAGTTCAAGAAGGACTCCAACGTCAGCAAGGCCTCAAAGCGTGCCTTCTTGGATTGGGGTCCACCGGATTCGTACTACGCAAACTCCAGGCAGACGCAGTTTCGCAACTGCAAATGTGAAGATCTCTCTCCGTATGCGAAGGAGTTCTTCAGAGTCTTCCTCGATCTGCGGGCGCGGTTCGTTGCACCTGTGGGGGCCTTACACTTTCGTCCATACAAGGCGGCAACCAACTCGCTCGGTGGATGGCCCTCGGATTCGTGGCGTAACTTGGGCTGCAACGTGAAGCTCGGCATCATCGACTTCCGTAATATCCCTGGGTTCGCAGGGAAGGCGATGTCGTCATTGGAGAAGCCCTTCTTCAATGAGTTCATGACAATGTTCGCATCGAAAGGGCAGCCTTCTCTCACCGGTCTTCCAACGTGGCTCTTCATTTGCGGCGACGAGTAGTCACACCTTCAAGTGACAGCGTTTGCTGAGGGCCCGTCGTTGTGCCATGCGTACGACGTCCTGCAGTCGAAGTATCTTCCCTCCGACAACGAGCGCTTGGGGGGATTCGCGCCGAAGACCAACAACGCTCTCGACCCGGTTCGCCTTCTCTTTCTCTTCAAGAAAGAGCTTACGCAAATTCCGGCCGTGAAGAAGATCTACGCAGCTCCGGAGCATGTGTTGCACACCAAGCTACGCAAATACAACGAGCTGGCGTACTCCATGAACATGAACGAGCTGAGAATGGAGTTCTTCATCAAGGTTCTGGAGTTGTTCTGCAAGAAAGGGGATTCTACAGTCCAGCTGTTTTGCGGGACGAAATTATTGACTGCGAGTGTGGTGAGTATCCCTGCAGTTTAGCTCGACTCGAGCTAAACTGCTGATCCCCTCTCTAACTGTGAATGTATTGTTTCAGAGAGGTCGTCTCTCATGCTTTTGTAGCGTGGCACTTTAGCTCGACTCGAGCTAAAGTGCCGGCTTATACTTATATGGTTTTCTAGCAGTCGTCAATCGCGTCATATTCTTCCAAGTTTTAATGGCTGCGTTTTCATATCAGTGTTCTTTTGTGCTCACTTTAGCTCGAATCGATGTAAAGTGTAACTTGTTTAATCCATTGGTGTGCAGATGTTGGATCTGGAGGCATTCTGCATATCCCACGACACCGATGAGCATGACCTGGACGACGCCCAGGATGTAGCGTTGACGTTGGATCGGGCCGATTTCGTTATTGGTTCATATCACATCAGCGCGGAGATCTTCCCCGAGCTTGGAGAGGCTATTGCCAAGGGGAGGGGAAAAGTGATTATCGATCTCGTCGATGAGGAGGAGGAGGAGGATGTGGTCCCAAGCCCCATTGGTGTGTGTCTGAGCACCAGTACGGTCACACCTGATGCCGATTCCCATGACGACTTCGATACCAACACTCCGGCGAAGCTTCATAGTGGCTCTCAGTCTGAAGCGGGAGAGACAATGGGTACCTCGCGGCAGCGGCTCGATTTCCTGGAGTTGGAATCGCTTGATATCTCCGAGAGGCCTCATTCAGCTCCGACCTTGGGTGGGTCATCCGCTCGCCCCGCAGCCAAGAAGAGGAAAGTCGCCAGCGCGACCGGCCGCTCACCGTTGGCAATGGCGAGCAGTGCTCAGGATGACATCAGGTTTATCGCCCTCGAGAAGAAGCTCGAAGAGGAGGCCACCCGGATGAGGTTGATGGAGCAGCGGCTGGCGGAGCGTGACGTGGAGCTCAGGGATATGCAGCGGAGGCGTGACGAGGAGATGAAGAGGGACCAGGACCAGAGGCATAACGACATGATGCTCATGATGCAGAGATTCATCACAGCTACTATGCCTCCTGTCGCCACGACACAAACCGTAGTGAATTCTACGATCCCTCAGCCTCCAATCTCAGCTGACGATGAGACTAGGAGTCTGCCTCGCGGTTCGCTTATGCCGTCTCCTGTGGGTTCCTCCCCCGTCTCCATGGGGGCTCAATTGCTACCTGATCCCCCGTCCCCGCTGACCCGCCCCTCTTCCTCCCCGAAGTCGCCCGCTCGAGACGATTCTGTCGTTGATGTCCCCAGCTCATCGTCAGGTTAGTGTAACGTAGTTGGGAATGTATAGAGGCAGAACATTTTGTAAATGTTCAATTTTGTACTCCAGTATTTTTGTTAATATTACAGTGCTCAGTGATCACTTTAGCTCGACTCGAGCTAAACTGCTTGACATCTGACGACTCTGACTTGTATCAGTGTCCAATGTGCGCATGAGCTGATGGGTTGAAGTTGTTGAATTTTTTCAGATCTTAGTTTTGGTGATGACGTGATTGCTCAACCAGTCGTAGATGAGGTCGTCCAAACTGCAGTCCCAGTCGTAGAGGATGTCGTCCAATCTTCGGCCGTGCTCGTAGACGAGATCAATCGTGATTCTCCTGTCCCGGAGCCCGCTCTTGTTGTCCCGGAACCGTGCCCCCAAATGGTTCTGGAGCACTCGGGGCCCCTTGACGCCGTGCAAGTTTCGTTGGAATCGATGGGGGTCCGAAACGAATTGCTCCAAGACGATGAAGTTCTTGAGGTGCTCTTCTAACACTATCCACACTTTGCGCTCCCCATGTTGCTTCCCCCCCGTTTGCTCTCTTCGTTCTACATTATGTTGACTTGTCGTTGTTAATGAATCTTTAGTAATATTGTTTGTTCTCCTGGCGTTTCCGAACCAGGTCTGCGAGGCATCAATAAGTGGTGCCAGTAATTTAGAAGAAATACCTAGAGTCTATTCAGATTGCGAGGGCAGGTGGTTGAATGTTGTGTTAGACCTAAATGGGATTCTATGCACTTGTAAGCCATCGTGGCAGGTCAGGAGATCCAGGGACTCTATCCCGTCCATTCACTCGGCTTCGCTGCCGGCCGAAGTAGGCCCTAAGCTTGTTCGGGTGCGCCCTGGTTGAGCTGAATTCCTAACGAAGTTGTCTTAGATTGCCACCATCACGATCTGGAGTTCAATGATGGAATCTACAACATGTGAGATATGTCAATATCTTTTTCAGCATAGTTCTGTGTATCCTCTTAGGATCTTTGGTCATGAGAGTTGCGATAGGGTTCCCGAGCGTAGAGTCGGTAACAGAACAATCTACATGGAGGAATTTGGCACTCAGAAGGACATCTTCTTGAAGACGTTATCAAACCATCTCTTTAATAGGTTGGGCCGTGAGTATACTCCGGCAAATACGCTTGTTATTGACGATAGCCCGATTAAGCATGTCCTCAATTTGCCGGAGAACGTCCTTCTTCTTCCGTCATGGTCGCACAACCATGATGGTGCGAGACATGATTCTATACTGCTGGAGGAATAGCTACCATATCTCTCTGACCTTCATCAATTTTCGGGTGGCCTAGCGCAGTACTGTGCTGAACATCCCTCGGGTCGGGAGATGTTCTATAATGATCAGAAGACGTGTCGTCAGTCTGCGAGTATTTGTAACGCAATTCAAGCCTATCAGAATCTCCGTTCCTAATGTGGTTGGAAACGCTTAGATCCTTCATACACTTTAGGTCGAATAGAGCTAAAGTGTTTCGTTTGACTGTAGCTCCATTTTGTAAATTTTGTTGGGCCGTGTTTTGTATATATTTTTTGATAATACAAATGGTGATGTTTCTCCACTGAATTTGTTGTGCGGATTGGATACCTACTGCTGGTGAAATGTCGTCCTTCTTTTAATGATTGGAATTTTTATCTATTGTTCAGAGGTATGTGAGTGTCACTTTTGTTGAAATTTCTACAGGGCTGTGATTGTCGGGCGTCCGTGGATTCCTTGTTGGGCCCACATGAATTTGCCCTTTCCCTTCGGAGTAAAGGGCTTTTGTTGCACTCTGCTGCAACTGCGCAGTCAACCATGGATTATTCGACCATGGCAGTGGACGACGGAGTTGTTGAAAACCCTATAGCGCGGGAGCCAATTCATGAAAGGAACAATTCACCTTCGCCGCAGTGGCCTCGTTCAGTTCCGTGGTCTCCGCGGCTAAACCTGGATAATTGTATTCCAGCAAAGCGTATTCTCTATGACGGGTTAAGGGATGCCACTCACCACCGCTCGCTCACGGTGCGTGTTATGCTGACCTCCAAGTTATTGCACTATTGAGTCGTTCTTGCCTAGATAGTCTTGGTTTGTTGTTGAGGTACCTTGCACTCTTGTAGTTTTGCTTCATTTGAGCTTGTTTTTGTTCATTGGATATTAAATGTGCTCTGTGAATTTCCCCTTTTGCATTTTAGCTCCATTCGAGCTAAAGTGCACTAGGATGGATCTTGATGATACAGTTTTCTTGTGTTGTCGTGTAGGTGTATTCGACCTAAAGTGTGTATGTTTGGATTGTTTGTGGCGCCTATTGTGCAGGAACCATCTGGTAAATGTCTTCGCCCCCGTATTCTCTCAAGAAATACTGCTGGAATCAAATGCTCTCCTTCTACTCCCACCCGCCGTCACTCGCTGCCCAAATCAAACACGGACGAGGTGCGAAGGCGGGGTTTGTAGCGTCTTCTTGAGAGTCCATTAATGCAAGAGAATGGCGCAACATGGACTCGGCAACGTCAGAGGGCTTTTCTGAAGACGCATATAGAGGCTTATAGAGGGACTCCCTAAACTGTTTGATTAGTAATAGGGCGATTGTGTTTTGCGTCGTGGTAAATGAGTGTTGTGTGTGACTTTTTTTCATGAAGTTCTGAATAAAGCTTGGATTAATAGTATATGCTTCCTTCATCGTTACCACTTTTTTCGACAATCAGCTATTTTGGTCCATCCATGGTAAAAAATACAATATTCTTGATACATTGTCTTTATGCTTTGCACCTACAAATGTCTATATTTATTGATACTTCAACAACCATATTTCTCCATAGTCATGGAAATTTCCCAATATAACGAATATGGTGTTTAAACGATTTCATACGAAAATTTGGAAATGCTGCAATCTTAGCTGTACCTTGATGTCATCGCCCCGTAGCCGCTTCAGTGTAAGATTTTGCGCCACAACCTGAAATAAAACCAAAATCCAACAATATCAGGTAAGAAGATGGAGCATCATGTTCCATATTCAGGAAGAACAATGCAATCAACGTGAAAATTAAGGTGATTTACTCATGACAACAACTCCTAATGCGCAATTGAAAAACAATCAGCAATTTTGATTGTCCTGCAGCAAGAGGGATAAGATTAATCTGGCATCGTGAAAACCAACCTTCTTACGCTCTTGGCGTATGTTCTTGCGCTTGCTTTGTTTCAAGTCCATTAGAAAGTCATCGAAACTGAATCCACCTCCACAAACAGAATTAGGACTTACTACTGGATTGAATGAGACAGTACTGTCTCTATAACCATACAAAAAAAGGCTAATTCCATACAAAAGAACTGCACAAACACCACCTGCTGTAATCACGATTCTCCCAGTGATATTGTACACCCATCCTCTGCAAGTAGCCCATCTTGGCCACTCTCTCCCACTCTTGCCTCTCTGGAAACGTGATGTGGAGTGACGAAGCTTTCATCTGCAACAAAGTGTAAAGATTAAACCTTATGCACAGGAAAAACAAACACACAACATTGGTGAAGGTATGTTGTAACCTGATCCGTGAGCTGTTGCATGCACTTGGCAAGCCCATCAAAAACTTGCTCCCGGAATGGGCCAGCTCTCACTAAAATGCGTGGACCTGTGGCGGGAGTGAAGGGCACACAGCATTGCAGCTTCGGATAATACTTTCCACCGTAGCGGTAAAATGCGTTGGCCCATGCGTGGTCGAACACATATTCTCCGTATGAATGGCTGTCAAGAGCGTCACTCATAGTTAGTACTCATGAAATTTGGATAGCAAGGATTATACTAATGTGTATCTTATTCAACCTTGAGTTGAATTCAGAAATAACTCTAGTATAGAGAAATCTTTCGTTGTATGTTGATAGAATCACAGAAAACAATGGTCAAAACAATTGTGGACATGGTTTTCATAAAGCCTGACTCACCTTTTCAGGTACAACGGAACAACGCCGAGGATTTCATTGGACGCATCCCGAGCGACGAGGTGCTGCGGCAACCAACCTTCCTCCTTCAAAAACCACACAACACACATCATCCCACTATCAACACAAAGAATTATGCAAAGAAACCAAACAACATCTTGGAAGCAGCTTGAGTGTTCGGAAACTGACTGCAACGGCGCTCTTGCTGTCTTCCAAGCTGGATAAGAAAGCATGCGCCACAAACGGATTCACCGCCTCCGGTCCCGCAGCTTCAAGCGCACACAAATCCCACGCCTCGGCAGACACCAGCGAAATTGAGGACACCACCGACACGGTGAGCGTCAAGGGCGACGCCGCAGCATCCGAATCCCTCGCCGTCTCCTGCAATCCGAAAAGTGAGATAGGCCAAAAGAGTAGTACCAAGAGAGGTCATGTGTATGATGCTAACTACAACATCATCATCATCGTCATCATCATCAGGTACAATCCTTGGGGGTTGTACGTCAAGCTTTATGACTCTCATGTAAGTTGTACACCTACGGATTGAAATCATTATATTGTCCTTGTCAACAACATGAGTAACATGCCTCACGATCTATCAGAGACTTTCCTGATAGTTTGAGAAACATGTCAATAAGGCAAATAAGCGCGTTTTTCTTTCTCCCCAAGTACTTCTCATACTACCAACATCCTTCAAGTTATTCATATTGATGTATGTGGTCCCATCAAGAAACCATCATTCAATGGTGCTAGATATTTTGTTACTTTTATCGTCGATTATAGTCGAAAACTATGTGTTTCACTTATAAAAACCAAGGGCAAAGTTATTGACAAATTCAAAAAGTTTAAAAGCCGCATATAAAATTAGAGAGGAAAGAAGATTATTACACTTTATACAAACAACGGCACCGAATATATGTCCTTAGCCTTTCAACAACTCCTCATTGATTCTAGCATTCACCATGAACGCACACAGTATTACACCCCTCAAAGCAATGGTGTTTCGGAGCGCAAGAACCGATCTATAGTCGAGATGGCCCGATGTCTTTGATTTCAACACAACATTCCATCTTCTTTTCGGTCCGAGGCTATCAAGACCGCTACTTATATCATTAATCGAGTCCCTACTTGTGTTTTAACCAACATGACACCAGAAGAAGCTTTTCTTGGTATAAAACCCAATTTATCCCACCTCCTTGTATTTGGCACACGAGTTTTTGTCCACATTCCAAAAGAAAAAAGGTACAAAATGTCTCTCAAAGCATCTAGTTGTATTCTTCTTGGTTTAGATGAATCCACTAAAGGATATAGGACCTAGGTGTTATTGTCCACGCACACATCGCATAATGCATTATCGTTTCTAGGGATATTAAGATCAATGAGGGAAATTCATGCCACACCCCCCTCCCCGACATTCCTTCACTATCAGAAGCTAGACAAGGTTACTTCAGACTGGTGATCCCTCAGATGCACCCTAGACAAGATACCAATCTCTCCATCGATAGTACTCAACCTCAAGACGTGACACAATCCCCTCTGCCACCTCTTCCTTCACCCCACACGACTACAACGGAGTCCGAACCTCACTCCAACAGTCTATGGCACACATCGACCGAGGATCCATCACCAAGCCACCCATCACCACCCCTCTGTCGTTCGAGTCATATCAAACGACCTTTGGTGAGACTCAAAGGTTTCCTAGGCAATACAAAAGATTCACACCCCACCTATAAGGTAGCATTAGACGACCCCAATTGGGTCCAGGCAATGCATGAGGAAATTGACACCTTGCAGGATATGAAGACATAGACACTGAGAGAATTACCTTGTGGGAATCATTCCATCTCATCCAAATGGGTGTTCAAGTTGAAACCGGCCTAGGGCAATATTCTTGAAAGATATAAAGCGCGTTTAGTTGCCAGAGGTTTTCAACAAGTAGAAGGTATAGACTATCATGAAACTTTTGCATCAGTAGCCAAATACAACACCGTCAAGATCGTCACCGCTCTTGCAAGAACTCTAGGTTGGGATATTCATCACATGGATGTCAAAAGGGCTTACCTCAATAGTCACTTAGAAGAGAAAGTATATATGCGTCAACCGCCTGGGCACATTGTTAAAGGACAAGAGCACTTGGTATGTGAACTACATCAATTGTTATATGGCCTCAAACAATCCGCAATGAACTGGAATTGCAAGATTAATAGGTGGCTTTGCAAACATGGCCTTCAACCGACTCATGCTGATAATAATCTATATATCCTCCTCATCCTATATGTTGATGATGTCTTTATTACTCGCAATTTCACGATCAAAATCTCATGGCTTCGGGAAAGGTTCTACTCCCAATGGAAAATTACCTATCTTGGTCTTGTTTCCAAGTTTCTTGGCATTGAGTGCACATTATCCCCACAAAAAATTAGCATCCATCAAACCAAATGCGCAGAATCCATACTTATTGAATATGGAATGCAAGACTGCAATCTAACCCAAACGCCTTTACCTGCTGGATTTACGACTTCTGCTCAAACCGACACTCCCAATGTTGATCCTACTAGCTATCAATCCCTTCTCGGTAAATTGTCCTTCCTAACCACTACACGTCCCGATTTTACTTTTGTTGTCAACCTTTTATCAAGGTACAACTCTGCTCCACAAATGGCACATTTCCAGGCACCGAAAAAAATTCTAAAGTATGGGCGGGGGACCACATCTCAGGCTCTTTTCTATCCCCGATCTGATACTTTTTCCCTCCTTAGATACAGAGATGTTGATTGGAGGGGAGATTTTAGACCAACGTAAGTCCACTAGAGCCTATATTTTCACGATCAACAATACCCCAGTCACGTAGAACACGAAGAAGCAAACATGCATTGCATTGTCACCTACTCAATCCGAGTTTTGTTCCTCTTACGAGGCTACAAAAGAGGCAAGATGGATTCAAGTTATTATTTCAAGAGTTGGGATTTGATAGGGAAAAACCCATTCAGCTCATGTGTGACAATCAAAGCGCAATTAGGATTTCTAAAAATCCACAATTCCATTCCAAAACCAAACACTTTGAGATCCATCTCAACTTTGTTTGGGTAAAGGTTGAAAGAAGCTTTGTCACCGTTTTTTACACTCCTACCGATCGCCAACCGACCGACATGCTTACAAAAGTTGTAGGCCCTCTTAAATTCACGTCATACATGAAACTTCTAAATTTCAACCCAACAAACATTATTGATCCTTAAAACTGTCGGTTTTTTTACGACAAATTGTACATATGTCCTTCTCCGGATTTAGAGAGGGTGTTGTTGGTACAGAATCCTAGGGTTATCATTGTACAGTAAACACATTCATTTGGTAAGACTTAGATCTAGATCTTTCATTGTGTCGCAGCGCCTCCCTGCCCTTGGCTATCAGCTTCACCCATGTTGTATTTTAAGGGCTTCGCCTCTCTGCTACACCTTCTCTATTGCATAATCAATCACTGCTACTACTACTGGTAATGTGGATGGCTCTATCTTCAGGCCCGATCGAAGGATTCCAGTCCTGAATATGGCACTTGGAGAACCATCCACAAACGTAGAATAAGATTTATCGGCTTGTGAAAGTTTCAACTGTTTTTTTGCATTCATTCAGGGGTTGTTTACACATGAAGGTTTGGGTTGGAGCCCATAGCCACAAGTGGTACCCTGCTTGAAGGATGAAACCATTGTAAGCGGGGTACCTTCCACCAAACAAGGGAGTTGTAAGTGGGTTGTGGCCCAAAGTTTAGGTGTAAACCCAAATAGAAGGGTTCTGGCCCATTGTGCACTTGGGCTGAATTTCTAAGTAATTGTATGAAAACGGGCTCTTTTTAGAATTACTCCATAGTCAAAGAAAGATAGAGCAGTTCGAGTACATCCTCGAACTGTTGCTGCCATACGCACCTGTACCTTCAACCAAGCATTTTGACCTTGACCAAAAAGTATGTAAATTGTTAGTTATGCACATGTACAATCTTCATGCTATAGGTGTGCTCTAAAATGCTCAAAAAGATCATTAAAGGCATGAAAATGGACTTGAAAATGTTTGGACAGCACACAATAAATCACAGAAATAGTAGTATAGGAAGGTTTTAATCCAACATTTGCACACTAGAAGCTAGTAGGCTTGGTGGCTAGAGTAGAGTGAGGCCTTGAAAGGGAGGATAGAGGTGGCCGGTTCGATCCCCGGAGGTGCCATTTTGGTCACCACACCGGATCCGGCCGGAATTTGGGGGGAAAGGGGGTCCAATTGGCCCTTTTTGGCCCCAGGCAAAGGCTCAAGGAGGCTCAAGCACTTTTGCTCCTCAAGATTCCTCTAAGTCAAACAATATTGCAAATAGGTAGATCCTCTAGAAAATTGATAGATTTCAGTACATACCTTGTTTTTTGGCCGCCTTGGAAAATTCTTCTTCCAATTCTCACGCCGTGAGCAGTAAATGTAACTTCTTTCTTTGATGAACAGTATTAACGGCAAAGAAGTTGTCAAAAAACTTCAGTTCTGAAATAGTCAAAATCCAGCATTAAAATATTATAAATGATTGGCTGAAATAGGTTGTGAAAAATTCTCTGTCGGCCTTCCAGAAATACAACCTCCTAGAGGTTGTAGGAAATAAGTCCCCTTAAGTTCCGTAAAACACTATTCAAATCTGCCATGTAGGATTCCAACTAGGTTTCTCATCCACGGAGAAAACTTTGGGCCACAGCCCGCATTTTGCTTGATGTAAACCCATTTCCGCGGTACCAATTCTTTACTCCAAACAAAACTCGGGAATTCTTTGGGCTCGAGCCCAAACCATCTAGATGTAAACAATCCCTCACTCACTGCCTATTGCGTGTGAAGCAGTTTGTCTTGGACGGGAGAGCATAGAAACTTCAACTACGGTATGTATAAAAGATCATATAAATGCTCATACAAATTATGTCAATGTCATGGTTTTCATTTAGTCATTTAGTCCGGCACTTTGTGTGGTTTTTTTTTGGAGAGAGTTTTGCAGTGAAAAGGACCTGCTGAAGATGCAAATCGTAAGTAGCCAAAATTTATCACTTGTTCCATATCCTGATCCTGCAACAGTCGGGATATCCTTGTGACTAGCCAACCTCGAAATTGAAGACTGGTTGGGGCCAATCATCGCCGTCGATCTCATTTGAGATGATCCTCGCCGTTGAATTCGAACACTAGGGTATACGCGATATATCCAAAGGAAATGAATGAACCCATATCAAGGTAGGAGACCATTAAACAATTGATTCATCAACCTTAAGCGCCCAGCGGGCGCAGGTGGCTACTTGGACTACCAACCAAGGGACAGAACCTTGGCACCCAGATCAACGGCCCACAATCGACACAGATTGAATCTTCTCCATCGACGGCCTGATCTTCTCCCAGCTAGTCCTCGATTTCGAGGTTGGTTGGTCGCGAGGGTCGGAATATCGTTTGTATGAGGGTTTTTTTAATAAAAATTCTTCAATCATTCTAGAGTCCCAAGTTTTCCTAGTTTCCGTAATGATTGAAAACTTTAAAAAACTTTGGAACCCTATGAATCAGTCCTACGATATTTTCTTACTTGAAGATCCTTCTTTATTCCTTTTCACGCTTGTGGTTTTTCAAATACCGTACTCCAAGGTCTAGTTCAACAACCTTGTGTCGAATTAATTATTTTTTCCTCGCACAGTGGTTCGGACTTGATGGGTATCACCTAGATATTACACAAGTATCACATAGATATTATATGAGTATGACCTTGGCATCACATGGGTATCACCTTAGACAAAATGTATATATTTTCTAAGAAATTCGGACACGGGCCATTTGAATTAATTATGTACGAAGTAGACCTCCACGTAGGGTACATCAAAAACGTGCTGCATGACATGGAATATTTTAAACAGTCTGTTGAAAGCCGGCTTCAATACCGAATTGGTTGATTGTGGGATTAGCCGCATCACAACACAACTTCCAAAAGAGGAGAACATCCTCAAAAGAGGAGAACATCCTCAACAGAGGAGCATTACACACAACGAACTCTCTTTTGAGAAGCTATTTTGCGTTTTCTGAGAGCCCACGATCAGCGTTTCATCTGATACGAAACGCTTTCGCAGCGCCGAAGACGCGCGCGATTCCCTCGTCGCGCTCCAAGTTGGCAACTGCTTTCTCCACCACTACGTGCCCGCACACGCTGTCCTTCCCGAGTACGCCATGGAAGTGGATCACGCGCGCCTCCGACGCGTTCATGTCCACCCCGCCCTCGAGCGGAACCGCGGCCCGGTGCACGCCCCCGAGGACCGTGTACCGCGTGTTGGCGACCCACTTGCGGCGCCCGGGGGCCGCGAGGCACAGCCAGGGGTTCAGGTCGGCGTGGGAGCACTCCGGGCGCTTGTCGTGCCAGAGCATCCGCTCAATGGGGTAGCGGTGGTGGGGCGCGGCAGGTGCGCAGCGAGTGAAGTCCGCGGGGATGCTGCCGACTGTCACCCACGGACGGTCGCTATGCTTGTGGAGCAGCGTGTCTATCGTCTCGGGCGGTGTGATCTGCAATTCAACAGCGGATATCCGTTGTTAGAACATGTCGATTCTTAACGTGACCACGTTCTCTGATCATCATCATCGCCATCAGATCATGTGCTTACCTGCAAAAACTCGTCGAAATCGAAGAAGAAGACGTGGTTTGCAAGGTTGCGAGCTCGGAACAGGCAGTCTTCGATAAACAGGAGTTGGTGGTGATACCAGCTCGGGTACACTTTCTCAATATCCTCGCCGCTGTGATCCGTTATGATGAGACGCCCCGCGTCGAGAAACTCCTGGAGAAGGTGACGATCGCCGTCCTTGAGTCCTCCGACGTTGTAGAAGAAGAAGAGCGCGTCGCCGTTCCATATGTAGTTGTGGTACACCATCCACGCTTTGACCCATTCACCATTCAGGTGGGTGTGCATCGGAGGCCCACAAAACGCATACTTGTACGGCTTCTGAAATCAAAACTAATGCCAGCTTAGAGATCAGCAACCACATTGAAAGACCATGCAGTTAGCAACCACTTACCTGTAGTGGAGGATTGGTGAACGCCTTCAGGTCCTCACCCTGGCGCTCCTCAAAAACAACAGCCGGGACGTTTTTCTCGTACCGATGGTACGTCAGCGAGACACGAATGACGAGCTCCCCGCCACGCCCGTCCACTCCCACATCCTCACCGAAAGTGCAGTTCACAATGGCCGGAACATACGTCATGCCATTCTCATCGAACTGAACATAAAGCATGCTCGCATTCGTAGCCACAACCACTGAATCATCCTCGGGAGAGTGCCATTCACAGGTGTGCACCACTCTTCTTTCGTCTCTATCAAGCGGCACTTTGGAGGAGATCCCCACCACGAAGAAGGCGTTGAGGGAGACGCGGTAGGTGCTGTACTTGATGAAGGCGTAGTGGGGGATGGACGTTGGCTGCAATGTGTGCTGGAGGACTAATTTTTTGGGAGAGGACCCTCTTGACTGTGATGAGAGTATGGTGACGCGGTTTGCATAAGAATTGAAGGTTGAGAGAGGGATTTGGAGGAGGATTGCGAGGAAGAGGGAGAGCAAGATCACTCGGAGAGGACTCTCTGTGGGGACTCTGAATGGCTTGCTGGGTTTGATCCATGGATTCCTCGCCATTGTGGCTCAATGATTTCACGTGTCCATCTTCGATCTGAGGCTGGTTCTCAATGAAGTGATCAGTCTAGACGTTACAAGACACATGAGAGACATTGATCGTGGAACCGATTCATCTCATGACTTGACCACGTGATGGACCGTTCACCTGCAGCTCGTGACGAGCGGTAGCAACTTGGAAACGAAAGACGTCGTGGTTCGTGGAAACGTACCACGGGAGTTTTGGCGCCACGAACCACGACGTCATTCCATTTTACTTTCCATTTATTTCTTCCCTATTTGAATATTGAAAATGTCAACACACCAGACACCCATACATGATGAAAAGGAAAGGCCTTCTTTCTTTCAACGGAACAACAGTAAGGTACATGTAGTACAGCAATTTACAAATGGATGTTGCAGATGTGCACAGATGCAGGAAACGCATCCTATCAATACGCCATCTCTGCCTTCGGCGCTTCCATCTGCCAAGTAATCACAAATCAGAGTAGCCTTCACAAAACTTTAGACGATGCCATCTTTAAAAGGACTGGCTTCTTGAAGATATTGCAGAGCCATCTTTGTCTGCACACAAAACAACAACCAAGCAATAAGTCATAAAAACAATAGAGCTATTTGTAAAATCACCCAAAGTTTTGTGAGGAAAGAGTAGTATTGTGTGAAACCAACAAGAGAGCTATGTATGTGTGAGAGGTGCTTACTTGTACATTCTCACGCAACAGGAAACTCTCAATTGCGTCGTGGAAATCAGGGTCTGGCAGGTAATGCGCACTGTAAGTTGCGGTTGGCAAGTAGCCTCTCTGGATTTTATGCTCTCCCTGTGCACCCGCTTCCACTGTTTGCAGCTTCATCTCGATCGCTGCCTCAATCGCCTGTTCATTCACAAAACAATCATCACCCTTCAGCTTCACAAGTCAAAGTCGTAAAGAGCAGAGGAAGAGTTTGCATAAGATCAACCTTGATGATTATTAGATTGTAGATTGATTGAAAACTCAATTCAGCGGTGAAAAAGAAAAAGAAGAAGAAGAAGAGGAAGAGGAAGAGGAAGTATCAAGATGAGTTCCTGCTGTAGTTTGTGATAATCGGAAGGTTTGGGAAGGAGAAGTAAGACGAGGATTGACCTGGTAGTAGCAAGCTTCGAAGTGCAGCGCATGATAATGGGCGTACTCCTTACAGCCCCAGTTGCGACCGTATAATGTGTTCCCACCGATGAGATTGAGCGCCCCGGCAACAAGCTCCCCTTTGTCCTCGGCCACCACCAAAAGGACACGGTCGCCCATGCGCTCTCCCATTAAGTGGAAGAACTCTCTAGTCAAATACGCCTGGCCCCATCTGTTCCACACCACATGTATCAACATACATGTGGAAAAATACTAGAGAGATGATACCATAAGATTTGACCTCTATTCTCGTTTTTAAACATGAAAATCAGCCCTAAATAGCTCTATAATCCAAAAAAATCTGTTCAGATCTGAAAGCATAGAAAACATGAGAGCCTTCTCTACTATGCTTCAGAATTCAAGCATGCTGTGAAGTGCAAGTCAACTGGTTCCTTCAAACACATTGAGAGGCTTCTCAAAGAAATGTTAACCATTCTTGTCACAAGTCAAGCATGCTATGAAAACCTTGATGTCTGTGACGAACGGAAGAATGTCTTACTTGTTATCTGTGGTATTTCGATAAAAGGAGTAGAACGCGTCCCAATGGTGAGGCTGTTGGCATGTCCATCAGAGCCACAGGTGAGTCATTGAAATGGCTGGGATGTAATTTACAGCCTCATATTAGAATATTGTTGACAAGTCGCAACAAGAGCATCTAGATGCTACGTCAGGATTGAAGGTGTACTTTGTCGAAAACAATAATGAGTAACTTAAACGATTTCATACGAAAATTTGGAAATGCTGCAATCTTAGCTGTACCTTGATGTCATCGCCCCGTAGCCGCTTCAGTGTAAGATTTTGCGCCACAACCTGAAATAAAACCAAAATCCAACAATATCAGGTAAGAAGATGGAGCATCATGTTCCATATTCAGGAAGAACAATGCAATCAACGTGAAAATTAAGGTGATTTACTCATGACAACAACTCCTAATGCGCAATTGAAAAACAATCAGCAATTTTGATTGTCCTGCAGCAAGAGGGATAAGATTAATCTGGCATCGTGAAAACCAACCTTCTTACGCTCTTGGCGTATGTTCTTGCGCTTGCTTTGTTTCAAGTCCATTAGAAAGTCATCGAAACTGAATCCACCTCCACAAACAGAATTAGGACTTACTACTGGATTGAATGAGACAGTACTGTCTCTATAACCATACAAAAAAAGGCTAATTCCATACAAAAGAACTGCACAAACACCACCTGCTGTAATCACGATTCTCCCAGTGATATTGTACACCCATCCTCTGCAAGTAGCCCATCTTGGCCACTCTCTCCCACTCTTGCCTCTCTGGAAACGTGATGTGGAGTGACGAAGCTTTCATCTGCAACAAAGTGTAAAGATTAAACCTTATGCACAGGAAAAACAAACACACAACATTGGTGAAGGTATGTTGTAACCTGATCCGTGAGCTGTTGCATGCACTTGGCAAGCCCATCAAAAACTTGCTCCCGGAATGGGCCAGCTCTCACTAAAATGCGTGGACCTGTGGCGGGAGTGAAGGGCACACAGCATTGCAGCTTCGGATAATACTTTCCACCGTAGCGGTAAAATGCGTTGGCCCATGCGTGGTCGAACACATATTCTCCGTATGAATGGCTGTCAAGAGCGTCACTCATAGTTAGTACTCATGAAATTTGGATAGCAAGGATTATACTAATGTGTATCTTATTCAACCTTGAGTTGAATTCAGAAATAACTCTAGTATAGAGAAATCTTTCGTTGTATGTTGATAGAATCACAGAAAACAATGGTCAAAACAGTTGTGGACATGGTTTTCATAAAGCCTGACTCACCTTTTCAGGTACAACGGAACAACGCCGAGGATTTCATTGGACGCATCCCGAGCGACGAGGTGCTGCGGCAACCAACCTTCCTCCTTCAAAAACCACACAACACACATCATCCCACTATCAACACAAAGAATTATGCAAAGAAACCAAACAACATCTTGGAAGCAGCTTGAGTGTTCGGAAACTGACTGCAACGGCGCTCTTGCTGTCTTCCAAGCTGGATAAGAAAGCATGCGCCACAAACGGATTCACCGCCTCCGGTCCCGCAGCTTCAAGCGCACACAAATCCCACGCCTCGGCAGACACCAGCGAAATTGAGGACACCACCGATACGGTGAGCGTCAAGGGCGACGCCGCAGCATCCGAATCCCTCGCCGTCTCCTGCAATCCACAAAGTGAGATAGGCCAAAAGAGTAGTACCAAGAGAGGTCATGTGTGTGATGCTAACTACAACATCATCATCATCATCATCATCATCATCAGGTACAATCCTTGGGGGTTGTAGGTCAAGCGTTATGACTCTCATGTAAGTTGTACACCTACGGATTGAAATCATTATATTGTCCTTGTCAACAACATGAAGTAACGTGCCTCACGATCTATCAGAGACTTTCCTGATGACGATGATGCTGGTGAGGAGGTGTGAGAGAGTTGGGCGCACCTGCTGTTGTTGTTGTTGTGGTTGTTGCTGTTGGGAGAGATGTTGTTCTGCGGAGATGACGAACTGGTCTCGCGCGACGCGCTTGCTGGATCGGTTGCGCTCGCCCCAGAAGAGGGCCGTCGGATTGATCGCAGGGGATTTGCGCAGACAGGAAAGATGGATCATGTACGAGGGTGGAGGCGAGGAGGCGAAGTCGTGACGAAGTCGGAGCAGGCCATGGCCATTCAAGCTCATGCCCAAGGCCGCCATGGAAACCACCGCAGCCAATCCGCCACAACGAAGGCCGAGAATCTCCCTCACTCACATTCACGAGCAATTCTCCGTGTGCGCCATTCACGGTCTCATCTCACCTGCAGCTGCTGCACCTCTTAACCCTAAAAAACGGAATTGCCTTCAGCACCTTATCACAGCTGCATCTTAAACCTAAATTATCCCCAAACTCTCTAGAAACAGACCTAATCCTGAATCACCGCAGCTAGTTCTTGACTAGTCCTCTTTTGCAGAGACTTCCCAAAACCCAAAACCCACGAGTCAGTTGGTGGAGAAAAAGGTGAACTTACTCGCAGGTGGAGGAATGTTGAAGGTGGCCATGGGTGATTTCCAGGAGCAGGTTTTTCGAGTCCCATACAGCAATGACGATCTCTCTGTTTCTCTCGGCAATGAGCTTAGATTCGACGTCTTGAAGGTTGAGGGACGGTGGTGAGCTGTGAGTTCCTCGACCTGGAATCTGAATTGGAAAGTAGTTGCGTGCAGGAGTGCGGCATTGAAAGACCTTTGAATCAGGCTCCTCGGTGGTGGGATGATGTGCGCCATTCATCTGACGATGGGCATGCACAGCCAAAGCCGCGATATTCCCAGCGCCAACAGACACACTCGCTCCTTTCCTTTTCCACTCTTTTCCTCCCTCCTCACGCCGCCCTGCTCGGATCTCAATCTCGATCCGGGTATGAATCAACTGGAGGGTACCACCTATCCGGTTTTCTGCGGGTATAGGCATGGAGGAGTATCGCTCATCCGGGCTTAGGTCTCGAGGCGGGTATCTTACCTCGAGGGTAACATCTTCAGTAACCGCGTTTCAGGCAGGTGACGGGTATCGAAACTGGAGGTAGTGTTTACCCGGGTATAAACCAACTGGCGGATAACATAAACCTGTGTTTCAAGCCTACGGCGGGTATCGTAAGTGGAGGGTAAGGTTGAACGGGTTTCAGACAAACGGCGGGTATCACCAAAGAACTTAAGCTAGATATGCTATTTTAGGACAAATCTGTAAATGGGTGAATGGTTTTCTCAAATAAGAAGATATTTTTCTAACAAAGTTGTAAAAGTGGGGTATATCCAACCCACTTCCATCCCCTTACCGCCCATTCATCCATCTAAATGGAGGTATGCTATTAATCAAGACACCTTACTTGGGGTACCTATTGGCGGTCACCAGCTAAATATGGTAGCACACTTTGAAAATTCAAAACTTATTCACATTTCATCGGAAAAATATGAAATCCAAAACTAATTCACATTTCATCAGAAAAATATGAAATCACTTGGGTTGAAATTGTATTTCTATTGGCTTTCATTGTGTAATGAACGTATTATTCTTGGCTTTCATTGTGTAATGAACGTATTATTCTCACTCAGTATATGCATTGCTTGCGTTCTCGGTTATGTGGCTACAAATACAACGGTTAGAATCTGCAACTCTCCCTCCACTAATTATGTAACTGCAACCGCTAAGAGGATATTAAGGTCATGAATGTTACACATGCGATCAGATTGCTCCTTGGTTCCCATGAGCTTCAAGTGGTATTACACCTCGAATCTTACTTTTCTATTTCTGAGGACCGGGTTGATTCAGTCTACAAGCTCCAAATGCAAGTAAACATTGAAAATTGCACAAATCCGGAGTAGACAGAAAATGAAGGCCAGAAATCTTTCTACTTGATACATGCTATGGGTGTTTGTACTCTATGACAAGAGCACACTCTTTACAATGTTCTAAGATTGAGATATGATGATCCTAGGTGGCCTGTGGCTTCTGCTGCGTCTGACCTGCTGGATAAGGGGCCACTCTAACGTAAGATAAAGAGCGTGAAAAGCGAACAGGGCCAGAGTTTTGTACCATCTCCACATCTGGTGCAGCAGCAGCAGCAGCAGGAGTAACTGTTGCAGCAGCAGTTGGTGTTGTTGATGCATCACGCTTCCATTTCAGATTCGACGCTCCCATCATGTGAGGCATCGGCAGTCCAATCGGTCGCCTTGCAGGATACAGGTTCTGCGGTGGCATGTGCCCTCTTGAGAATGGAGGGTGGGGGAATGAGCCGGAGAGAACTGGAACAGGATTCATCTCTGCAATGGCGGACGTCTTGCGCATGACCTGCTCACAGATGGTGATAAGGATGATGAGAGATGGTGTTTGAAGATAACAACTGGGCGAGAGGCAATGAGGGTTCCATACCTTGAGATTACGAGAAAGCAGCGCTGTGTCGTTCAAGGATAAAGCTTTCTCCACTGCATCTTTTGTAGTGAATTCTACGTAAGCATATCTGTCAAAAGGACAACACTTTCTTGGTTAAGAACAATGTCGAGAAGTAGAACTACTACAACAGAGATTAGTTGAGTTTTACTAACCCCTTGGGCTTTCCAGTAGCCGGTTCCGCAAGTATCGTCACTCGCTTGATGTTTCCGCACCGACCAAAGTGGACTCTTAGGGCTGCTTCCGTTGCAGCGAAATGAACCTGCCAACAGTTGACACCCCAGGCATTACGAGTGTTTGAGCTGACGTCAGACATTTGCTAAAAAAAGAATCAGTTGCGATAACTGAAACTTACATTGGTGACAAAGACAGACCGATCATTGATGTCTTCTTGACTCGGTTGGGGCTCAAACGGTATCGGCCTTAAACCTGCATCTCAATAAGTGATGAAAATCAGCCAATTGTAGGTGCCCAAAGCCTGCTACCACTGTCACATGGCATCAAAGTGTAAACACAGTAACACAGAACTAGGAAGAGGAGCTCACCGACAACAGGTGAGTTCTGCACCTCCTTGGATACTTCTGCCTGGCGAGCACGCAGCTTTGTCATGTCAAGCTGTACTTGCCTCAACCTCTTCTTCATCTCCAGAACATCCTTCATTCAAAATAAGAACACTGGTTGAAGGCCGACGTTTTTATTGGGAGGGAATAATTGCATCGTTGTGTTTTCCAATGAAAAAATTTATCTAATTAGATGTCCTACCTCGTTGATAGGTTGGCCGTCTTCACCCACCTCTCCATTACCTTGTGAGGATTCCCTGCCTGGACGTTGACCTACCTGCTTTACACCATTTCTTCTGTAACCACTATTATCTTGATTCTGTTCCGTATTTACTCGTCTCAATCCATCTCCTAGTAAATTTCCGTTCACGTCCACGTTGTTCCTCCCAGGGAATTGTGCCCCAACTCCTCTATGTCTCTGCTGCTCCCTGCTGCCTCTACCTTTACCCAGGCCTGCTCTCGGACCAGCAGCAGCCGCTTTCTTCCTCCACTTGCCCCTATTCTCATTATAAATTCCGTCTCCCCCAGCGAACTCGCCTTCCGCACTGCTTCTGTCGTTCAAATTGAGGCGATCCCATACAGACGCAGGCTTCTCTTGCGTGTGTAACTTGGAGGTTCTATCAACATGAAGCTCCTCCATGGCCATTGGTTCTGACCGACCAGGAGAATCTTCACCAGTCATATCGAAGTCACCTCCTACATTACCCTGCACGTCTGGACGTAACAGTTTATTGTGAGACATCCACAATCAGCACATGTGTGAGTGCAGGAGAATAGTAAAATTAGTGAAGAATTCAAAACAACTACACCACTCTCTACCAGTTATACCAGCATCTGATGAAACCACAGATTGGATGCGCTTTGCCGACTCGGTCCTCTTCAAGGCATCCTTCTTCGTCGCAAGGAGTGCACTTTCATTCACAACCTCCCTCACTGCATTAATTAGAAGGCGCCGGGAAGCCTTCACAACTGGAGGAGACATCTCTTTCTGCAAGCATCAAGACAGGTTGAAGAGAAGCTTTGAAGAGTCTTCAAAAAGAAAAGATGCAGCATCCGAAGATGGAGGATTCAGTGTGTACCAAAAAAAACTTTCAGATATTTCCACACATACCATGTCAAGCCTGTCAGCTCGTCCTCGCCCTCGACGCGTCCATATTTCAGGTGACCGTGATCGTTTGACATCAATGCGACGTGCACCATCCCGACGACGGCCTCTTCTCCTTGACGAGTTGTCAGCTTCCGCACCTGTACTCACATCATCTGGTTTGGCTGCTCCAACAGTGCCAGGTCCGTCAGGTTGACCCTCAAAATCCATCTGTGTGGTAGTCTCTTCACCAGGCTTTACTACAGCCACAACTGATCTCAGAGTAGGTTCACCCTGGTATGCATTCAGAAAAACACTCATGAGTGTCGTATTGGATGGAGTAAGTTTTATGAAACAAAAAAAAATGGGGGCAAAGGTATGATGATAAGAATGGTTAAGACCATCATTCGCACTAAAAGACCTGTTGAGGCGAAGCTTTGACCTATCTCAATCTATAACAATAAACAATGACAGAAACAAACAAGACCAACTCGCATCAAGAAAAGACGAAAGAAAACCTTGGCCTGTGTATCTTCATCTACCAACCCCGTATCAAAAGGCTTGTCGTCCTCGGTCTTGACGTACGAATGTCTGTTGACAGACATGTGGTCCCAAAGCCTACACCACCATTCCAATCACATGAGACACGGATAATATCCATGCCAAATCCCGCAACCAGAACTATAAACTGGACAATTAGAGAACTAGACATACCAAGACACAAACGACTCGCTGTCACCGCCTAGAAACGCTTCAAGATCTTTCACAGCCTGAGCTTTCTCCTTCCCGTGTCCAACCAGCACAACCACGTACTCCTGCACATTTCCGCTCCGCATCAGCATCCAATGAAAAGGTGGAAAAACAACAAGTGTTCAGAGGAAGGAAGATCACGATGTATAATCATACCCTCAATTGTTCAGCCTAGACTTGGTGCACACCAAAACATCCAAATTCCACAAACATACTAAATCAACCAAGAAATCATCGTGTAAAAAGCATTCCTCAGAGCTTCACGCCATGCATCAGAACACAATCAAAGTCATAACCAACACATATTCTGCCAGTTTTCCCTTCCCGAAAGAAAACATGAAATCTATCAATTGATCCAGATTAGAACATCCTTAGATCTGCATAATTATACGCACTGGTTTGAGATGATAAACGGGTGAAAAGAAACCAACCACAAGGACATCATCCGTGTAGTTTCCGATGTATTCAGACAGCTTCTCCTTCACACATTCCCTGAGTTTCGCTGCTCCGCCGCTGCTCAGATCCAGAGTGAACTTCATCTCCTCCATGCTGACAAATCAGGTCCACATGCTATATGCTACCCAGTCGATACTCAACTCAACTCTGTCTTATCGATAGGTGCTCCTCGTGAAGTCCACCACCTCCCAGCCCTGAGCACACGGTGTTCAACGTCACATGTCTCAACCCTAACGGGACGCGTTCAATGCCAAATCAAAATCCGGTTCAAATCTTGCACCTCTACAGATCGTGCAAACCCTAAATGGGTCCCGTAAAAGAAAAAACCGAATCCTTCAATCTGATCGCGCTCATCCATTCCCCAAATCGTAACCCTAATCTTGAGAAACAGCAAAAACCCAACTTCCCCTTCCCTCGCTCCGAAACCAAAACCCTAAAAAGTGGAGACTGACCTGGAGTGAAGGTCGCGGCTCCTTTCTGGCAACCCGCGAGTGTGAGAGACGCAATGGCGATGGTGGGAGTTGTTTGAGATGTTTGATGGAAGGTGAATGGATGGGAATGCGAGGCGTTGATGGGAGTGCGTTGCGTTAGGGTTTCTGGTAGCGATATAATAATAAATGAATGAGAAGAGAACTCGGTACAGTGAGTGTTGAGTGCCTTGGGAATCGCGGCCTACCAAGTTACAGTGCGAGCGACGATCGGTGTGTGAGAGTGCGAGGGAGGTGCAATGGGCGAGTCCCGCACTCACTGCCTGGGCTTGAGTCGTTAGGGCACGGGTATAGGGAACGCGGCGCGGGTATAGGGACGGGTGCGGGTATAGGGAGGAAGCGGGTATAAGGGACATGGTGCGGATATAGGGGACGGGGCACGGTGGCCAAGTTTCATGGTACAACTTGACCTCTCCTTTCTCCTTCTTAAGTTTTTCTTGATTAAATGAAATTTTTGCACCATGCAAAGTTGCCACACTTCACCATCAAAATCTATGTAATGTAACGTAGAGTCACCTCCCTCAACGACACTCCGTTTTGTTTGACCAAAAGTTGTTTGCTATAAAGAGTTGTTGATATTTGGAGGGCCTATTTGTTTGACTAAAATTTGCTTGTTGTAACGAGAGGTTGAGGTTTGGAGGATAGCTCTTGTAATAACCAACCAAAATTTCATAACGGACACTTATAAAATCGGGGTATATCCAAAACACTTCCATTCCATTACCGCTCGTTGAGCTCCAAATCGAGGTTTGTTGTTAGTCGAGACCCCTTACTTTTGGTTAGGGACTAATTGGGGGTTCTTATTGGCACTCATCGGCTAAAGATCTTAGCACACTTTGAAAATTCATAACTAGTTCACATTTCATCGGGAAAAAAAAGAAATTGCTTGGGTTTGAAATTATGATTCTATTGGCTATTGTTGAAGAATACATGTATTATTATTTGTTCTCCCCATCTACGTACATCACTTAGCTTGTCATTTCTTGGGAGGTACCTTAGTGAATAGGGTTGATTATTGTTGTTATGCGCACGGATTACAAGAGTAGTGACTTTGGACTTGATGGATGTTGTTATAAGGAGATTGTTGTAGTCGAGAGAAAATAGTCGTTCTGGACCCCAGCCCATTGTTGTAATGAATGACCATCGAAACATATGCTCTTGTAAAAGGAACTGACTAAACTTGTCAACAAAATTTTAATTGTACCAAAGGTGTTTCAACATATTCAAAACAATCTTGCAACACCAAAATCAAAAAAAATAATCAAGACTTTAAGATAATTCAAACAATCAAGATGAACATGATTTCGTTCTCTTGAAGTAGAAAAAAGGACATGAAGTAAAGAGGAAAAAACCTAACCAACATCAAAGTCTCAAGACATGTGTATAAACTTGTATACACTATACATATATACATGTACAGAAATGTTTTACAGCGAGAGAACCACCAAGTAACCATGATCCCTAAAACTATTCACAACTGGACAATTGATGCAGAATGTTGTGTCGGTAAAAGAATGTCGGTAAAGTTCAAAGTTGAAATTGTTTAGTCGGTAAATAATCCAGCCACTCTGTCGGCGTTCCCTTGTTCCGGTGGAGGCTTCTAAATGTCCTGTAGTTCGGTGGCAAATCCATACTGTCTAGCTCCTTGGGCTCCTGCAAATCATGTGTAAACCAAAACATTGTTATGTACTATGTTTAAGAATAAATAAATAAATAAATAAACACAAGAAAACGATTAAATAAGCAGTGTGTATACTCATTTTCTCACTCACCCGGGGCGGTTTTGATAGCTTCATGCGGCATTCTTCCAAAGATTTGTCTCCTTTTTTTACGTTACAACTTGCACAAGCAGTGACCTAGAAAAAAACACCACAAAAAAGTCAAGTTTTGCATTCAACGATCTTGACTACCATAAGTTGATGTGTTAAGAATTTTACCAGATTTTCCCATTCCCAACCACCTCCACGAGAGGCTGCCAAAACGTGATCAATAGTCAAATCCTCGCCCCTCTGATTGCAATACCTGCAAAAAAAAAAACCAATGGTATGAATAAGAGGATACACCCCCGCATTTTTCCATTAAAAATCATCTCAAAGGAGAGAAAGGCAGGCAGCTAGTATTCATGGGTAATGTCGTGCAAACTCTTTCAAGCTCTTCCATTGACTGAATTGAAGGGTGAGATCATATTGTGTGAGGAGATAGTAAAAATGGGGGCACCTAGTTGAGTATGGTTATCATGTTAAAACAAAACATATAGTGGTAGAAAGCACTTACTGGCACCTAAACTTGTCTCTCAAGAAAACGTTGTTACGGTTCAGAGTGAGCTTCACCTTCTTGTTTTTAGGCGTATGAACAAAACCGCTAACCTGCCACATTGCAAGAGAGATTAACCTCCTCAGAGAACACAACACTGGAGGGCAATCTAACATAATGTATAGCATAGTGAACAGATTGATTTACTGGCAGAAGAAAAAAAGAGGTTTACCTTAGTGTGAGCAAGACAGAAGGAAGGAAGGAATTATACCCTAAGTACTGCTGGAAGATAATACGCTCTTTGCGTTGACAAGATAGCTTGATCATAGTATTCTAATACATCCGCCTGCAACAAACAAACGAGGAAAATCATGAAATTAACTCGCATCATAACAAGATGATTGAATGTAGAACTGTGGCGGAATCAACCAAGACTCTGATCAACCAATGGATCAACCACTACCTTCTCCAGAATCTCTAGACAAAGAGCTCGCTTCCAGTTCACCACATTCACAGGCCTGTTCCCATCCCCAAAACTAAGAAGGGTTACTACAGATCACAAGAAAGATGATTGCAGATCATAATTGATTCCTGATGCTGAAAGAATACTACAAAAAAGGTTGATTCCTGATGTGAAAACAACATGTAGTACCTGTAGGAGAGGTCGAGCACAAGGGCGCGGAAGATCTGGAGCTCATCGTCTTCGTCCAACTCATCGAGCTCCTGCTCGTCGTTACAAAAGTCAGCAGGCGCCAGAGCCGAGTTCTTGTGCTTCTCCACGCTGCTCTTCTTGAGCTTGGCGTGGTTGTTCCCATGGTGCGCCAGGCGCTTCACCTTGGTCTCAGAGCGGTGGCCCTCCATCACGGACCGCGTCGCCATGCGCCGCGGCCTTCGCAGGAGGACTCTGTTGAGGTCGCCCAGATGCAACACGGCGGACTGGAAACTCATCCGCTGCTGCGAAACCTCCCGATCCTTTCGCAGCTGGATGTGCAAACCCTGTGTCCTGATGAGACTCATGACGACTGGAGCTCTCTTCCGGCGGCAAGCAACATGAAGATGTAGGAGGAACTCCCACCCCTACAACCCCGAACTGCAGCAGGTGGTGCAACGGGGATCAGAACACCCATTCCTCAACCATAATTCGACCCCCTCACACCCTAATCAAACCAAAAACTCAGCTCCTTCCAGAAAACCAAACCATCTCCTTCCTCTCCCACAAAACAAGTCAGGTGCAGTTCCGCAACAACAAAGTGGTAGCGCCACAACCGATCAGACAGACCCCCATAAGGAGGGCAAAAGTTGGAATTTTGTGGAGGTGAGAGATGCAATGGGAGGTCGAAGAGCGCATACCTGATGCGAAATGTGAGAAGTTGGCGATGGCGATGGTGATGATGCAAGTATCGATCAGCAACACAAGCAATCTAAGAAGAAGAGAAAGCTGGTGGTGGTGGTGTGGAAAAGTGATGGTGGCTTGATTCTGGGGCTGTTGTTGTTGGTCACCGGCGCACCCGGTCTCCCGGTGGACGTCTTGATTCTGGGGCTGTTGTTGGTCACCGGCGCACCTGGTCTCGCGGTGGCCATCTCGCTTCTTGGCTGCGAGATGTGGCATATCCTGGTTCACTTGGTATATTCTCAATTTCGTGCTTTAACCCCCAAAGAAGTAGAAGAAGAAGAACTCCGGTCCGCGAAGGAGACCGGAGTGAATGTAGTGTTTGTTCATTCTCTTCACTAAGCTTATGGCCACGGGACATACCCAACGCGTCTATCTAGTTAGCGCATGATTAATTCGAAATGGAGGGTGTCCAAAAAAAAAAAATTAAATTTGAAGAGACGTGTCCAAATAAATTTTAAATTTTTTTTTACAAATTGTTTGAATTTTTTTTAAATTAAAGGTGTTGTTGTTGAAATAAATAGTAAGAATCAAATACTTTTCTTTAAAAGGACATTTTTATGATTAAAAAAAACCAATGGACTCATAATACAAAGAAATAAATATAATTCAAATATATATCAAAAATATGAAAGTGAAAATAAACATCAAGACTGATACACACTAAAGTTTCAACAAGTACACTAATCACTGACTAACTGCCGATCATGCAACTTTTGAAGTAAATCCATCGATTCACCTAGATATGTAACAAAACTACTTCCTCCTTTCGAGGGTGAACACTTTTCTACTCTCAGTGCCTCCCTACACTAATAGCCATAGAGACAACCGACATGTCGTCCCTCCCAAGGTCTTTTTGGGTACCCATTCAACGAGGTCTTGAGATCCCCACCATAGTTGAATGGACTATGGTGGTAGGCACCACGCCGGCATGGGGATTTGAACTCACAACCACCTCACTAGTGTGCCATGACTCAAACCTTACCCCCAAACGTTCATATTAAAAATGGAAAACATCAAAACAAATGAATTAGTTAGTTCATGTCTGAAATACATCCATATGTAGATTGCAATGAAACGAATTATTGTCTTAAGTAGATGGATGAAAATAATGTCAATGACGAATACAATGTGTAAGGGTGCTTTGGTGTCTAGGGGTTAGGAAAGAGGGGTGTTTTGTTGATGTTTGTGTGAAGGAAGAGGGTGTTCCTTCGGCGTAGAGGTGCAAGTAATGGACCTTTTCGTGTCATGTGAAGCCAATTTTCATTTGTCTCTAATGATAAGCAATTTGTGAGATTGATACATTATGGGACTTTAGGGTGTGATGACTTGCGGTGGAGGTGAAGTGAGGCGGTTGAATGGAGTGTTCATAGTGTTATGTTATGTGACGCTAACATTGGAGGGATGCCAGGATTTGGAACAGTGAATGGTTCCTTGGTAGAGGGAACCTTGTGGAGCCAATAGCATGACAAAGTTGTGCACCCACAGATTGCACACAATGGGATGATCTCTGTTGGATGGATGACTCTGAGGATGGATGGATGACTTTGGGGGCTGGTGGATGTATTGACCCTTAAAGGCTTCACATCAAAAACATTTCAAAATTGCTCGTTCTGGTGCAATGAGTAATGAGGTAACCAAAACCTTTTAATTCTACATCTAGCTGTAGGATCTAAATAAGGACTTATTCATTAACGTCTCAAACTTTGACTACACGGATTGAAAGATTATAGTGTATGAGGTAGAGAAAATTGTTCTTTATCTTCCCTGCTTTGAGTGGATTAGCAGACTTTGACTACACTTGGTGTCAAATTTATGCACTACACAAGATTTGAAAACAATATCATCATGTTAACCATGATGTTAATTCCTTGTACACCAATTTGACAATATAAAAGGAAATAATATTGTTTTCCTGTACTGAAAATATTACATCTAATAGAGTGTCCTAGCAAAAGTTTTGGAGTTGCCCGACGAACCCGGTCTTCCCATTTGAAATTCAAAACCCTATAACTTTTCCATTAAATGCCGGATTTAGGACAGAAATTGGACTCACACAAAGCTTTTAGCAATGTCCATCTACAATAGAAATTCGGAAAAGGAATGTTATGAATCGACACCATAGGAACTTGCCCAAACCTTTAAAAAACCCTTGAGGGGACTCTTGGGCCTTTAGGGGTTAATAAGCTTGTGCACATTTGACCAACCCCGCTCTTACGGGTCCAAGTTTGGTGCCTGATGCCCAGATGGGCGTTGGGCATAAAACCCCACCTACTTCCTAACCAAAGCATAGGTTTTACACATTTAGGATTTATCCTTTAACCATCTTTGACCTAAATTCATGCATACCTAAGTTCCCTACCCATTCCCTTTGCATTCCTTTTGCGTTCCCTATGTGTTCCTCATGTGTTCCCAATGCATTCTTAATGAGATGATTTGTATTACCCATGCTTATTTTTAAATTGAAATGATTATTAATCCCATCAGTTTGGATCATTGTGGTTACCATCCTAATCATTGCTAAGACATGTAATTGAACCCAAAATGATTCAATGTCAAAAAATTTGGAAATTTTAATTAAAATTCCTACATCACTTTTAATTTTACCTATATTAATATCAGTTTGGTGCCCGACGCCTAGATGGGGGTTGGGTGTACAACCAATCTCCTTTTTAATCGAAGCGTAGGTTTAATCCTTTAGGATTTATTCTTTAACTATATTTAACCTAAGTTCATACATACTTAAGTTCCCTTTGCATTCCCTTTGCATTCCCTTTGCATTCCCTTTGCATTCCCTTTGCATTCCCTATGTGTTCCTCATGTGTTTCCAATGCATTTCCAATGTGTTCTCCGCAAATTCCTCATGTGTTCCCACATGCTTCCAACGCATTCTCAACACGATCCCATGGGCACGATCCCATGGGCAGCCTATTTTTACTTCTTGTTTACTGGGATCCACCACTAATTGTTGAGGCCCCAGTGCATCTCCATCCGCATGTGCTTATTATACTCGAGGATTTGGTTTGGCCAAGAATCATTCTTAAAACCTTTTCCAAAGTCACTATTTACTTACAGGATTAGATGAAAATATAAATTCATAAGAAGATTTGTATTGCCATGCTTAATTTAAAATTGAGTTGACTATTAATCCCATTGGTGTAGGTCACCACACAAATCATTGCTAACACCGCTAGGTGAACAACAATTTGAACCAAACATATATCAATGTTAAATTTTTGGGGAACGTTAATTGAAATTCTAATATCATAATTTAATCTTCATTTCAAAAGTTTAATTTAGTCTAATTTCAATTATAATAGTACTATAATATTATGTAATATTTATATATTCATGTATTTATTTATTTATTTAATTATGTATGTATTTATTAATTTATTAATTTATGCATTTATTTATTGATGTATTGGTTTATTTGTGTATTTATTTATTTATGTATTTATTTAGTTATTTATTTATTTATTTCATTACTTAGTTATTTAGTTATTTATTTAGTTATTTAGTTATTTAGTTATTTAGTTATTTAGTTATTTAGTTATTTATTTAGTTATTTAGTTATTTATACATATATTTATTTATTTCAAAACTTAGTTATTTATTTATTTATTTGTTTATTTAATATATATTATATAAGAAAGTCCACGGTGGCAGGGCGAAATCAGGATCCGTTATCCAAATGGATATTGCGCGAACTATCTACTTTGGACTGGCATCGTCGTCGTCGTCATCGCACCGCAACCATCATCGCCATCGCCACCAGCTCCAGCTCCAGCTCCAGCACCACCTTCACCTCGCAGCTCGTCGCCCCAGCCGCTGCAGAGACCGATGGCGATGGCGATGGCGGCCACGGTTGCCACCTCCGCCTTCACTACCTCCCCAGCTCTGGGCCAGCTCCAAACGCGCCCCTCCATGCTCAAGGCCGCCTCCCGAAGGTACACATCCCCCCCTCCGAGACTGTAGTGGA
This sequence comes from Bryoerythrophyllum caledonicum, assembly GCA_963971425.1. Taxonomy (NCBI): domain Eukaryota; kingdom Viridiplantae; phylum Streptophyta; class Bryopsida; order Pottiales; family Pottiaceae; genus Bryoerythrophyllum; species Bryoerythrophyllum caledonicum. Next base: position 14,255,166 of record OZ020519.1, read on the forward strand.
GGGCATTCTCGACACTTCTCCTCAGTTGACAATCTCAGGAAGTTACGTCTGCTGTCCGTGTTTTGGTGCGATGCGGAAGAAGGCGCATGTGAGGCGTTAGGATTGTCAGGGAATGCACGCAAGCGCCCTCAAAGGATTTGGACATGGAGTGCAGCCTCGTGACGCGTTTCTTTCTTGTCGTGGTTTGGTGTGGTGTGGCTCAAATCTCAGGAACTGATTTTGTGGACACAAGTGCTCTAGTTCTTTGGAGATCAAGCTCGTTGCGGGTTCATGATACGAGTCTGTTTGTTTCTTGTTGTTTTAGGTGGTCGGGAGTGCATCTGAGGGGTTTCCAGAGACACCTCGGCACGCGGTCGTCCCTGTCGGAGTTGACGAGAGCCGCCGGCGTGGAGTACGTGGACGCGGAGGAGGCGCAGAAGATGGTGGCGGAGGACGGGTGGAAGATCATCGACATCCGCGACGGATCGCAGTACGACCGCTCGCACATCGCCAAGAGCACGCATGTGCCTCTCTTCATCGCGAACGAAGCCACGGACCCTGGTAAAACCCTAATCTCAAGCTGGCAAACGGAGATGATCAGTAAAACAACGCTCTCGAGTGCTAGGTAATTCTTCCCTGGATGCTGAATCAATGGCTGTGGCTTGGGGCAGGGACTCTGATCAAGAAGTTCGCGCACAACAGCTTCGCCGGTGCGTTCTATGGATTGGCCTTCACCAAGGAGAACGACGATTTCCTTCCTACTATTGAGAAGCAGTTCAAGAAGGACGACAAGATCCTCATGGTTTGCCAGGAAGGACTCCGGTCGGTTTTCTCTTCTCATCTTCATCAGAGATTCTTCACAGTCCGTCTGTGGTAATAGATCTAACTGATTGGCCATGTGATTCTCAGATCAGGTGCCGCTGCGGAGAAGTTGGAAGAAGCAGGCTACCAAAACGTAGCCTATCTGATGAATGGATTGCAGAAGCTTAAACCAGGTGCTTTTGAAAAGGAAGGACCCAAGGATTTGTGCGATGCAGGCAAAGCGGGGCTCGTCACCATCCAACAACCGTTCTCAGTTGTACTCGGCACCATTCTTATCTGTGAGTTGTTCTTTATCAAACTCAGCTCACATTCGGCGTTCTTCTTGTAAGAATGGCTGCGTTTCAAACTAACTTCTCCGTCTGTGTTGTTTGGTTCCAGTGGCGTTGCTCTTCTTGCAATTTTTCCCTGATCAATCACAGGACATCCTGAAACAATTCATGACGCCTCAATGAGCGTTGAGTACAAGTGGAGATGCGGCACAGATCTCTTTAGACTAGTATCAATTCGTTGGACCTCCTGGAACCGGTATGATTGTTCTAAATGAAATCTCTTTCCACAAGTTTCATTGCACAGACTGGATATCAAACATGTATGTTTGTCTCACACAATGGTTCCGCAGTAGAGCAGATCTTCTTTGATAAACAACTCTCTATTCTCTATTCCCACTTCCAAACTTGATTATGTGCACTAAACAGCAACCGCCGTAGATGTGCTCACCGTCCCAAGTACAAGCTAGTTCATACCAACATACAGAGATAACTGTGGCAAATAAAAGGAAGTCTCGATTCTCTATAACAAAAAATGAAGTGTACATCAATATGACGGTTGAAGTAACTTGACAACAGATCTATTGACCCTGAGTCCTACTCCTCTGTATCGTCGAAGGAAAGAATAAACATGTAAAATAATTGTAGAGTAAGACATTGGAAAATCAATGAGGAAATTAAATGGAACTTAGCCGAATTGAGTGATGAGTCTGTGAACGCTTCGGTGGCGCTGCCGTATTCCTCAAAGATGGTGATGCGAATCAGGAAGAAAAAACCTGCCCCCTGCGCCATTCTTTCATTGAAAGATCGCACTCCCAATCATCAGTACAAGTCCCAGCCCATGCTCCCTCTTCTGCAGCTTGAAAAATCTCACGTACTTGGATACCACAGAAGCTGTGACAGTCCACGCCACCACCAAAGTGTTCACGGACTCATCACCGAATTCAGCTGCGAGTTCTGTATTGTATGCACAGGAAACTCCGGAGGTGAAACCGATTGACTTCTCCTCTCGTCCTGGAAATGGGCAAATCTTTACATCCGAGTGCGGAAAAGACTTTAGTTCTGCCCAAATGGTCCTGAACCCACACCAGCCGACAGATGAAAGCCGAAGAGCACAGGTGATGTTGGAGGTCGTAAGAGCATGGCTTTCAGTAAATTCCAACTCAGGCTACCATATGAAAGATCAGAGGCTCCTTCTCCTCCTCCAAATGAGATATCAGGGGCTGCGCAGGGCGTTGCAGCTCTCCAGGTTCCCGGCGTAGCTCCAGCGCTTGGTTTCCTCCAGAGGCAGCTTCACCGGGTCGTGGTCTTTCTTGAAGGTTGCGTTGTCCCCGGGCCAGTCTGAGAGAACTGGGGTGAAGTTGGGCCCCTTGATGACGCCGCCGTCGTGAGGGGAGTTGGGGATGGGGTGCTGGTGCGGGCTCAGGTTGGGGGAGGTGTTGGGCGAGATGACGGGAGTCGTGTAGGGCGTCATGGTGTGCACGTTGTGCACCGCGGGCCCCCGCTTGCTCTGCACCGTGGGTCTGGAGGAGGGAGGCGCGGGCGGCAGCGCCATGGACTTCTGCACCATGTCGTCTGCGTACAGCACGTCGTCGATCCGGGCGATGATGTTGAAGGCAAGGCTCTCCAGCACCCGTGAATAGCTCTCCAGTATCGACTGCCCCACGTCCTGCACGTGAAGAAAAGAACCCTCGGGGTTAAACCTCTATGTTATCCCTCCAATTCCCCATTTGAGGTGGCATGATACAAACTAGGATCAGTGGAAAGAGGGCTCTACTGACCTTGTTGTATTGGATCTTGTTCATGTCCAGAGCCGTTTGAGGCAACCCTGGGAACTTGAGCTTCAGGCTGAGCAACATGGACTCGGCTTTATCAGCGATCTGCTCTCGCTTGCTCTCGTCGGCAGCAACAAGGTCTTTCATCATCCCCCACGACGACTTCGCCGCCACGTTGGAATGCTTCGACTGAAGCTTACGACGCCACACCAGAATTGCGGTTTCAAGCCTGTTTGCCACTTCGAGTTGGCTGTGCTCACTCGAGAGGTCCACCATGGACAGCAGCTGGTCGGCTGTAAAGTTGTCCGAAGAGAGGTGCTTATAGATTGTATCACCCAAGCTAGACTTGCCATTCTGCATCGTCCACGGCTCCCACGGCATTAGCATTAGCCAAACAACAGACGTGGAGGAGTAGATCCTTCTAGGATAAACTATGCGACCCTCACCTTGGGAAGAGAATCCCAGTACACATCCGGAACCTCCATCTCTAACAAGACTTGTCCGTTGATCGCCATGGCAGCTTTGAGGATCTGGTTGATGGCTTCTCGAAGGTGCTGCAGCTTCCGTCGCCCTTCCTTTGAGAGGCCGTTCACTGGCACCTTCGGGGTTGGCAGCCACCACTTCTCCTCTTGCCTCTGCATCGACAGCCTCGCTCCACTTACGCTCTCCCTCTGCGACATCTCGATGCCGCGGTCCACATACCAGAATTCCGTATCAGTGTACGAATTCAAAGAATCCTGCAGTCATGAACGAACGACACCAAACAGTTAGAATACTGAGAGTGCACCTCTCGACCAGAAAGTCAACATGAACGATAAGATGCATACCAGGAGCATCGCATCGAGCTTCCGCAAGGCTGGTAAATTGATGTGAAGGTCAGACCGCGGTCGTGCGATCATAACCTGCTCCAAAAAAAAAAACAGAAAAATACATTTCATCAGAGCCCCCTCCACACCCAACCGCTCACGATACACCAAACGCAGAAACAGAATCCTGACCTCTGTACTGCTGCCGTCGGGAAATGTCTGCCATGACGGCACAAGCTCCACAATGTGGTCGCTCACGGACAGAAGCCACTCCATCTCTCTTCGCCACCTCGTCCGCCGCTCATCGCACAGCGGCTCCAACCTCCACAGCTCGCCAAACAACGACGCTGCAAACATTCCAAAAATTCAGTTCGCTTTGTATCCCAAAGAAGCATCTCTTCGCTTGCATCCCGAACACGAACCATCTGTTTGCTTGCATCCCTGCCTTACCGCGTACATCCCTAGCATAGAGCACCTGTTCGCTTGTATCCCTAACAGCAAGCGTTCATTTGCTTGCATTCCAAACTTAAAGCATCCATTTAGCTTGAATCCCTAGCAGAAGGCCTCCGCACATCCGACACTGCAACGGAAACCTCCAATCCCGCCCTTACCCGAGAGATTCGTGATGGCATTCGAGATGGCAAGCGCAGTACTGACGCCCTTGGCGCCCCCGGACATATCCTCGCCAAGCAACAGCTTCGCGAACCGCTCCTTCATCATCTCCACCTCTGCAAACCACCCCCACTGGGTCAGCCACCACCACGAACAAACCCTAGCGCGCGTCCGAACAACCGAAACCCACCTGAGAGCTCCGTCTCGCGCTTCTCCCGCTTCTCCTCCCACATGAACTTCTTCTCCATCTTCCCCGACGCCGACGACGGCCCGCCCCCGAGCGGCCACCCGAGCGAGCCGTCGGAGCACGACGAGTCGTCCGTGTGGCAGTAGCTGAAGCTCAAATCCCGCTCGCCCGACGTCCAGTCCGACCGGTCGTCCGAACTCGCAGCGTCGTCCATAGCCGCCAACCAAACCAACCCCCCCTCACAAACCCACTACGCAAACGTCGTCGCTTCGAGTGAGCGCTGCCACGAATGTGAGACGGGGAGCATAACGGCGCGCAGTGAAAGCGGCAACGGTGGACCCGCCCGCCTGCTACAGTTACCGACGCGGTGGTTGCCGCTGCTGCTGCTGATCTTCGTGGCGATGGCGGAGTCGGCAACTCGGAATTTGCAACGGAGCGTGCTCTTGAGATTCGGGCCCGAGAAAAAAACCCTTGGGCCTGGGTTTATCGAAAGTCAAGGCGCGCCATCGCTGCCCATGAATAAAGTTACCTCGACTTTTTCTTTCACTCCCCGGTTTACTTTCCCGTGAATAATGTAACCTTTACTTTTGCGCCCTTAACCGGCATGGATGCTTTTCACTCCTTGGGTTACTTTTTCTGCGGGTTAGGGAGTGGAGAACGAGGATGGAGTTGCTTTTACTTTTTACTTTGAATCGGGAGTAATTGCTCTGTGGGGGGAGTAATTGTTTTTCAACGATTGTGTGAGGGGGTTTATGGGGGTTCATAATTTGGACTTTATCATACTTGTCAGGTTTTAATGTTGTTATCCCACTTTGATGGTGATGATTCATAACATTCACTTTACCTGGATTAATGAATGATGGTGGTGAATACTGAGTACAATTGTGTGGTTTTAAGGATTCTATTTCTAGTGTCCACCAGTCCATCTTTGGGTGAGGGGAAGGGGTGATTTGATGGAGTTCATGGTTTGTTCTTTCCTGGTTGGGCCTTTGTTGATTCTTTCTGCCTTTTCTTGATCCCTATGAACCCGGATAGAGTTTTTCTGAAGAGGAAATAAATGAAAAGGGCAGGGTGGGATGTAAACACGGAAAGAAAGAGAGCATTAGGAATTTTGTGCTCCCTTTTTATGCGCCAATAAAATGCATGGCAATCAATGTTCTTGAGCATTGTCCAATGCAGGCTAAAGTTCCCCAATAGTATACCTTAACAACATTCATATTGCCCCAGGCTTGATGTTGTGACTCAAGAGAAGAGATTATTTAAAACTTGCCCATTGCGACCACCCTATACTTGCCTTCAACAAAAAAACGCGACCAATGAGCGCCTTCTTTGCAACACGCACTTTTCGGAGCCTCCCCCGTAAGTAGACAAGCCTACGTCAACCAATCCATTGATTGAATATTCTGGCGTTCCACAAGTTTATGTAAATTTGCATAACAATGGTGTCCCTTTATCTTTTGCGGGATGAAATATGTTTGTGGTAGGGAAACTCCCTGGAAATTAGACACGTTGCATGCTTGTTAACCCCTAAATGAAAATAGTCCCAAGGTGGGCTTTTGCAAATCTCGGGAAAGTTCCGATGGTTGCGATTAATTATGCAATTCTTGAAATTTTGTACAGAGATGCAAGAAGACAAGTGGTACATGAAAGTATAATTTTTATTCTCATCGGAAATAATTGAAAAAAAACTATGCCATCTCAAAGGAAAAAGTGTCGAGTGTGGGCACATTATGCAACTCCAAAAACTTTTGTTAGGGCACTCTAGTAAATTTGAGATTTTCAATGATAGTAAGTAATTTGTTTCCTTTCATATTGTCAGAAAACACATGTTGTCTTTAGTGTAAAAATGCATTTTAATCCCATGTCAAATATTTTCACACGTTGCTACACATTGTCGGGCAAGGAACAAAATAAAATTCTTCTTTTCCACATAAAACTTCGAAATCTTCATATTTTTACTTTTCATTTTTTCTATCACAAGTAGTGGTGTAACCTTCTGATTGATTGTTTAGATTATCATTCTTAAACATACTTTGTTCCCAAATTATTAAATGTAGAATTGGCACTTTTTGAACCTCCATTCCTTGCACAGTTTTTTTGAACATGCTACACCACTTGTCTACCTCTAAAAACTCGTGTTCAAGGAATTAATATCATGATGAACATGATGATATAAACTTTAGACCTTGTATAGTGCAAAAATTTGACACCAAGTGAAGTCAAAGTCTTATGACCCACTCCACTTACGGGTGAAAATGTCCCAACGTTACGTATCAAGTGTTGAATGAGATCCTACGGTTAAAACTAGAAATAAGGTTTTTTGTTTTCTTCCTTACTTATTGCATTAGAATTAACAATTTTGAAATGCTTTTGGTGTAGGATTGCCGAGGTAGTTTACATGCTTGTCGCAAGTTGGGTGCAAATGCTCTAAGTTCCCCATGAGTTGACCAGTAGTTCCACACCTCACCCAAACCAAGTCATTATTTCCCTACGGCCCCAATTACAAACACAACACCATAAAGTACACGTGACAAGTAAGGTGATCGAGTTGCACTTTTAGGAAAACTCCAATGATGGTGGTGAATCTCTCGCGTTGTTTTCACGACTATATTTCTAGTGTAAACCAAACTATCCAACCCTTATCTTTTTGTCAATCTGGAGCCAAACTGCGATTCCCCCCCCCCAAAAGAATATTCCTAGAAAAAGTGGAAAATTTATGATTTCATGTCGCCAAAACTTCATTGATGGTCGTTGCTATATCGCCATATTGCCACTAATGATCAACCGGGACTCCATCCTATCGCCTAAAAGGATGTACAATTCCATGTTTATGGAGATGAATTCTCAAAAATGGATATTTACGAGGAAAAACAAGGGCTGAAACTATCCTTAGCTGAGAGGAAGGGGTGGTTCCCAATGCAACAAGTGTACATTGAAGAGGCTCTAGGTTGGGCCATCTGTACAGGATATTTCCAGTGACAGTTCTCCAGAACGTAACGTTGACTGAACTTGGCGTCAGAATGCATAGTAGTCAATCTGGGCACACACAAAGCAACAGCCATGACACAGTCCTCAATGCTCATTCCCCACACATGATTCCACTGGCAGCGCAAGCAGTGCACCATTACCGTGAACGTGTGCAGTTTAAAAGTGTCCGTTGTTGAAAGCCAGGTCCTCAGGCCAACAGTGGCTGTGACTCGTGAGTGAGGCCCACCAAGCTTAAGTGGAGATGAGGTGCTAGTGCTGTGGATTTGTTCTCCGGCGTCCTGGCCTAAAATGGGCGCTGCATGCTACTGCTACTGTACAGTACCACCACTGTCGTGGGTCGTCGCGGCGACAACAGTAGAAATAATCAGAAAAATAATGGGGACGCCTGCTCGAGCGTCGCCAAGTGCTACGGCTCTTGTGGTGGCCCGCAATAATCGACCGCCCCCGCATTTATGACCTTCACGAACGTTGCGGCCGTGTCATTAAGACCATACCCGGGTTGAGATCTGGGAGCGGCGGGTATCAGATGGCGGCGGGAGCGGAAGCAATAATGGGCTCTTTCGTTGAATTTTGAATGTGCCTACTGTGCCTGGTAAAAGAGCCTAATTAACCCTTTAAGGCCGATCGACCATGTATGGGTTGATTCTAGACAAAAACCTTCGTTGAAAGTGTTGCAAGGCCACCTCAAAAGAAAAAAAATAGACTATGACTTCGAGGTGAAGGAAGATGGGCATCCATGGAGACCATTGCCATTGTAATTGGTGGAAGTTATGGTGATTTCCGTGAAATGAGTTCTTAGATCTTTGTGATGAGTTCTTCGATGACGTTTTGCATGGTCTAGAATACTCCTAGATCCTCATAGGCCATAAAGGATTAAGTGAATCAATGAGTTTGTGAGAGTTCGCTCTTTTTGGGAAAATCTATTTTTGGGATTAAACTGATTATTGGGGAGCACAACAACCCTCCGGATTCTTAAATAATCACAACCTCCTTATAACCACTATTCTGAATACTTGAAACCAATAAGTTAATGATTTGATGTTAGATTTGAGATGATTAGACTTAAAAGAAGAGTCCCACGTTTTTAAGGAAGGAATGATTTGCAATGTAAACATCTAAGTGGAGGTTTCTTTTTTTTAAAGAACCTCTAGTGGTTTTTCAAATTTTGTCCATTTAAAATTTATGAATTTTGCCATTTAACAGACAGAGAACTGGGTGTCCTTTTTCATAATAAAAGTGAGATATGGGCTTGCTCTTATGAATCCAAATTTGAACGTTAATTGAATCTCTTATTTAGGATAGGCATTCTGAAATGCTTTGAGGGGTTATTTTTAAAATGTTTTTTAGAATTTGTAGGGAAGAATTATTGTGCTTCAAACATCAAACGCTGGACTCTAGCACATCATGGCAGGGTACTGTTAAGCGGTCTAGTAATATCATAATTTTTTTTGGATGCGATTATTTGATAAGTCAAAGTGAATAGAAGTTCTTGCCGGTCCTCATTGTTTTATTAATTAAAAATGCATAAGTTAGGATTTCATATATTTTCTCCAAAAAGTCTCTCGGCCTATTAGAAGAAGCCATGATGACTTTATTTGCAATTTCAATTTTAGGTCCATCTATTATGAATTAAATTCAAAAAATGAATTCATTGTGCTAAGGGATTGGCCACAGTCCTCATGCCATAATTTCAATCAATGTATGCTTACCTTGTCCACACAAGATAAAGCATGTGCCCAGTTGAAGTTTATCGACCACGGCACACAATAGCAGCATTGGCTCATGAGGTGTGCAATTTTTGGTTGCACCACCCCACTCCAGCCCCTCATTGGTGACCTTGCCTCAAAAATCTCAAAAAGAAGTGCGGAATTGGATCATGCATGTTATCAAAATTGCATGGCATGACTTCTCTCAGTTACTCAATGTCACTTATTAACATTGGGCAAAGGAGGGCACAAAATCCAACCTACCTCATCACAAGAACTAAATATTGGACAGAACAACTATGAGCTTTGGTGATTTTTGAGCTTTTAAACTCTACACCAACTCCAAATTTTTGAAATTCAATTTGGAAAAACATTTGTTGAGTTTCTTTCTACATGATATCTATTGACATACAATGTCATTTGAGACCCCAATTGGCTTTACCCTTCAGCTCCTATTGTAGAAAGAGTTACACGAGAAAAAGCAAAGATAAGGACCTTGTGCTTTTTCTCTAGCAACTCTTTCTACAATAATCTATTGTCTCTTGCACCCTGAACGCTTTTCAAACTCCTCATTAGCTTTCCTACAAATCATTCCAATCTCAAATCCATGCAAGCATCAACAAACTACAGTGATTTTCCATGAAGTGAAGACGTAGATTCTGTGCTGAAATATACCCACTGTGTAGATGATGTTTTTCCTAATCTATTAAGCTCGTAGATTGTCTATGACTGAGAGAAATACTTGGATAAAACCCCTAAACCTTGTGGCTTTATTCGATCCGCCTCCAATTCAAAATACATCTTCCAAAAATATCTGTAAAATAGCGCCCCACACATCGCTTCATGTCGTCCGGGCCACATCTCAAATGGCATGTATCACACCACGTCAAACAACAAATGTAATAATAAGTAAATAAAAAGCCCGTTTCAATTAACAGTCTTCTTTCGGTAAGACTGGTTTTCTGAACTGCATCTATCAATAACAAACGTCGGAGCCGGTCAAACCATTACCCATCCTATTTGCAAAACTGATGTTGCTGTCGAGCCTTCAAAACATACCACACCTTCTCCATCTGCAGAAAATACCGCGACCATGGGATTATTTATAGAGGCAAAGACTATTGACCCCTTTCCCTCATTCGAGTCAAAAGCTAGAAGAAGGGCGGCTATAAAGAGTAAACAGATAAAAAAATCAAAGACCAGTATGAAACTTTAGGTGACTTTACAAATAACTCAAAAAAGTAACCTGCTAACGAGCAGCTCAACAGAATTGATCAAAATAACTTGCTAAATCCCACCACAATGAAAGTGCTCGATAGGGACTCTACTTACAGTGGAGGAGTCTTGCTCGGTCCATCTTCCAGGCCTCTCGTTCAAGCACCCAACGTCGGCACACTTGGTACAATCCAGCGTCAGATCCATCACGAAGATCACAATAAATAGAACGCAGTTTCACCTGACCAAGTTTGAAAGAAGCAGGGGTTCTAACTACAAGGACACGCTCAATTAACACTTCAATAACCTATCCGAACCGGTCAATTTTATCCCCACATCCGAAAGAGGGATACCACGAAATCAACAATGGTGATTATATCACCGTACGAACCACACCATTCATGAATTTCCTACATCTAAGTAAGTCGCGCTTGTTAAACGTGCGAAAGGGTCCTACCTTACTGCTACTGCTTCATTACAGAACCAAGTGCGGTAGCTTCATCTGGAGGGAGGCTTCCTAGAACAGACTGCATTTGATCACCGTATTGTGCACACAATTGCATCACAGCCCTGCCGATACCAATCTTGACATCCTGCGGGGTGTCGTTGGACTCAACAGCCTTGGCGAACACTGGAACAAGCTGAGGAACCAACGGAATGATCTGCAGAGAAACAGAATCCAAGAGTTAGTTAATAAAGGACAATTTCCAAGGCTAAGGTTGTTGATATGCGAAAGTTACAAAAGCAGCCCCTCAGGAAGATGTGTCGAAGACCAAGGCGTACCTCAGAATGACCAGCTAAGATGAGGCCACATAAGCAACCATATACGATTTCAGCTTCCTCCATGTCCTCCTTCAGAGGCAAAGCTGAAATAAGAACTGGTAAAACCTGTAAAAAACAAAAATAATGATTACCGAAAAGAGAGTTTTATCGATGACTAAAAATCATATTAGACACAGCGTAAAACTACCAGTTGATGTGGATCGTCTATTTCTCAAGGCTCCGGAAGCATTTCTAAATCACATCAGAAAGAACAATACTCTGATTCCAATTCACAAGAACAGCGTGAACCGAAAACTTTGACACGGATTTATTACATGGATTGTGGAAACCTATGGTACAAACCTGATTCAAAGGAAGCGCATGGGGACTTGTCCTGATCATGCGGGCAACTGCTCCAGCTGCATTATCCCTGGTCCCATTGTCTTCTCCAGCTCCAAAAAGAGGATGCAGTGCGACTAGGATGTTGTTATAGTGTCTAGCACAATGAAAGTTAAGAAACCTCTGAACATTCTGATGCAAAATTAACGTAAGAATTTACCTCTCAAGCTGACTGTCAGTTTTAGGTTTGGTCGATTAGGAAACCATGTAAAAACAGTACCCCTGGACGTCTCCAGCCAAAAATTATTTGATCTGTTGGGGAAAGGATACGGGAGTGCAATATCTCCACCATTCTTGCACAACTCGCCAATGCAGTATGCTGCGTTCCGCCGATTCGTTGCATCTGGCGACGTCAACTCCTTGAGAGCAATCGGCATTGTGATCTGAACACGTCATGAGAAAGGACTTAAGAGCTGCAACAATAGATGGATAAGATCGTGTTTGTAAAATCGATGGTTGAACAATCACCATTCACAATAATGAGCTCTATAATAGAGGTGTAAATATGGTCATATTCCAGACCTCCACATAAGGCGTGATAACATTTCCGATCTCTTTTGCCACCTCAGCAACGCAGGCAACTGCCATCGTCCGATCATTGGGAGGACGCGATGCTTTCTGCACGTCAATAGAGCATGGGTAGCGCTCATTAGCAACCAAGCAGGAATCGATTTGAAAAATCGATCAAAATTCCTCGTAAAAGATTCGAACACATTCAAAATACTTCCAGTCTGGTCACTGTAGAAATATAAAAGACCAGTGCTAAAGAAGGGAACACCAAAACTCTAAACTATGTCACCACTAATAAAGATGTTCATACCGCAAATTTCATCAATGGCTCAAAGAATGGGCGAAATAGCGGCTCAAATGCAGCGCCCATGCATTTTCCCAATGCTGGCAGAATGTCTGTCACAGCATCGATGAGAAGCTCATCGTGCTCCATGTCATCCTCATCACCTTCGCTGTCAGTGTCTCCTGTTTGTTGACAAACAGCTTCCTGACGAAGCAAACAAAGAGTGGCCTCACACAAAGGTGTAATAACTGCCAATGCCCACACGCGCGTTAGCAAAAAAGTGCACTCAATCAAGAGGCCCAGGAATCAAAACTTGAGGGTTGCTCCCACAAAAGGAACACAGCAAACCCCATGAAGTGGATAGAGAAGCAAGTCAAAAATCAAGAGTGAACGAAAGACTAAGAACATAAAATATCACTCGAAGGAGATCCACATGATTTGATTACGATACTTACACTGCTGTATGCTATCAGCGGAGACGGTCTTCACAACTTCTGCTGTGCTAGTGCACACTTGAGACACAGTGTCTTTATCGTCATCCTCATTCATCAGTTTGATGTACTGCTCCATAATCAGATCTGCCCAAAGATACATATTTAACGTAAGTGACTTGGAAAGTTCGTAAATGACTAAACAATCACGTCAATCAAATGCGCAGCATTAGAATTCGTTGCTCTATCCGAGATTGTACACAGGCAGGCATCACTCACCAAGAACATGTTTAACTTCTGGAGACATCTGCAAAACCAACAGAACCAGCATCAGCAGTGTCGACAACCTACTAGAGCAAGAAACTTTTAAATTAACCAATTGTAAATTCTCCAAATCCATCCTAACACAAAATACAAAGTCTCACTTACGGGATCACTAGGAAATGCTGCTCTAGTTGCAGTAAGTAAATCTGTACAACCATCATCAAGTAATCAACAAGTCAGAATCAACTCTTGAAGGCAAAATACTGAGCATCACTCAGAAAAAATATCCTCTACAATCTCCTCATTATATAAGAATTGATCAGTGCAGAAGTATGTTGGTCAACATACGTTGGTAAGCGAGAACAGCCTGAATTCTCACATCCTCGTGAAAGTAGCCAGAATGCTTCTGCATGACCTTCAATGTTTCTTCCAAGAACCTGAATACTGTCAAGGTAATGACTTGCGTGATATATAAGGCCAAGTTACCGCAGCCAACGACTCCAGAGTAAAGCTGAAGTCACAACTTAAAAGAGTATAACTCGCTTAGCAAGCAAGTATCTAAAACTGCTATATTAGACAAATGGAGAAAATAATCCTTGGACGGATATAGCAAGAAAGACAGAAGGACTGCAATGTATGACATTCTGCACCACACTGAGCAATAAGACTGGGAAAGTCCCTCTACTTACAAGACACTCACAAAACAATCAAAGGAGGATACGGCATGAAAGCGCTTTTCGTGTGAAGGGCAAAGAGACCAAGAGCCTGCGTGGCAGCTGCCTTCTCATCCAGAACACCCGTTCGAACACTGAAATTTCGCACTCTCTTGTTGTCGGTGTCTTCATCCTCATCGGAGGAAAGCCCTCCAGCTCCAAGATTGTCATCACCGTCGGAATCAGCCAACTCAAATGCTGTCCCATCATCCAGGTTGCATGATTGTAATGCAAGATGCACTAAACGAGGCAAATACTGCAAAAATTATACCACACAGAACGATATAAGCACAAATTCATATAGCGTCTATGAGATATAAGTAGCAGCTCATGTGAACATGCGACTATATGCACACTGAAATGAATATAACAACCAAAGCAAGCAATCCAGCAGAAAACTTTTCGGGAACTAGAAAAAGTTTGACATCGGACTCAGGTCATACCGGAACCACTCCCTCTTCCAGAATTTCTGCAACATGGCTGAAAAAGCCATGCGTATATTCCCGCAATTCACTGAAGTCTAATTCAAAACCCTATATGCAGCCAAAAACCAAAATTAAAAGCTGGTAAAGGCACAAGGCAACAGCATGCGCTTGAAAATTACGAAAGTAGAATAATAACTTCTCAAAGTCTAGGTGGCAAACTAGATCAACAATAATTAGAACAGGAACATGTGCGATCAGTCATAGTTATAACCAAAACTCAAGCAGCTAACAACAGAACTCTGATTATTGTGTTTGGAATTCTGTAAGCCCACCTCAATTGCAGCCTCGATGAAGCTTGGAAGAACTGGACCAATAATATTCCGTCCAACAGCCATGCCGATGATACCAACCAACTCCGTAGCACGCGCCCGCGCTGGTAAGTCTTCATCTTTTGTCAAAGTCATGAAGCCTTGCATAAGATGTAGAACGCGCTCGGTGTAAGGAACGAACGCAACCTCAGCAGCGGATGCAGCTGAACCTATGGCAGACTACAACACAGATTGGTTTTAGCCCAGTTGCTCAAGAATCGTATTGCTTTAAGCATTATCAAATACGTTCATCTTTGAAAGATAGAAATATCGCAACCCTATATTGAAGAGTAAAGCTTAGCACAATGAGAAGTCTCGCAGATATACCATGCAAGTCTCCTGAATATCTCGGCGAGGGCTTTGCAGAGCCTCCAGCAGTTTCTCCATAAGTGGACCCAAATAAGGTAGAATTTCTTCCTTAAGATTCTCACAAAAGGCTGCAAGAGCATAGAAGGCCTTCTCCTGCAAGATAAAATTCTAGGTCAGACTAGTGCCTGATTAATGCGATCTGCATTTTGTCTCATAAAAATGCAGCAAACGGAAAGAGAAATTTGACCATTTTATTATCAACAGAATGTTTACCTGAACATCCGGAACTGCATCACTGAGCACCGCAAATATGCAAGGGAGAACACGCTCATAGTGCTCACTAATCTCAGGCTGTAGGTGCTCCGCAAATTGACCAAGTGCAAAGCTAGCAGCACCGCGCACTCCCTACATATCACCAAAAGAATCTGTCAGACTGAGTAATTAATACATCCTTAGACTTTCATATGCACTTCTACCAAGCATCCATCAACTGCCAGGACAGGGCTTAAAAAGACTACGTTCACGATAGTGCAAAGATAAGAGCTGAAGCAATCATTCTTCAAATTAAGATGAATACATGAGACCACTGTGAGCCAAGACACAGTCGACAACATACAAATTATAACGCACCTGCTCCTTGTCCTTCAGGGATTCCAAAACGAGTGAAAGAACGTCCTCAAGCCGAGTCTTCATGACTTCGTAGCAACCTTCGGATATCACACCCAGTGACATAACTGCTGCATCCCGATAATTAGGATCCGAGTTGTGAAAGTTGGATACTGCAAAATGCATGACGGGTGGGAAGACATGCTTCTTTGGGAGGCTTGTAGCCATAGTATCGAGAACTTCAGCTGCTGCCCTTTCACATGCAATATCATCTTCATTTGTTCGAGAATCAGGCTCTGCTAGAATAGGGCAGATGACTGCTAGAATTTGCGAAACCAACTTGTGCTTTACCAATGTCTTGGGCTTGTACTTGGCCAACCATGATAAAATTTGAATAGCCTGCATAGAGGTAAACGGGGCCTTATAATTAATGCTAAGTACACACTTAGCACTGAAAACACAATGAACTCTCAGACATTATACGGAGCTTCAACTACATGAGCAAAACCGAACTAGCCACATTCTAATACTACACAATGGCGCCAACCTTGACGTCCAAAATAACTTCTCAACTTGCCTCACTACCCATTGAAGTATCATGAATAAATACTTGACCATACCAATACAAAATAACAAAAGTGAATTCAAACAAAAGAGATCAAAAGGGTTTGATTTCACCTGGTGACGTGTGTTGGCTTCAAGGTGCTTGTTCGAGCAAACTTCAAGTGCAAATTGTACTATCACTGGAATGGTGGGCCCAAGAAGAGGAGCAGGGGATTCAACTAATTCATCAAAAATCTCGAAGGCCAGAATAGCTACGTCTTCATCACCATTGGCAAGGCACAAGCGAGAGACGTTCAAAATTGGAGGAATCAACTCGCGGAACATTAACTGCAAACAAAAAGGTTCAGACACTCAGTTGGCAGTAAGATTACACGGGAGAAATAAAGCACTAAAAGTCACAAATTCTGAGGATCAAGTTAAAGAACCTTGATCAATGTTCACATCACGTATCTAAACTCCAAACTTGATTCCTCAAATTGATAAAGCAGAAGAACCAGTACTTACCACTTCCTGCTCTGTTTGGATGTAGCCCACAAGTGCTCCAACAGCCCTGCATCCAGTGAGTAAAAGCGTAATTAAAATATGGCCGTGAACAACTCATAAAAGACGTCGTAATCGGTCACATTACTAAGATTTGAACTCTAAGAGCAAGATCAATGCAGCGTACTGACATCGACTACAGATTCGTTCATCGCAAGTTTAGTATAACGAGTATAGTCTTGACGGGTAGCTGTCCAAAAAAAAAAAAATCGTGAACAGGCATACCCTACGTACAGGATCATAATATAAATATCCACATAATATCAATAAGGTATCAAATACGTGTCCAATTCTGAACATATAATGTCGTTGTGTTCAAAATAATATAGGTGTGTCTTCAACTTGCGTGTTTGTCGGTTAAAAAGTCCAATCAAAACTCAGAGATAGAGTATATCTCACTTGAGAGCAGCCACCCGAACTCGGTTGCTGTGTTGATCATTTAGACCACTAATGAAAACGCTTTGAAGAGTAGAAAAATGAGGCCGGAGCAAGTCGCCGATAGTCTCCGTCAAAGAGCTGAACAGAATCAACGCCACCTGTTTCAACGATAAACAAACCAATTAGAACTCTAAAGATTATATTTATAGGACTACATACACAAATATCACTTCACGAACAGTAAACCAATCATCCATGAACAAATACTTGACTGCCAATGAATCATCTACGATTGCATCGTATGGAACCAGCAAAAAAACGGCCATGACGAGTTCCTCCTGACTTGTGCCATTGTAGACCACCCAGATTGATTCACGTAAATTAAGCAGCAGCCTCCAAGTATGACACTGTTGATATATCTGCAGAAGAGTTCACAACTCTTGCTGGACAAAGTCTTACTTCGCGGTGATCCTCCTGAGCACTCTGACTGCACTGATGAAGGAACGGCAAGAGTTCAGGCCACTCCCCTGCCGGCACGGCATGCTTAGCTACTACACTGACGACGTCCGCGCTTGCTCTTCTGACAGGGGGACTGTCAAGCAGACAGGACAAAATGTTAGACAAGTGATCGCATCATGGCATAATCTAGATCTTCCCTGCCCTTGAAAAAATCACAGGAGCGCCATATTCTAGTATGACCTAAACCCTAGCGCAAATGGCAAAGTTCTCTCCAAAACAGAGCAACTGAGCAACCAAACAATTGGAACTTAACAACGTTTGCAAACAATCTATGCGGTAAAAGCCTAGCAATACTTGATACGATCGGCCTCAGATACTCGCAAGTTGAACAATTCCGAGGAGCTCTTACTCGAATACCAGCATAAATTCATGTTTCCGCTAAGTCAGCCAGTTTATTTTCCAATCAATTCACGGTTTGCACTATTCGATCCTGAAACAAAAACTTAAGCCCTAAAGCGATCCGACTTAACGTAGAATATCAAAGTACGATCTCCTCACGACAACAATAGAAAATATAAAGCTGGAAATACAAAAAGTGCCTCGCCTGTAATTCTTTCGATCAAAACAACCACGCCAAGAACAAAAACCTCGCTGATTGATGATTGAATCAAAAACAAAACTGTAGATCTGGATTCTAAATAACCTAAACATTACTTCAACAACAGCAGAAGGAGGCTACAAAAATCCTAACTCTCATTGGAAATGAATAAAATATAATAAAATATAACACAAATAGCTACACCACAATCACAGTCCGCAGGCTCTGATCACAAAACTCACCTATTCTCCAAGGTGATGCTCTCGAGCAATGTAGACTTAACGCTATTCCGCACCTCGGGAGACAGCTGCATCCAGTGCCCGGTGATCTTCTTGCGCAGCAGCACGGCGGCCAATTGGCGCACCTCGGGGAACTGCGAGCAGCGCACATGGTGTAGGAGCGCCGGCACGAGCTGCGGGTCCTTGGAGAGACGGCGGATCTGCTCCTCGGCGTGCTTGCGGCTGGCGTTGTCAGGCACCAAGAATTGCGTCAACAACACCTCGAGCTGGTCCATGACGACGACGACGACGACGACGACGACAGCAGCAGCGGCGCCTCTCTCTCTCTCTCTCTCCACTTCCTCCTCCTCGAGAGAGCTTGAGCTGCCGCTGCAATCTCAAGCTCTGCAGTTCTCTCCGCAATACTAATGCGACGGCTTCTCTCTCTCAAGGGTTTAGGGGACGGCTCCCGACCCCCGGACGTCCGCGCGAAACCCTCCGATACAATTCTCCCATCCTTCCGACCCCCGGCCGCCGCCTCGTGATCGCCCTATTTCCTCAAGCTCAATTAAAATAATTATAGTGTTTCATGTTTCATAGTTTTAAATAATTAATTTTTACGGATAATAATATTCGATATTAAATTAGTATCGTTGATTCTTTAACAACACACATTTGATATAAAGCAATTATTAGTGAGCAATAGATCACACTATGGACATATAGTTTTAGGAATTCTCCTTTCATATGCAAAAGTTGAAAATATTTCATACAATCTTCAAAGTTTGATATCCACCTTCATATTTGATATTTGACTTTGAAGGCTAATTACTACATAATTTGAATATAATAAAAATTAAAATAAGAGATTTCCCAAAATATTTTATTAGGGACAATGTTTTTTTTTTTTTTAAAAGGGTTTTTTTGTTCAAGTTCAAGGGCCCTGCCCAAAAATAAATAAAAATTCCCCCAAGGTGAAATGGGCCTTTAGGGGTTAATTATTTATATGCAAGTCCATTACAATCATAAGCAAGTCCATCATGCAACCATAACACATAGATCCATAATTTGAAGTGAACTTTAGAATTATCAACTTGGACTATTATATGATTTTTGCAAAAAAAAATCCATTGTTGGACGAATGCAAAATAAATTTCATTGAAACACTTCTAATAATAATATTATGTAAAGAAGTCAAATCCTAATTGTTACCTATTTTATTACTTGAAAAACTTATTATGGTCTACCACTACATATTAAATATAAATTACAAAATATGTTTTAAATTTAAAGTATAAATGTATGAAATCTAAGTGTTAAAGTGAAAGTAAAGCTTTACCGAAAAAGTAAATGGAAACCAATTCTAACTTGTGGACCTAAACTGACGAGGAGCGCTCGAGGACGCGCAGACACAACCGAGTGGGTTAGACGGTTTGCCAGGTAGGATTAGGCGCGCCCACTGAGGGTTAGCCGTGTGGCCTGCGAACATAGCCCCTGTACGAATTCATGACATTAATCTCTAAATAAAAATGGAAGTTTATACTTTAAGACTTGCTCAATTATTATAAAAATTGATAGAAAAATATTTGAATTGCCTTAATATTTAGGTTGCAATAGGATAAATAACCTTTTTTAAAACATTGTATGGAAATATGCTCATTAATAAGATAAGTTTTACTGATAGTTTAATATATGGATATTTGGGCATTTAATCCCTAAAGTTCTTTGCAAATTTCTTGCCAAAAACACTTTAAAACTACATATTCTAGTACAAAGAGAAGGGAAGAGCAAAAAAACTTCAATTACTATTTTAAACCATAATATCTCAATTAAGAGTAAAAAAAGAACAAATAGTAATTTTTTCAAATTTTTTCAGTATGGATTAGAAGTTATAGTATTTTGAAATGGAAAACATAGTCATTTTTGGACCATTCAAAATAGGATCAGCACACATTGTTTCCTCTTTTAAAAATATCTCTTTTCTTTAGAGGTAATTTTACTAAATAAAAGTAGAACTTATAAGCTATACTTTCCCCAAATTGCAAATGTCACAAAAGTGTGTAGCATTCTCAAAAAAGTCTTGCAAGTAGAAGGGGTTCAAAACTTGTTTATTTGCATTTTGTTTTTTTGTAAATTGAGGATCTTGAATTTTTTTAATTCAAATGGCGAAAATAAAGTTTCATGCTTCTTTTCAAAGTGGAAAAATCAAAAGTGCAAAAAAAAAAATCTCTACCTTTTATTTGGCAAAGAAGAAGTTTTTTTGCACCCTTCCTGAAATGGTGTGAAAACTTTGATCCTTTTTAAACAAAGATATCAATTTGAAAAGTGGTTTTTTTTTAAATCATCAAATGGTATGATATTAGCTTCTTGTACAAAAAATTTCATAAATAATGGAGTGTTTTTGCTATGCTTCCCAAGGTGCCCAACGAGTAGGAATTTCTACTTTGGGCATCATATCTTTTTTTCCAATGTCCAAATGAAAAAAAAAATTAGATCCCCATGAAGCTTTGACATTACCACACCTTTAAAAAAAGTTTCAATAAAATTAAAAATTGACATTATAAGAGCCTGCCTAAATCCTCAAAAAACCCGTTTTGGGACAATTGTAGTTTAGGGGTTAAAGAATGGCAACAAATTCAAGCAAGTATCTTTTTTCATCATTAAAGATAAAAGTTTTATTTTCTACATCCTACAACAGATTGGACACCACATATTTTAGATTTCATGTTGTGATGAAAGATCAATAGCTCAAAGGCTCCCAATAGGCTTCCAACAAGTTTCTACAATACAATTGGATCACATTGGAATTCAACAATATAAACATACATTTGATGCTTGAATTAACTTGGTTGTTTTGATGATGAAAAATTTAGGACATGATTGAGTTGTTTCAATAATTCTATTTCTACAACATATTATTCATTACTTGGATAAATGTGTAGCCATTATTGCCTCTTTGGAGCCATCTCAGTAGAGGTTCTAGAAAAATAATAAAGAGGTATGGGCTCAATGTATCTCCTTGGATGGTACCACGTTGAATGGGAATAGGGCGTGTGTTACCAAAGAATTCTCCAGTGTATGTAGTGGTAGATTGGGAGTATATATTACCAACCAATGTGACTGCGTCTTCCGGGTACCCAAGATCACTCATAATGGCTAGCAATCGAGGGTGGTCAATGGAACCAAATGCGTTTTTGAAGTCAATGTAGAGTATGTAAATGTCTTTATTAGTGAATTTTGCATCCTCAAGAGCTGCTATGAGGGTTTGAAGTTGTCGGGTGGTACTTCTCTCGGCTCTAAACCCTTCCTGGCTTTCGTGTAGTATTTGGTGTTTTTCCCCATAGGCCGATAATATTGATGTTAGTGTGCTAGTATATAACTTGTAAATGGTGTTAGCTAAGGCAATAGGTCGGTGGTTAGGTAGCACGGATGGGTTGCCTTTTTTTTATAATAAGATTGTTAGACTTGTTTTCCAAGATGCGGGAATGGATTTTTGTTTGTAACAGTGAAGGAAGAATAGTGATAGGAGGTCATGGAATCTTGGAGGCATGTTTTTTAGAATTGAGTTAGGTATATGGTCCGGTCCGGGGGCTTTGTTGGTTCCCAAATTTTTTAGGCACATGTCGTATGTGTCTCTATTATAATATGTGTGGAGGGGTATTGTCGGTTCGCCTCTTTTATCAATGGTAAATCCGTCCAAATCATGCCACGGATATTGTCTAACTCCGCACGTGCATGTAGGTGTATGTTGTGGTTGGAGGTGGCATGGGGGGGTGGATGGTCTATTATTTATGGATTGTTGAAGATGTATTTCGTTTGCGATGTCATCGGGGCTTGTTAGAATGTTATTGTTTTGATCCAAAATATAGTCTAGTGGCAGGTTTGTGTTATTTTTAAAGACTTTTCTATTAATATTTTTTGGGCTAGTTTCGTATAATTGACGGTATTTAGAAATGGATTTTTTGATACATTCTCTTGCATATTTTGTAGTAATTTTCCGAGCATCTTTGTTGGTAGTTTTTGCAATGATTGCAATGTCTTTTAGCCACTCTTCGTGAGGGGTATTGGGTGGTGGTATTTGTGGGATTTGAGGATGACGTAGGTTTTGTAGTTCGGAGAGTATGGGGTGGGTTTGCCAGTTTTGGATAGTTTTGGCAATGTAAATTGTTTTACGAATAGTGTGGTATGTGACAAGATGTTGTTTCCACTTTTTGGCTAGTTTTCTCGGAAGATACCCTCCTTGTCTTGAGGTTTGAGGTGTGAGTTGTGGGATCGGGGGCGCTTTACAGGTTTTTTCTAATATAGTAGACATTTCATTAATAATTTTGTCAAGAGTTGTGCAGGCTTCTTGCCATTGAATGTGTGTGAGGTATTGGTGGTTAGAAAGAATACCTGTAAGGGAGTCTATTTGTAGTGAGTTCTTTTCAAAGAATATTGTATTAAAGTTATCAAGGTTTTCTTTAGGGATAGGGTTTAGTATTTTAATATCGTTCAAGTTGATGGTTGTGGGAGGTCTACTTATAAGGGTGTTGTGAGGTATATTGAGTTGGATTGGAAAGTGGTCCGAGTTTAAATTGGTTGTGGTATTGGTGTTAGATGTATATCGGGTATGGTTAGGTGTTTTAATGTAAAATCCATCAATTAGGCTAGTGTGTGTGTAGTTAAGTCCACCTTGACGAGAGTATTGTTTATCGGTTGGGATTAGATGTAATTCTAGGTCAGCCGTATAATTATGCCATTGATAATCTATGTCAAGTGGGGGGGTAACAACCTCTCCGTTTTGTCGTCCAATAAGGGCGATATCTCGATTAAAGTCTCCGCAGAGTATTATTGTATGGTTGGTGTGTGTATTTATTTGTGAGGTGATGGAGTGTTGGATCTCCGGAATAAGCCTAGAGTCTTCTATGTGCGAGGGTATGTATAAATGGAGAATGAGCCATGGTTGGAGGGGACGATTAGTAATTTCAATAATTTCAAGATATGGTGATATATTAGCCGGGGTAGGGATTTTAGTAATATTCCCGAGGAAGGCATATGATTGGTGTATGAGCATGAGTAGACCACCTCTTGCCGGTGTGTATGGCCTCCGTTGTTGAATACACCGTGTGAGGGAATGAGTGTTATTAAATATGAGTTTGTAATCGGGAAATATTTTTTGGATGTATTTTGTGGATTTAGTAGCGGTTATTTTAGTTTCTTGTATGGCAATTATGGCGGGTGGAATGTTGGTGTGGGTGGTTAGATTTTGGATGCATGGTAAAGTAGTGTTTAACGTTGAGGCGTTCCATGTAGTTATGTATGTGTTTCTGTTATCTATATTGTCGTGATTACAAAGTGGGGGGGATATGTAGGCGGGTGTCGGGGTGGGGTGCGTGTAAGCTTGAATTGGTTCAAAGCATCTAAGAGCTTCTAGGATAAGATTGTGCGGGAAGTAGGGAAATTTGAGTTGTAGTTCATCGGGGGAAGGGGGTGAGGTTTGGCTATGGATAAAGTTATATAAGTCATTATGTAGAGAGGTTTTGTGTTCAACAAGGTGTTGATTTACTTCTAGGAATTTAGTGTATGAGTGGGTTGTATTTATATGTCTTTCAGGTGGATTATGTAGAGAGGATAGGGTGTTTAGTAGTATATTTGTCCAGTTTGTTGGATTTGTGTTGGTAGGATGTTGGTTGATGATATTGTTGCATTCGTCTATTGAGGGGTGGAGGGTGGTAATTATAGCAAATAAGATATGTGTGGATGGGTGGTTGTTTTTGAGGTGTATATAGCCGGAAATGTTGGGGTAGAGGCTGGAATAGGTTTGGTGAAGAGAGTGATTAATATTTAGGAGTGGCGCAAATGAGGATGCTAGATGTTGATATTCGGGGTGGAGTTTTATAATATTCGGAATGAAATAATTTTTTGATAATCTTTTGTGTGTATTTGGATGGTTGTGGAATACATTTGGCATTGGGCCGGGGTTAGTTTCTACATCTCCGCAAAGTATAATTAATAGTTTGCACTGGATAACGTTTATGGTTACTAGTGGGCGGAATGTGGAGTGTTGTTGTTGTTGTTGTTGTTGTTGTTGTTGTTGTTGTTGTTGTTGTTGTTTTCTTGATTGTTAATTTTTAAAATTTGTTTGTTAGTATATATATATACTATTTTTTTCTTTTTGCATGGGTCTTTATATATATTTATAGTGTATGTTTTAGTATATATATATACTATTTTTTTCTTTTTGCATGGGTCTTTATATATATTTATAGTGTATGTTTTAGTATATATATATACTATTTTTTTCTTTTTGCATGGGTCTTTATATATATTTATAGTGTATGTTTTAGTATATATATACTATTTTTTTCTTTTTGCATGGGTCTTTATATATATTTATAGTGTATGTTTTAGTATATATATATACTATGTTGTTATTTATTGTTGTAGCGTTGTTTAACGCTATTAGTTTGACGTATCCATCTTGCTTTCGATGGCTCGTTGTTCTCTTTCTGATGCTTGTGTCTCTGCTGCCATGATGGTTGCGATGAGTTGTGACCGAAGAGTTGACATTTCTCCTCTGAGAGATTTGACCGTGTTTGCTTGCACCATGTCTGCGTATTGCCTTGCTTCTTCAACGATTTCACCTTTCATTGTTTTCATTTATTTCCGCAGTTGTTGGAGGGTGATTCCATTTCCTTTGTTTGGTCCGTTCTCCATAGCAATTACTACATTTGCTACGGCCGAGTTGACATCCGTGAAGCCAAGTCTTGTTAGTTCCTCCGAACTAGGCTTGTTGCTACCATCGAGGCTCTTGGGATGAGGGGTAAACATGATATATTTGCCATGTAGTTTTTTACTTTGTTTGACATATTTTTTACATACGGCCACATTTAGACACTCAATATTGCAAGTCCCAACATGACAGCCATGCTCGAGTTTGAAGAATGTATCTACCACATTCTCCTCCCCAAGTATGGATTTTAACCCTTCCACAAGCTCTTTCTCATTTTTTGTTTTGTTAAGGTTTTTTGCTATGAGGATAAGGCAATTCTTTTTTGCAATTTCATCCTCGTCCATTTTCCGGGTTGCAAAAATGGGGACAAAGATCTCATTATAGAATGAGACCTTGTAGTCCTTAATTTTGGCAGCTTGTTCCGGGGAAGGAGTTTTGAGCCATGCAAATTCAGAATTGGCTTTCTTTTCCACTCCAATGATTTCAAAATCGTAAGCCCTTGCAAAGCCATCTTTCACAATCTCTGCATGTAGGTCGTATGATTCTATGTTCACAAGATTTTGACCAGTTATTTTAACTAATAAAAGATGTGAGAAGGCCAAGGAATCGTATGACTTGCATACTTTTCCTTGGTGTGGAAGTCCTTCGTTCAGGGTGAGAATGAAGGGTTTTAGCCCTTGCAACAACTCTTTCCCATCAATGTTAGGGTTTTTTAGGTGCAATTTGACCACACCAGTCCAATTATCGGATTGGTGGTGGCAAAAGACCGCTATCGGTTCCTCAATACCCGTCCCTAGGGGGATCTCCATGTTTTTCAGTCTAATTTTCACCATTTCTATCACAACGTGCTTTGACCATATTTGGCTCCCCAATTCAAAGTGGATGGATATTTGATAGTCCAAGGCAAAGCCATTTTCATCCACCTCAACTTCACTTGGAAGTTGAGTGAGGTTGAAGTGGTTGCCATCCTTTCCATCCACTCTTTTGGTGGGCCATTCCTCTTGGAGGACAAATGGAAATGAGGGCATAGCCTCCAGACTTTCAGCTGCATAACTTCCTCTCAATCCATTCTTCTCTAGTTCTTCTACTGTAGAACTAGCCACTTTTTTACCTCCATTTTTTTTTGCTATTATGTTCATAGTTTGAAAACCTAGCCAGTATTTGGTAGAAGGCAAACTTGTTGCCTTCACCTTTTTCTGGGTGGTGCTTACAATTGCTAATGTGTTTTGAGTTACATTCACATGGCATGCATTTTCCTCATGCACATCAACAAAAAGTCTTTTGGAGAGTGTAGTGGTGGATTTTGGTTGAGACATAGTATAGGGATAAGGGAGAAGAATGCTACTAGAGGGTGTTACTTCAATATTTGTCCTTACCTTCTTGTACTTAACATCTCCCCTCAAAATACATTGAGGGCTTGTTGATGTTAAGGTGTTCAAGAAGGTTTGGGGGATATCAAAGTGAGCAATATGCAAACAATGAACTTGCCACCTATTCAAGCATAGTGGGTAAGAGTGACTAGTGTTTAGACGTCTACTGACTCGTACATGGACACACACACTGGAGGTGCCAAAATGATGGTCACCTCCCCAAGTAATTTTTTTTTATATTAAGGATTGTTTGGATGCCCATAGGTTTACATAATAAACCAAATGATAGCAAAGAACATATGATGGGAGTGAGGTTGATAGAAGAGTAAAACCTGAATATACAGTTTCGATTTGAGTGTTGTGGGTCTTGTCACTAGACTGGTCAGTCCACCTTGCTGTAACGCCAAGTTTGAACTTGACGCTCTTGATGATGGCACGTTCTGGTAACTGTTGTCCTCCCTTGGTGTGTTGTGAATTTGGCCCAGTGCCGTAGGTTCCTCTTCTCGACCAGCGTGTCTCTGGACTAGGGTTCGAGACACCGCCTGTGCAACCCGTTCCACAGCGCACCTCTTGTGCTGGGTGGGGGCCTGATGCGCGGCTGCTTTCCCTTGGCTTCTGGCTCCTACTCTACTTCTCTTGGTCTTGTGAGTGCTTCGGGTTCTTCGTGGCCGCTGTCTTCTTGATCTCGGAGACTAGTGGTACCCTACGGATCCTTCGTCTTCTGTTGTTGACGATGGCTCTTGGGCACCTCGGCCGTCTCTTTCAGCGCGCTACAGTTGGGCTTCTATGATGTTGTCTTGCGTGAGCTTCGGCGTGCGCTACAGCGTGCGTGGCGTGTCTCTAGAGGTCGGTGACTTCGCCTGAGTGGATCCGATGTCGTCTCTTTGCAGATCTCTGATCGTTGTCGGCGCTTCTCATGTCTTGTCTTTCGCTGCGCAGGTTCGTCACGTCATCACCAGGTCTCCAGTCTTGTCTTGTGTGCGTCGTGTGTGTCTGTTGGTTGTTGTCATTCCGAGTGTGCTGTAGATCTGCTATTTTAGAGAGGTTAGTATACAATTGAATCCATTGCGAAGTACTACAATACCTAAACTGTGTTAGGGAAGAGAGGGGACTGTAGAATCTGTGAAATGAAAGGAAAAGACTGAGTAAGAGGGGGAGATATTCTTCACTGTGGTGGATCGCTGAGTCTGCAGCAATGCTCGTTGGAGGTCCTTGCCGTTGTTGTTGCTCAAGTGTGTGCCAGGAGACTGTAGGTCCTAGGGAGTGGCCAGGGTCCCTCGGGATTGAGCACGCTAACTTCCTGTCAATAGAGAGTGTGTTAGAGAGAGGGGTGTAGGAAGAGCGAGGAGAAGAGGGATGCTTCGATGGAGGTGGTAGCGTTTTATGTCTTGATAAGTGTGCTTGGGGTGTAATGGATCCTTCTGTTGGTGTTGGATGCATTTTCCCTCTCTGTTGCTGGCGGCTAGGGTTGTGTGGAGTTGCTGCCCCTACGATTTGGTCTTGGTGGCTTCGGCGGCTGGATTTGAGATATGAGGTACCTACTTTCTCCTCTTGGTCTTTTTTGGGGATGTTGCCGTTAGGGTTTTGACTATTGTGGTTTGTCTTGCTGCATGTTTTGATATGACTGTTGGCAGCTTGGTCTTGGTGCTGTAGGGACTTGTTGAGGGTTAAGGTAGTGACCATGTTTCTGCAGATGTTAGTATTTACTTTTGAAAGAGGAGTGCACAAGAGAAACCACGAAATTGGTATAGGGGGGCGTACCTGAATTATTACGTACCTGTATTTTGAGGCTGGGCTTGGATCTTGATTTTGTGTTGGGTTTGTTGTTCTTCATGAGGCTTGTTGTGTCGTGTTGACGTTTGTTGTTGGTGATCGCAGGTGAAGGTGCCAGGCTCGGTGGCGGTTGTGATTGCCGCTCGGACTTCTTGCACTCGTCCGAAGCCTCTGCGCGTTGAGGTTGGTTCTTGTGTTGAGGACGCCTGTTGTTGTCTCCTGACTCCTGGGCTGCTGCTGCCTCCAGCTGCTGTTGTTTCCTGGCTCTTGTATGTGGGTTGTCTTGTCTGGTGGTGTTTTGGTTGGTGATGCCACGGGTACAATAGCCGCTGGGGTCCCAGAGGAGGTAGAGCGTTGGGAGGTCCATCGTTGTGATCCATGAGCATTTCTCCTCGCTGCGCATGTGTGCCGCCATAATGAGAGTCGGTCCTAGTCTCCTTAGACTGAGGATGTCGTTACCGGTGTTGAGTACGATGGCCTTTGCTCTTGTCATTCCAGTGTACCATTCTTGTTTACTGCAGGGGCAGACTTCATCATTCGAGCTTGTGCTCGCGCCATCTTGTATCCGGTGTTTGTGATTACGTCTCTGTGCTCTATTCTTTTCGTACCAGATGAGGGTTCTTCGGCATTCCCTGTTGGCATGGGGCAGAATACATGTGCTTGTTAGAAAAAAGGTAGGTGGATGTACCTTTGTTAGTGATGGTGTTGTGCCGTTGAGACTCTTGTCTTTGGTGATCGTTTTGTTGGTCTTTGAGCTTTGACGTTGGTGTGTTGTCGTAGGTGGCTGCAGGCGTTTTGATGTTGTTCGGTTGTCTTTCTCCGGTTGCTGTTGTGTCATGTGTTCCTCGCATGGTTGTACTGGTCTGCATATTCTGTAACAACTATGTGGTTTCTTGTGTCGAAAATACTGCACGCATATAACATCAGCAAATACTAGAATGTTTCTACTAGTTATGTAAAAGCAATACTGGGGCAATTCCAAGTGCATAATACACATATACAACTTATCTGGTATTTGGAAGCGTAGGTCCTTGTGGGCAGATCTCGTGTCTTAATGTTGTCCTTGTGCATATTGTGGGCAATAGTCGACTTTCATGTGTGTGTGCTTGGATCCTAGCTGAGGAGGGGAGAAGATGTGGTGTTCCTAGTTGTGGTATGGTAACTAGATCTGGATCTGTATGTGCATGATTGACGTGGGAGGTGTAGTATCTAGAACTAGATCTAGGCCGACACAGAGCCCCACTTCAGATCTACTCTCCCATACTAGGTCTAGATCTCTTGCATCCCATTCAAACTTGTGACAACAGATCGAGATTTTGCAATCCCTGCCAACACTCTACACAACTTAGAACAACGCATAGCAGCAAAAACGAGGTGCACATTGGGATATGCAATGAGTCCCAGCACCCTCATTGCCATGTGCTTCGTGTTTGCGCCTAACACCTAAACCCCTCCTCACCAGGTTTTGCGGAGCAACTCACTCTTCATCATTTCCCACTGCCCTCCAAAAAAATTTAGGCTTCCAACGTATGATCAATGTAGAAAAAATAATGACAATAATAACAACAACAAGAATGTGTCTGAAGAAATTGCTCCGTTGTGAAAGGACTGTTGGGGTGGGTCCGTTTAGAGGGGCGTGGCAACCGGGTGGTGACCGGGGGAGGCGGTTGCGTGAAGATTCTGGGATGAGTCCGTTGAGCCACAGTTTGATTGGTGACCGGCTCTCCTCTCTCATGGAGCGTCGCTTTTGGAATTCATGCAGCATGATTGCAACAAGCTTTGGGTGGGTGGCTGTGACTCCAAGTAAAGGAGAGCCGCTGCAGCCACTTGGCATCACCCAAATGATAGAAGGGAAAAAAAATATCAAAATTCCAAAAAAGGGCCCTTCTTGAAAGTTCATTTGTGTCCAAAAAATTATAAATTTTGAAAAGGGGTGTCACTTTGCAGTGGCAAATTTTTATTCGCTGGGATGGTTTCATCTCTTTAGAAAGATCTTTGAATTTGGTGGCTTGAAGGCTCCAAAATCAACCCTTTTATTCCTTTTTTTCCGCTTGTTTCTTGTTTTTTTCCTTATGGGGGATGGATTTGTTTCATATGTTTCCAAAAAATCAGTTACCATTTATTCAGTTTTGCACACGTTTGTAATCTCTCCTGTAGTAGTATTGTAGCAAACTTGTCATAGATGTTTATTTATTCTTGAAAAAAAGGTGCATGTTTTTCATATACATCTTTTTAATTTTCTATCCGGTATTCGAGGAAAATCACCAAAAAAATAATTTTAATCAGCTTGCAAGATCAAAGTAATTATTCAAGTTATATTTGAAGCAAATTATCTCTGACCTTGCTATGATGCTACGATTCATGGAGAAAGAATTGAGTTATTTGTAAAGGGAACCGGTCTTTTGTCCTCCTTTTTTCATGCAAAAGGGAATCTAACCTGTATTTGAGTGTAGCCGCAAAGTAATCCTGTGAAAAAAATTCAGGGTTTGAGGGTTTTGAGGTGTTATTTATGGCACAAGTGGTACAAATCTCCCAAAAAAAAACAAGAACAATCATGAACGTCATGACACTCTGGCATGTATCCTACATCCTAGAGTTGTGCATGATGTGAAGGGTCAATGATTGCTTAAAATAAAAGCCAGGCACAAACTCGAGTTTGGGAATTCTAAGGCTCAAAAACTAGTCTATCCAGTGTTCTATTCTAGGTCTACAGTGAAACCCTGCCTGTGGACTCGGCGACCCTGGCTTTTCCATTTTACAGGTTAGAAACTGAGGATTTGGGATACTTTGCGGATAACTCTAATAGGGGTTGGAATTTATTATAAAGTTCAATGCGTATGCAATCAATTTTTTTAGGATGTGTCCTAGCTTTGTTGGTTTTAGGGTTCCGGCGTCTATTGGCGGTTTTAGTGTTGTTAGTGGACCGATTTCGTGTTTTTGGTTGAGCGAATTGGTGGTGTAGAGGTTAGGTTTTGCTAATGTTTGGCTTTGACGGTGGCGGATTTGAATTCAGAGTGATAGCGAGAGCGAGGAGGAGGAGGTTTCGGATCTTGAGGATGACATCCCAGTGGGAGGTGAGCCGGGAGGCGCGCTGGCGTCCAAGTACTTACAGGGGGACTCCGACAGCGATGAGTCGGAGGACCAGGGACCGCGGCAGGTGCGGTCCGCAAAGGATAAGCGGTTCGATGAGCTGGCGCAGACCACAAAGCAGATGAAGAATCACATGAAGATCAACGATTGGGTGCAGCTCCAGGAGAGTTTTGAGCGGCTGAACAAGCAGTTGGAGAAAGTGAACCGGGTGACGGAGTCTGCGACCGCACCCCGCATTTACATCAAGGCCCTGGTGATGCTGGAGGATTTCCTCAACTCGACGCTGACGAACAAGGAGGCGAAGAAGAAGATGAGCCCCAGCAATGCTAAGTCTTTGAACTACATGAAGCAGAAGCTCAAGAAGAACAACAAGCTGTTCGAAACTGATATTGAGAAGTTCCGTGAGATTTATTGATTTCTGGAGTGGAGGAAGTTGTAAGGACTTTGTCCGTCACTTTGTTCCGTAGCTACTTTGTTATGTTATCGAAGTGAAGTTGGTCATCAGTTTTGTGATCTCTTCCGTTATTATTCCATTTTGTGTCTGAGGAACTAGGGTTTTGTGTGATCTGATTCTCATCCACCAATCGTCACACTTCATTGTGCCTTCTACACTATAACGTAATGTAGCCTGTAACCCCTAAATGACAAAAGTTCCAAGGTGGGCTTTTGCAAGTCTTGGGCATGTTTCCATAGTTGCAATTTATATTTACAATTTGTGAAATTTTGTACAAAGATGCAAGAAGACAAGAGGGGATCTCTTTAACCCCTAAAGGACCGTGACATTTTCACTCCAAAAACACTTCAATTGTTGATTCTAGTGCAATGAGCAATGAAGAAAACAAAACTTTTCACTTATACTTTTAACCGTAGGATCTCACGTTAGACATACTAAGTAGTATACTTACAAAATTTCAAAAACTTTGACCGCACGGATTGAAAGATTATAGTGTTTGAAGTCAAGAAAATGGTTAATTTTCTTCCCAGCGTTTAGTGGATCATCAGACTTTGACTTCACTTGGTATCTAATTTTTACACTACACAAGGTCTAGTTTTCTTTCCATTGTGTTAAGCATGATGTTAGTTCCCTATACACTAAGATTTTTAGAGGTAGAGAAGAGGTGTAGCATATTCAAAACAAGTGTGCAAGAAGTGGAGGTTCAAAAATTGTGAATTCACGTTTTATTTTTTTGTGAACTCAATATGTTTTAGAATGATAATCCAAACGGTCAATAAGAAATTTTCCACCACATATTGTTTTTGAAAAAGTTAAAAATGAAAAATATAAAGATATCTAGGTTTTATGTAGAAAAGATGAAGTTTTTTTTCCTACTTACCTGAAACATGTACATCTTTTTACTTGAGTTAAAATGTATTTTTACTATAAATAATAGATTTTTTTTTTGTCATCTTCCAAGAAGGTAATATTCTCTACGTGTACAAAAAATCTCAATATCAATAGAAACTTCTAACAAAAGTTTTGGAGCTGCCCGGAGTCTTCAATTCAATTTTGAGTGGTACTAACTTTCAAACCATGAATCTCCCCCAAAAAAAAAACCTCCAAAAAGCTCTCAACAGGGAATATCTAGTATAAAATTTGAAAGAAAAGTGTATTTTTTTTAATTTTAGGTACCTGCCCAAAATCTAAAACACCCCTCTAAGGGAATTTGGTCCTTTAGGGATTAAACCATAATATAGACAGATGGTAAGGGAAGGAGGGTATCAACAAAACCTGGCCCCTATTTTTATGTTGGAAGGGGGCCCTATTTAGACCAAGGTGGGCCTTCCAAGGATAATTTGGGACTGCAGGACCCAAATTTGGCAATAAAGTCTCAAAAAAACTCTTAGACCACCGAAATAGAAAAAGCCAGAAAAAAGAGGCCTACCCCTGATCCACCATCCGTGACATCCATCTATATGCAATAAAGAGATTTGACAAGAGTTACATGGGAATTTTTCTCATTGAACCACTAGAAAAAGGTTATGCCATCTTTAAGGAAAACTTGTCGAATGTTGGCATGTTGGGCAATTTCTAAAACTTTTAAAGGGCACTCTAATGAATGTGAGATTTTCAATACTGACAAGTAATATTATTTCCTTTTATATTAAATTTGTTTTTGTCTTAGTGAAAAAAATAGCATATTAACCCTTTAGTGCCAAGGTGGTTGTTTTTGGGTCAATTCTAGTGCTTTCTGGGGTATAGCTCCTTCTGTGTAAGTTAGATGCATTTTTTTGTTGGAAATGTGTGTGGCACTAGTTCACACCCTTCAAATGGAACAATTTCTAGGTGCATTAGTGCAAACATTGTAGAGCTACAATGATTTTTGTGAAGTAGGGTCAACATAAAATGTACCCTATGTGTAGATATTGTTGTGCATTATGTACTAGCTGTTGTGTAGGATCTACCGTAGGTGAACCTCTGGTTCGGCACCTTAATGCCAAATAATTAATTAGACATTCGACATTCAAAATAACAATAATGATATTTTCGGGAAGAAATCATCGACTACTATATTTGGCTCGTTTTGGCATCCATGGGGATTGAACTCAAGACCTTGGGAATCCAAACCTAAGTGTTTATGCATGAAATGCCATGGATGAAGTCTTTTCCAAGCCTTAATCCCCTTTGATGTCTCTCAATGTGCCAAAATCTGTAAATATACATTTTTTACAATTTTGGCATTTTCAAAAAATATTTTTCCACTTAATTCGGCATGGGCTTCTCTAATTAATTTATGCCGGACTAGAGGTTCACCTACGGTAGTACACTTGTAGATTCTTTTGTGCCTTGTGACGACCTCCAATGTTAAGGGTTAACCAAAGTCAAACATTTTCACACATTGTCAAGCAAGGTACCAAAAAACTTCTTCTATTCCACATAAAACGTAGAGATCTTCATACTTTTTACTTTTTATTTCTTCTACAACAATTTGTGGTGTAAACCTTCTTATTGACCATTTGGATCATAAATCTAAAACATATTATGTTCACAAATATGTAAAACAAGAATTGGCAGTTTTTTGAACCTTCACTCTTTGGACAATTTTTTTGAATATGCTACACCCCTTTTCTACCTCCAAAATTGGTGTTGAAGGAGCTAATATCATGCTCAACATAATGGTATAGAATTTTGACCTTATGTAGCAAAGTTTGATGATCCACTCAACTAAGGGAAGAAAATGAACCGTTAATTCTACTTCAAACACTATAATCTTTCAATATTTGAGATTAAAATTTATTTGATTTAGTGAGTATGGTACTCAATAAGTCTTAATTTAGATTACATGGTTAAAAATGGAAATACAAGGTCTTGTTTCCTTCTTTACTCATTGCACTATAATCAATTGTTTTGAAATGTTTTTGGTGTGAAATTGTCAAAGAAATTTAGGGGTCAAAG
Source organism: Bryoerythrophyllum caledonicum (assembly GCA_963971425.1). NCBI lineage: Eukaryota > Viridiplantae > Streptophyta > Bryopsida > Pottiales > Pottiaceae > Bryoerythrophyllum > Bryoerythrophyllum caledonicum. Next base: position 14,289,688 of record OZ020519.1, read on the forward strand.
GGTATCACTTCTTTACAAAAAGAATGAAAATTGTTTATGAAATATTCTTGCACAAACTAATCCATCTTCCACTGTTTCAAGCACCTAATATGGGTTGACCCTCAACAACAATATCCATGTCAAATTATCTTTCTACCGTTGAGATGTGAACATCATTTTGTGGAGAAGATTATGGAGATCTACTATTTGCAAAGGCGTCAGTTTATCCGTGAGCATCATAAGCAAGAAGTGGTGGTCACATCAACTCATTAAATTCTTTGTATATTCTAAAATATTCTCACAATAGACTATTAGAGATGCAATCAATGCTTTCTTCATTTTTCTAGATAAACAAGCCATTTTGTTAAATAAAAAAAATCTCTCAAATATTAGTGCTTCAAAAATACAACAATATATTTCCTTACATGATTTTTTTAGATATCTTATGCTCGTGTTGATCACCGTCATGAGGTGGTTGATTTTCTAAGGTTGTACAAGTATTAGAGAAAACAAAGATTGATTTTTAGTTAACTAATGAACAAAGATAGGAAGGACCTCCTCAAAGAAATCCATGTCATTCTCAAAGGCAATTACATGGCAATAGGGCTTTTGCAACACGTCATATCTATTCTCCTTAATAAGAAAAGACTAGAAAAACAACCAACCCTTATCAGAGTCACATAACTCATAATATAATTGAATTAGCCTTGCTTGATTAAAGAATACAAACAAGTCTACTTTACTTCCAACACCATATGCACTATACAAAATACCCTCTACCTCCCTATCAAACCTAAAATGGCTCTTCTGAGCTTCTTATTCTATAGTATTTATCCTCAAGAGGAAGAAGTAGTTCCATACTACTAATCTTTTGTCTAATGGGCATTGCTTTAGTAGTGAAACCATCAACCTAAAATGGCTCTTTTGAGCTTCTTATTCTGTAGTATTTATCCTCAAGAGGGAGAAGTAGTTCCATACTACTAATCTTTTGTCTGATGGGCATTGCTTTAGTAGTGAAACCAGCAGACACTTTATTCACGCTGACCTCTTTTGGAGACCGGAGTTCTTCTTCTTTATGATGCATAAGTTTAAAGTCTATCTAAATGATGTCAGCATTCAAAACAATAATAATGTAATTTTCGGCAAGAAGTGAGAGACTACTGTATTTTACCTACTTTGATGTCCATGGGGATTGAACTCAAGACCTTGGGATTCCAAACCCAAGAATTCATGCATGAGAGGCCATGAATGAAGACCTTTCCAAGCCTTAATCCCTTTGATGTCTCTCAATGCGACAAAATCTGTAAATATACATTTCCAATAAATTCGGCATTTTCAAAAAATTATTTTCCACTTAATTCGGCATGGATTTTTTCTAATTATTTTAAGCCGAACTTAGAGGTTCACCTACTGTATTTCACATTTGTCTTGAAGTTAACATCCCAACAGAAATAAGATTGGTCAACTGACCATTAGAGGATAATGCAAAATCCTTGTTCACAAATCCATTTCTATCAATATAAAACAAATTATGACCTTCAAGACCAAGTGGCCATGGTTGCCATTCAATACAAACAAATGCTTGGTAGAGAAATGAGAAGAAGAAAAAGAAGAACTATGGTCTCCAAAGAGGACTAGTGTAAATGTAATATTTGTTCATTAACTTCACTAAGCATATAGCCACAAGACATAGGTTAGTGTAACAGAACTACTCCCCCTCTTTTTAAGGTAATTGCTTTTAGTAAAACAGAACTACACTAAATATCATTTTTAGTGTAGCACCCAGTAAATGACTTGTAAATGCTATAAGTTTTTACTTTAAGTAAATATTTTTACCAACTATTTCTATAATGATCCTTTTATTTGAATACTATAGAGAGTTGTGCTCTTGGTAAAAATTGGCATCAAGAGTAAAAACTTATTGCATTTACAAGTAATTTATAGGGCACTACACTAAAAGTGATATTCAGTGTACTCCCCCCGCTTTTTAGGGTAATCGCTTCTTAGTGTAATACAAACAAATGCTTGGTAGAAAAATGAGAAGAAAAAGAATTGCGGTCACCAAAGGGGACTTGCGTGAATATAGTATTTGTTCATTTTATTCACTACGATCATGGCCACGTGACATAGGATAGTGTAATAGAATTACTCCCTCCTTTTTAGGGTAATCACATTTCTACACTAAGTGCTTCCCTATACTAAGACGTGTCTTACAGGTAAGGGACATGTCATCCCTTCCAAGGGCCTTGTGGGTACCCATACAATGAGGTCTTGAGACCCCTTACCATAGTTACGTGGACTATGGTGGTAGGCACCACACCCGCAATGGAACTTGAACCCACAACCATCTCACCGGTGTGCCATGACCCAAACCACCACACAAGGCCGTCGAGCTTTAGAAAAATGAGACAATTGAAGTTGTTTTTCAAAATTCACTTCAACCTATGAATCTTCTTCTTGCAAAAAAAGTAACAAGCTTTTGTTAACCCCTAAAGGACCAAGTGTCCAAAAAGGTCCATTTTGAAAGTTCGGTCAGGTTCCTATGGTGTCAATTTCCAACATTTTTCTTTGAAATTTTTACTATAGAAAGACATTACCAAGACCTTAGTGGGAAAACAATTTTTTCCTAAATTGGACATTTGATGAAAAAGTTATAGGGTTTTGAATTTTAAATGGGGAGGGCGGGCACCTCGGGCACCTCCAAAAACTTTTGATAGGACACTCTATTGAAAGTGAGATTTTCAGTATTTGCAAGTAATATTATTTCCCTTCATATTGTCAAAAAAAAAATCTTGTCTTTAGTGAAAAATAGCATACCAACCCAAGTCAAACATTTTCACACATTGTCACTCATTGTCGGGCAAGGTACCAAAAAAACTTCTTCTTTTCCACATAAAACCTAGAGATCTTCATATTTTTCACTTTTTATTTTTTCCACATCAATACGTAATGTAAACCTTCATATTAACCATTCGGATTATCAATCAAAAACATATTAAGTTAAAAAAAAATAAAGTGTGAATTAACAAATTTCGAGCCTCCACTCCTTGCATACTTGTTTTGAATATGCTACACCCGGTCTCTACCTCTAAAAATTGGTGTGTAAGGAGCTAACATCATGCTTAACAAGATGGTAATAGATTTAGACCTTGTGTAGTGAAAAAATTTGACACCAACTGAAGTCAAAGTCTGCTGATCCACTAAACGCAGGGAAGAAAATGAACCACTTGCTTGACTTCAAACACTATAATCTTTCAATCCGTGCGGTCAAAGTTTATGAAATTTTGTACATGTATTATTTAATAGGCCTTTATTGAGATCCTACTGTCAGAACTAAAAATAAAAGTTTTTATTACCTTCTTTATTCATTGCACTAGAATCCATTCATTTTGAAGTGTTTTTGGTGTAAAACTGTCTTGGTACCTTAGGGGTTAAGATAATGGGCTCTTTTATGGTGGTACTAGTAAAAATCTCAAAGTAACAGTAGTAGTAGTAGTAGTAAGAACTCCGGTCTTCTAGAAGGTCGGCGTGAATAAAGTGTCTGTTCGTTCCATTCACTATATCGATGCCCAGAAGACAAGGATAAGTGGTTGGGAACTACTTCCCTCTTTCGAGGGTAGACACTATGGAAAGTAGTAAGTGACCGAGGAAAGGGAAAGTTTTTCTTTAGAAAACGGTGTTAAAGAGAGGGATGCAAAGGGTTGATTAATTGATTAAGAGTAATAAAACGGTTTTTTTTTTTTTTTTTTTTTTTGTTTTTTTTTTGGTAGATGCAATACAAAAACAAAAGTTTGAAGAAAGAAGAAGTTCAACTGAAGCTCAAAGGCTAATTGTACCAAGTGAACTAAGCGTTTTAGAGAATATAGGAATTGATGTTTGGTGATAAAGCTATTAAGAAAACTTTAGGGGAGGTGCAAGAGTCTAAGCGTTCTCTGCATCATGTCTCCGACTTGGGCCGACAGCTGTTCTTCCGATAATTCTTTCGGATGTCCAAGAAGCCAACGGTTATGACCCCAATGTGTTGCGCCGTCCTTGGGTGGTATCGGGTTGGCGATTAGGCCCCATAGTTGGTCTTGATTGGGTCCTTCATATGTTGCTTTAAAGTAACGAATTGGTCCGTCAGCCTCGGTCCTTCCGACCCATAGAAATTGGCTTAATACTCGTGCTTGACCTCGAATGAGATCTCCAATGAACCTCACTTGAGCTCTGTTAGTGGCAGAAGGCTCGGGTCTCTCTGGTACGCGAGTAGGTAAAGGAAGATAAATCGGCGGTCCTGGACAAAGAGGCGCTCTACTAGGACATCCAAAGTTCAGAGGGCCTTTGATTCTAGGTCTTTGGTAAGGTGGTTCCAAAACTAAGTCAGTGGTAGGTGGACAAATGCGGTGTCTACTCTGAGGAGAGGGTGGTTGTGTGAGAGGAAGATTATGATCTGGAAGATCAGAAAATGAGAGCTCTTGCTCGGCATGTGTAGTTTGAGATACTATCATCGGTTGGGAGTCCGTGTTAGCAGAAGGTTGAGTATTGACATCTACAGGGTTGTCAGAACTCGAGGAGCGATACCATATAGTGTTAGACATGATGGTATGCGGCGTACTAGGTGATGGGTGCTACTAATGTGATTGGGAGTAGAGATGGATGTGATTTCAGGGACGTCTTTTTTATAAGGAAGTGTTGGTGGTAAGATGGATCTTTTAGATTGTTTCCAAATTATTTTGCTTATCAGTGTGAGACAAGTGTCACTATATGTGTGGACCGTTTGCTATTTTGTTTTGGGCATAAGTTGTGTGACGGTGGTTTTGTCTGTATATACATAGTGTAGTAAGCATGAATCTCGTGTTGATTATTTTAGCCATAAAGTGGTTGTCAAGTGAGCATTGTCCATGTTTTGCTTTTAAATTTATGATTGTTTGTCATTTAGTGAGGTATTATTAATAGAACATTATTTAATAGTGAGATGGTGTTGAGGAGGGGTTTGATGCAATTGACTATGGGGGTCATATATTATGGGTATTGGTTGGTTATTTTCAATGCGTCTTTTGTGTAATAGTATAGACATGGCATGGTGGGTGGCGATGGTGTTAATATTTTTTAATGTGTGTTTAATATTGGTGATTGGGAGTTTGAATCTTTCTGCAAGTATTGTTATTGGCGGGGTATGGGATGTGGCTCTAGCTCCAGCTGTAACAATGATGATAGGATCAACTTTCCAGCCATGGCTAATTATACTATCAATTAGTGGTTGGTATTTAATGATTTTGTTTAGAGTTGTTTGAGTTGAGAATCTGTCATTGCAGTATGCAAATTCAATAAATTGTATTGTTAAATTTGGGTTTATAGTGGTGGGGGGGGGGTGGCGTTTAGTTGGAGGCCTCGAACGCAGAGTATGTCAGGCCTAAATCGAGCGTTACAATGGCATCTAAGGAGGAGGCATGTACATGGAAGGAGCCATGGGGGGACGGTGTTTTCCGGTGGGTTATTGTTGTAGGTGCCTGCGTTCATGAGGATGTAGCAATGGGATTTATTAGAGGAAATTAACATTTTTCGAATTTCCCATACAGCTTTATTATGGCGTTTTGTAATTAGGGCGTGGATGTGGGGGTGGTGACATTTCAACAAGAGATGATGCCATGTGTCAGGATCAGTGGAGTTACATATGGAGCACGTTATATTGGGAAATCTGATATGTCCAAAGAATAGTTGTTTTCGAGCGTTTCCCATATATTGTCCAGTTTGGAATTTAATGAGACTTGTAGTTTGGGCGTCAGTGATGGTTGAATCGTTCCAAAAGTCAGTTGAGAGTTTTGTATCGATGTCATTGTTATTAAGCCATTTTTCTATGTTGGGAAATTGTGTTGCTATGACTACTAAATTGTGACTCCTATCATATTTTAGTAAGTATTTTTCTAAAAATCGTATTGGTCCATTGTCTGGAGAATTTGTCATGTTAGGCCATTGGTCTTGGTGATAATAATATGGGGTGGGATGTGCAGATTCATGTGGTTTGGAGGCATGTTTATAAGGTATGTTAGCGCCCTCTTTAGCCAATTTGTCGGCTTGTTCATTGCCTATTATATTGGAGTGGGCTCTTACTTTAAGTAATATGGTGGGGTGTGTTCTTTTGAGGAGGAGATGAATTATGGAAGTTAAGAGGGTTCGGTCCGGATGGTTATTATGAGATGTTGGATGTTTTATGTGGGTATTTAGAAGATAAAGGATATTAAGGCAATCTGTGAAGATATATGCTGGCTCATTTGGGAATTGTTTTAGAATAATTTTTAAAGTTTTATGAAGAGCCATCATTTCTGCTCTTAGTATGTTTTGTAGGCCAGGTAATCGTTTGGAAATGTTTAAGTTTTTTGTATAGTTGTGGATACCATATCCGGCAGCTCCGTTTTGCTCTATGTCAGGACTAGTTTCAATCTGTTTTGTGAATGAGCCATCCGTATAGTAACAATATTATGGGTTGAATTTCAGAGGAGGGTTGGTGTTGTATTGTGGGTGAGGTGGTAGAGGATGAATATGATTACAAGGGTAGGTGGGATAAGGAAGGGTTGACCAAAGTTTACTCTGATTGATTTTGGGTTGGATTGGAGTTGGTGGGGCCGGATTAGTGTAGATATAGTCAATGCCTAGTGATTGTGTTGTGGTCTGGATTATAGCTAGTTGTTCTGTATTACATATGATATTTTTGTTATGATGTATACATAAGATTTGTAAACTAGATGGTTCGATGTGTTTTTTGTTAGATGTATGGTTTAGGGTGGGTTTGGTATATGTGATGGTATCTGCATCAAAGAGTGTAATGATGTGTGTATCAATAAATGGTCCTATATATGGTGTAGAATTTTTGTACCAATTTATGTCTGGCGCAATTATAAAAGTTATATTGTTTGGATGCTGTTGTGCAGCTAATCTGGCCCAGTGTATAGCTTGTTGAACATCTTGATTGGTATGCGGATGTGCAAGTCCTTTACCATGCCATTTGGAGTCAAATGCTTTCCCTAGTGAACCGAAGACTTTATCACGGTCAAAAGGTGAAAAAAATTTGTTTAGAGTTGTAGGGCAAGTGATTGGTGATGAGAAATATGTGTGTTGTATGTCAAATATCTGTATTAGAGAATGAAGGATTTCAGTAGGTAAAGTATATTGCGCCGAGCGATGGGGGATTTTGTTAAAGAGTTGAGGTTTATATCTTTGATATAGCCAGATTATTTTAGTTTCAAAGGGTTGTGTACCTGGAGTGAGGTCAAGAATGTTGTCTTTAGATTGTTGGTATTGTGTCCATAACCATTTCAATCGTGTGGTGGGTATTGTGGTAAGGTGATGTCCATTTTGTTCATAAAGTTGAGTTTTTTCGTTTTGGACTATTATTGTGGGTGTGGAGATGTGAATATCTTTTTCTGGATTACAGTCTGTAGTAATAATTGAGAGGAGTGGGATGTTTGTTGGTGGGTGGACGTATCGGGTGTTAGTGGTTTGTATTTGGGGGTGGTGGACTGCTAATATATTGGCATAGTGGTTGTATTGTTGTTGTTGGAAGTATTGGATAAGGAGTGAGATGTTGTGGTTAATCACGATTGTGTTATTCCATGGAAATAGATGGCACTGTGGTTGCCATTTTATATATTGGATGTTATTATTGAGTATCCATTGACATAGAAATGTTTCGTCTTTTTTTACAATGATATGTTTATCGGTATATTTCCGAGTGCGATGGTTGATTATTTTAAAAATAGGATATGTGGAAGGGTTTTTAATTATCTTCGAGGGAGGACGTATAAGTGATGTGTTACTATGGATCAATGGGGGGTCAGGGGTTGTTGTGATTTGCGTTGTGGTATTGTTGGGTACGATAATATATGTGTGTTTTAGTGTACGGGGTGGGTAATGTAGGGTGCATAGCAGAGAACATTGTTCAGTACATGTGGGTTGACAGAATAATTGCGTGGCAATGTGAAGTGCTGTTTTAATTAGTTTTGTGGGGGTGCTATAAAATTGTTTGAAATCATTGTGGTCCAGTAATTGTGTGCCATTAGGCAGAATAATCTGTTGGAGTTTTGTGATGTTATACGTATGTAGTAATTTGTTAGATAGTGTGGTATTTAGGTCAGGTAATTGTTCAGATTCCGTGTTCCAGTTTTGTTCGAGTGGTGATGGTTTTAGTAGGAATTGTTCAAGAGTACTACGAAGATGAATGCCCGCGTAGGATTTTAGTAGGAATATAGTGCGGGTGATGGGAGAACGGATACAATCTGATTTTTTTAGACGTGTTAGGAGTTGAGTTTGGCAAGGATGAATTTTAGCAGACCGTAATATATAACTCCAGGTTTTCCTGTGTCATTCAGTGCTTTAAGTAATTGATCACCTATACATTGGAAATATGCATTTTTTCGTGAGAAGGCATTCATTCCATATAAATTTGTTGGAAGTTGGGTAATAATATTTGACATGCATTTGGGAAGACCACATATAGTTTTGTGAAGTGCGATGATTTTCTTGTCAAGTTTTTTTATAGCCGGCATAGAGTAAGGTACTGAATAGAAGCTGTATGCTATGCCTGCTCGTATTACAGTGTCAGCTATATGGATTTTTTGTTTCATTGTACATGGGCATGTTATAAGGTCATTGCATTATTTGATTAATTTGGTAGTGGTGGTATGTATTTGTATTTTCCATTTTAAAGAAGCTACAAGCTGAATTCCAAGGTAGGGGTATGGTTCATTTTGATGTAAAATGGGTATGGTTTGTCCTCGAAAATTGATATTTGGTGCTTGTAGACGGGTTTTGAATGTGGTTGGGTTCATTTTTAATTTGTTAGGGCTACCTGTAAGTGCGCACTTTGATACTCCTAGATCCATTCCGGTCCATTGACAAAATCTGTCAATTTTATCAAGTTGAATTTGTATGGATTGAAGTTGGGCCGTTAGAACCGCTAGGTCATTAGCATATGCCGCAGAGTTAATGGTGGTGTTAGATGTTTGGAAAGTGTAGCCAGTATTACCACGTTGCAACCATCTTAGTAATGGTTCGAGGAAAGTAATGAAAAGGTATGGACTCAGTGTATCTCCTTGTATAGTTCCTCGTTGAATGGGAATTGGACGGGTTTGTCCAAAGTGTTCGCCTATATATGTAGTAGTGGATTCGGAGTATATATTGCCAATAAGAGCAATTGAATCTAAAGGGAATCCTAAATCATGCATGATGGCAAGTAATCTGGCATGGTCAATAGATCCAAAAGCATTTTTGAAATCTGTATATAGAATGTAAATGTCTTGATTTGTAAATTTGGCATCTTCTAGGGCAGAAATAATAGTTCGTAGCTGTCTGGTTGTTCCTCTTTCTGCTCTAAAACCCTCCTGACTGTCGTGAAGAATACGGTGTTTTTCACCGTAAGTAGATAAGATGGATGTTAACGTACTCGTAAAGAGTTTATATGTTGTATTTGTTAGTACAATTGGTCGGTGGTTGGGGAGATAAGAAGGATCACCTTTTTTATATAGCAGAATTGTTAGACTAGTTTTCCATGAGGGTGGGATTTGTTTTTGTTTGTAGCAATGTTTGAAAAAAGTTAATAATAGAGTATGAAAGCAGGGGGGGAGGTTTTTGAGAATATCATTAGAGATTTTGTCTGGGCCAGGAGCTTTGTTGTTACCGAGATTTTTTAAGCATAACTCATAAAGTTCTTGGTCAAAGTATTTGTAGAGGGGAGTTTGTTGTTCTCCATGTTCTTCTAATACAAAGCCATCTAAATCATGCCAGGGATATTGTCTCACGCTGCATGTACAAGTGGATGGATGTTGTAGTTGATAATAACAAGTTGGGATAGTAGGATAGTTGTTTATAGTTTGTTGTAAATATATCTCGTTTGCAATTTCTTCTGGGGTTGTGATGAGATTGTTGTATCTATCAGTTATACAATTTAGTGGACAGGAGATGTTATCTTTGAATACTCTTTTGTTTATCTTTTTTGGGCTTGTTTCGTATAGTTTTTGGTATTTAGATATTGCTTTTTTGACACAATCCCTAGAGTAGTTAGTGGTGATTTTTCTGGCTAGTTGATTTGCGTTTTTTGCAATTGTTGCTAAATTTTGAAGCCAATCTGCATGTGGTATAGAATTTGCAGGAGGTGGTGGTATGTGAGCATGAGGATGGTTTTGGATTATATTTATGATAGGGTGGTTTCTCTAGTTATGATTGTTATTAACTATGTAGATTGTTTTTCTTATAATGTGATATGTAGAGAGATGTTTTTTCCATTGTCTAGATAGTTTTCGAGGGAGGAAGCCACCTTGTTTAGCAGTTCGGTCAGTGAGTTGTGGTAAAGGAGTTGTAGAGCATGTTTTTTCAAGAGTATTAGACAAGTTAAAGATAAGTGTATCTAAAGTTGTACATGCAGAGTGCCATTGTGTCTGTGATAAATGAGGGTTAATGTCTAGTATGTTAATTAGGTTTTCAATAATGTGTGAGTTTTCTTCTATGAATTGAGATTGAAATAATGAAATATTAAGTTCAGGATAGGATTAAGAATTCTTTTAGGATATGTTTTTATTAAGGTAGGTGGTCTAGATATAAGTGTGTTTGGTGGTAAGTGTAGTTGAATGGGGTAGTGGTCTGAATTAAGGTTTAGGGTGGTGTCAGTAGTTGATGTCATGTTTTGTTGGATAGACGTGTTTACGTAGAATCCGTCAATGAGGCTAGTGGTAGAGTAATTTAGGCCACCTTGTCTTGAATAAGATGTGTTTGTGGGAATGTAGGTGAGATTGATATTTGTGGTGAATAATTGCCATTGTATATCTTCAGTTGTTGGATTGGTGTGTATGTTGTCTATTGTACGACCAATGAGGGCAATATCTCTATTAAAGTCACCGCATAGTTGGTGTATATGGTTTTGGTGGCTGTTAATGGTGTTTGAAATAGTTTCTTTGATAGAGTTAATGAGTCCGAGGTCTTCGGAGTGTGTAGGCATGTATATGTTGAGGATTAACCAAGGTTGTAGTGGTTGATTTGAGATTCGTATTATTTGAAGGTATGGTGAAATTGAGGCTGGTGTTGGGATCTTTGAGATGTTACCAGGAAATACATATTTATTATGTATCATGGTGAGAAGGCCTCCTCTAGCGGGAGTATATGGAATTCTACGCTGGATACACCTTGTAAGTGTATGTGTATTATTAAAAATGAGCTTATAGTTTGGAAACAAGTTTTGAATATATTTAGTAGATTTCTTGGTGGTTAGTTTTGTTTCTTGGATATTTATAATAGCAGGGGTGATTAAGGTATTAAGAAGCATATTTTGGATGTTTGGGAGGGAAGTGTTGAGGTGAGAAGTATTCCAGGTAATGATATAGGTTTGTGGACTATCAGTAAGTGTGGTTTGTGGTGTGGGTGTGATAGGAGGGAGAGGAGGGGGGTGTGAATATTCTCGTATAGGTTCAAAAATTCGGTAAGTTTCAACTAATAGTTGTTCAGGTAAATAAGGAAATTTACCCTTAAGGTGTTCAAGTGTAGGAGTTGGGGTTTCAGTGTGGAGAAAGTCATATAATTCTTTATGGATTGAGTGTTTATTGGTGAGGATGTGATTGTAGTCGTTTTGAAAGTTTGTATAAGGATGTGGTATGTGAATATGTCTCTCAGGGGGATTGTCGAGTGAGGTTAATTTTTGCTATAGTGTTGTTGTCCAATTTAATGTGGATGTTATATTATTTAAATTTGAGAGGATATTATTGCATTTTATTGTTGATGGATGTATGGTGATGACGATAGCGTATAAAATATAAAGAGCTATGTATTGGTTTAAGCTATTTATATAGTTGTGTAGATAGGGAAGTTGACGGCTTTGTTCATCATATTGATCATGGTATGGGTTATGTAAAGGTGCAAAAGATTTTGCTAGGTGTTGATATTCAAGGTGTAATTTAATGATACTAGGAATAAAATATGTTCTTGCTCGTCGTTTATGTAGTGGTGGATGTGCTTTGAGGAGATTAGGCATTGGACCGGGGTTTTGTTCAATGTCTCCACATCTATGAAGGAGGGTGGATGTGTCAAATGTATGTTGTAGTGTATATTTTTTTATTTGTATAGGGATTATTTATGTTATGTATTGAACTATTTGGTTTGTTCTTTTTCTTATGTGTTGTTTGTGTTTTGTCTTTGTTTTTTAATATACTATAGAGATATATTGTATATTTTTGTTTGTTTTTAAGAGTTTTGTTTTGTTGTTTTTTGTTTTTTGGTGTAGTGTTCAAATATATCATAATGGAGGAGAAGTATTTGTTTGTTTTTTGAAGTTTTATATATTTTTGGAATTTTTTTACATAAGTAAAACACAAGACTATATAATATACCACCGCGATGGTGGACACAATTAGTTTGTCATGTCCATTTGTTTCTCCATGATGGACAAACTACGATGAGATGTCTCTCCTTCCTTGGATGCCTCGACTTCTCGTTCAAACGCCTCCGCTTCATGATTCTCAAGAAGTTGGATGAGGTTCATCCGGAGTGTGCTCATCTCTCCTCGCACTGTTCGGGCGGATATCGTTTGGACGGTGTCCACATATTGGCGTGTCTCCTCAACAATTTCTTGCTTCATTGCAACCATCTCTTGTCGAACTTCTACAATGGTATGGTCGGTGCCGCGCTTCACTTCACTTCACTTTGAGACATTCGTTGTAATTCTTCTCTTGAAAATCCAACCTTGGGAGCGTTTTCGAGTGCAATCACTGCGTTGGCTACTGCGGAATTTACATCGGTGAAGCCCCATTTGGTGACGAGTTCAATGGATGGTGCACTAGTTCCATTCAAACTCTAAGGGTGGGGAGTAAACTCAACATATTTGCCTAAAAATTTTCCGCTAGTGTTAACATGTTTCTTGTAAATCGCCGGATTAAGACAATGAATGTTGCAAATTCCAACATGTTTGCCGTGCTCCATCTTGAAGAACACATCCTTCACATTCTCCTTGCCAAAATACGCCTCAAGACTTTTTTCCAGTTCTTCGACGTTTTTTATCTTGTTTAAATTTTTTGCTATAAGAAGTAGTACGTTCTTTTTAGCCTTGTCTTCGTCACTCATTTTTCCTTTGGTTGCAAAGTATGGAGTAAAGATTTCATGATTGAGTGCAACCTTGTGTTCTTTGATTTTTTGAGCTTGTTTGGGGGAAGGAGTTTTTACCCATGCGAATTCCAAATCTACTCTCTTTTGTACATCGGTAATTTCATAGTCAAATCCCCGTGCAAAACCCTCACGGACTATTTCTTCGTGGAGGTTATACCATTGTTGGTTAACAAGGTTAGGTCCTGAGATTCTGACAGAAAGAAGATTTGCAAAGGCCAAGGAATCATAACTCTTGCAAACCTTCCGACGGTTCGGAATTCCTTCCGCAAGAGTTAAGATAAATGGCCGAATGCCTCGAAGGAGACCTACTCCATCTACTTCGGGATTTTTGAGGTGAATTTTAATAGTACCACTCCATGTATTTGTTTTGTGGTAGCACATGATAGCTAAAGCTTCACCCAGAATTTCCCCAAGTTCAATTCCCATGTCATTTAATCTCTCTCTCACCATCTCTTGGACGACATCTTTAGTCCATACTTCTATGTCTCTTAGTTGGAAAGATATCGCAATATGGTAATCAAGTGCAAAGTCATCTTCATCTACTTCAACTTCACTTGGAAGTTGCGTTAGGTTAAAATGATGACCTTCTTTCCCATCCATTCTTTTAGATGGCCATTCTACTTGAGAGACATACGGAAAAGAAGGAAGAGCCTCTACCCTCTCTTTTGCCTCTTTCTCAGATAATCCCATCCCCACAAGTTCATTGACGGTGTGACTTGGTTCTTTTGGACTCTCACTTCTCATAGCTATAGTGTTTAAAGTGTTAAATCCGAACCAATATGGAGGTCGGGCCAAACGAGTTGCCAGAACCTTCTTTTGGCTTGGGGACGACTTAACATCCGCATTGGACCTCTTTTGTAAAGAAACCGTGTCGCAAATACTCTCTTCTACAACTTCCATGAATTCAATTACCCGAGAGGTTGAGGCGGCATGTGCATGAGACATTCTGCAATGATAAATAAGAAAGATGTCATAATAATTGATTATAGAGATGTATATTGTTTTTCTTCTTCTATCCTTGATATCTTTCCCTTCCCACAACTTACTTTGTGGGCCTCTTGGGTTTAAGATTTTTAAGAAGAAGAATCTAATGAGGTTGTCATTAGTATGTGGTTGTATGTATTTACAATTTAGGCATAAGAAGTATAGACAAATATAATGATCTTTACTATGACATGTAATAAGATTTGTTCTCACACATTTATGATATGTAATATAATAGGAGTTATCATTTTGTGGAAGAGTTTTAGGGTTATTCATAGAGGAGCACAATGAAAGATTAATTTTAACTATGTTTGGCCTATCATTCCAAGTACAAATTTTTTCAATCAAACAAAGATATTGACCTCTATAGCAACATATTCTTACACATTTGTGGAAGGTGTCAAATGGATGGTCACCTTCCCAAAAAACGAGACTCTTTAATATTGGACACAATAACACATGTAGACTTGCAAAATAAGTCTTAATAGTTTGAAAATATAGCAGGAAGATGGAAGGAGGAGAAGAACCTGAAATGCTTGTTGGACTATGTTGGCCGTACTGTCTTGTTGTTCTGTTGCCTGTTGAAATTGTGGGTTGGGAGTTGGGATGAATCTTGGACTTGGTCTGGTTTACGTTGGGTTCTCGTTGTCTTGCTTCGCTGTGTCCTTGCGCTGTCCAGTCACCTGCCTTGGCGCGCTGTCTTGTCTTGTTGTGAGTCCGGTCCCGCAGTCCTGGCGCGCAGCCTCGTCTCCCCAGTGCCTGGTCTCGCAGTCTTGGCGCTCAGTCTCGTCCACCGTCTCGCGCTGGTCTCGTGATTCTCCGCATAGGGCTGCTCTGTGCTCTCCGTTGAGAGTTGTGTGGTATTTTTGCTGGTCCCTCACTACGCTACTTGGGTTCTTGCGCACTTGTTTTGTCGGCTAAGGAGCCGCACCAAGCTGAGGCGCTGTGTCGCTACGGAGGCGCTGCGACGGCGGAGGCTCTACATCATACTGAGGCGGCGATGCACCATTATGGAGACGCTGCGCCTGCTGAAGCACTACACCTGGCTGCAGCGCTACACCTCTACTAGGTTTCTGGGACGGCGGCTGCGAGGTTGTTGTTTCTCTACTGGCTTGCGACGATGGCTGCTGCGAAGGTACTATTTCACCTAGGGTTCGTGTCTGTTGAGGTTCTAACGAGGGTCGGTGTGTTGTATTTCTAGATAGAAAACTGTGCTGTGGGGATCTGCATCATGTACTATGACTTGCGTGTTCTGTCTATGGGGTGAAACTGGGGTTTGGAAGGATCAAGAAAACGAATACATTTGCTGTCCTTGAGAAAGGAGGGAGTCAGGGATATTGCAGCTTCAGGCTTTGTCTAATATAGTGGAGGGTGATAGCTGGGGTTAAAGGAGATCGGCGAGTATACCTTGATGAGCGGTGTTGGTGCAGGATGTCGAATCTTGGTATTTCGTGTGTGGATCTTGCTGTGTCTGACGTGGATTTGGAGTTTGCGCGATCGGATCTTGAGGCGACTTGCGTGCGCTTGAAGGTTGCTTGTGTGTGCTGTCTATCGCAGGATTCGCTGTAGACTTTGTTGTAGACTCAGCGCTTATCTTTTCAGGAGGCGCTTTCGGCAGGGATTGGAGGTTTGTATCTGGAGGTCATGGGTGCGCTCGATGTGATTTGTCTTCTGAGGGGGCAAGCGCGGAAAATTTTGTTGGAGCGGTGGAGGTTGTCTTTTCGCACAATTTTGCGCTCTTCGAAGATGAGCTAGGCTTGGTAAGTTGACCACTTGCATGCATCAGGGGTTAAAATTAGAGAAATTAAAGGGATGGTGAAGAGGATTACCTTGTGGGGTGTTGATTTGGTGAGGGGTAACTCATTGTGCGCGTTGATGGTGTTTGGGGCAGAGCTGGAGGATTCTTGTGTGCTGCACAGTTTGATGCGGCTCCGGTGGATTGGATTCGGTGAAGCTATGCATGGACCTGCGCAATTGGCGTTGCTTTTGCCTGTTGGAGGCTCGACAGTGGAGGATTCGGCATCATTTGACAACATGTGACACAATTTGCGCATGATGTTACTTCGGAATGTGTCATTAGCCAGCTGTATATTTGCTGTAGATGCTGCTGAGGGAGTGGGTGCTGTCGTCTTTGTAGCTGTCATAGATGCCGGCACTGTGGCTAATTTGTCCTTGTTTTTGTTTCGAAGTAGGCAAGTGGCGTTGCTTTTGCTGAGGCTGCCATCGTGCACCATGGTGTATCCTTGGATTGGCTGTTGTGTGCAAATAGACCACTTGCACTTGTCTTGGGTTAAGGTGAGATAATTCAGGGTTTTGATGAGCAACTTTACCTTTTGTAACGTGAAGTTGGGGATGGGCAATGTGTTGCGTGTGTTGACTTGGTTTTGCAAAGAGTCGTCTCGATCTTGTGGATGTTTGTTACTGCTGTCGATTGGTAAGCGGCGATGGCATTTAATTTGCATGTAAGTCTGTAAATATGAAAGCAAATTTTTTGATGTAGGATTCAGGGAACTTACCTGTGATGCTGAGTCTGTGTTGGCGCAGTGTGGATGTCCCTTGCAGCACGGCTGATTTGGTATGTTGGCATCGTAGTCCTTGCGCACGCATGAGGGCTGGTCATTCGTCAACTCTAGATTTGGCCAAGGTTTTGAAGCGTTGAAAGCGGATCTGGTCAGATGGAGGGCATGCTGGCTATGCTTCAAGCGGCAAATTGGGAAGCTAATACTACTTTGAAGGCGGCCATGGAGCATCATGCGGACTGTAGATAGTGCCTTTGTTTCTAATTGTCTAAAAGTAGTTCGGTTGTTTGTTCTATGGCTAGGCGCTATCGGTTGCTTGGGTAACTCTTCCGGTGCGTAATAGGCGGAATGTTGCTTTAGAATCATGACATCCTGAAACTGGGCAGTGCGGTGCTGCTTGCATGCTAGCTGTTGAGCGTTGTTGTTTGCGCCTTGTTGGTGAGTGGCGTTCAGTTCTAAGCACTGAATTCTAAACGTTGGAAAGCTATTTGTGCATTTTTGTGAGCTCAAGGTGGGATGGCTGTTTAAGTGGGAGAAATCAACGTGTGTATGTGGTATCAATTGTGGAATTGCTATGTGTCTAGTGTTGTGTTGTGAGTGACTATTGTCTAGTTGCGATGGTGTGTGGTGTGTATTGCAATACATTCCTGTCTATTTGGTTTGTGAAGGAGGCTGGGAGGATGTGCAGGGGAATGCTACAAAATTTCCTGAACTACTTCTCTATTTTGCAGGTATCATCAAAGAATCACTAACTCTGGATGCCAACACTTTGGGTCCCATGCTCAGTTGCCCACTATCCAGAGCAAGTGACAAACTTTAAAATACACAATCAAAGAGAGAAGTAGTGTCCTCACATTCTGCCCAACACTAAGCATTCATCATCCCTACATAAAACGCAGTTCTTGGTCATAAGTGAGGACTTCAGCAGTGCCCAACACACATGCTACTCCTAATCCTTCGAACTGCGGCTAACATTCCAGACTCTCCTCACCTACTTTCACGGAGCTCTCATCATGCTCCCTCTGTCCCACGATCCAAAGTAACACATAAACCAACTAACCTTTATCAATAGCGAACAACAAAATCTCCCTTTAAGACTTGTTTGATGTCACTTTTCAAAAAGATCATGGCCTTTGGCATCAAAATCAAAGTCCTCAAAAAGTTCATGGTGATTTTCATAGAAAATGAAAAATTAGAATTTGTCCAAAAAAATTAAAATTAAAACTGAGAATTTGCACCAAGTTTTTTTATTTTTAGAAATAAGAGATAGTGGAGGCAAAAGAAAATGGAGGGACTAAAAGGAAGAGAGAAAAAGGAACGACCGCTAAAGCCCTTTATCATATTCCAAGGCGGCTCAAGGGCGGCAGCACCCCACCCTTAACCTCTAAAGTTCATTGACATTCTAGCACCCAAACTCATTGAAAATTGCCAATTTCAATGCATTCAATTCAAAATGCAAATAAACACATTTTTACATATCTAATAGTAGGATCTTGTAGTAGGATTGTACAAGTGCTTGTGGTAAAAAATTTGTGGAGTTTGACCAAACAGATTGAAAAATATTGGCAAGTCTTCTCTCTTTTTACTCACTCTCACTTATTGGCATTGGGTGAAGGAGGGCACCAAATCTCACCTACTCTTCAGTCTGATTATGGGCTCCGATGGTTTGTGGGCTTTTAAATTCTATATCAATTCCAAATCTTTGTCATCAAATTTGAAAAAATATTTGTTGAGTTTCATTCCTAATTCCGCATCTTTCTACAAAAATGTTTCTGACATACAATGTCGTTTGAGTCCCAAACTGGCTTAAGTGATCGGAATTGGGTGCCTCTACCTTAGTTCCGGAAGAAGCATCATTGTGGAAATGTCGACGAGTGCAGCGATATGTTTCATGGAATAGTTTTGTTGAAGGATTTGATGTTAGTGATCCTGGTTGTCCGACCTCTCCGAATCTTGCTCCGTCAGTCCTTGTTGTGAATCATAAATGAACCTCAAGCTGGCATCTAAGGCGCTCAATGTTCCTCATTAGTTCTGGAATGTTATGTCCAGAACGATCAGCTCACAAAATTCATTGCGAACTACGAGCACACGTACCATGGTGATGCCTGCGAGGTGGGCTGATCAGGCGCAAATGGACAGGCCTGGCGGTGAGCTTTGACCTGATGGACATGCAGTGGGAGCTGCAGGATCGGACGCTGGAATTGACGCACTACGCCAGGATCGCCAAGCACTTCCAACTGGCCCTTACAAGAAATCTGTCTACGGTGTCTTCGAAGAGTCTGACCACGGTGTCACTGGTGGCAGATCGGGGCCGTCTGCCAGCTGCGCTCCAGGTCCTCGCCGTGCATCGCCCGTGCTTCCACAAGAAAAACAATATAGCATGCAATAATAGAGACTACGCCCTGCTAAGATTAGCTGTACAATGTAATTACAGGAAATTTCAATGCGAATCAGCTGCTGCTCATTGAAAGGTTGTAGAAACACAAATGTGATCTCTCTCATAAGTTTGGCATGACAACTAACAGTTCCTCTGGGCCCTTCCTAGCATATCTAGACCTAAAAGAATAAGGCTGCTGAGATTTCGGAGGTCAGTCATCTGGTCACTTGAGCTAACTATTCCTAGTAACTATGCATGCTTTGTCACAGCCTAAATAGCAAAGCGTCTCTAGTCCACTGCCCTGCTTTCAACTATGATACTCCACTCGTCGGCTACAATCAACAATGCTAAGCGTTGGGGTTACGGGTAAGGGATCTATCCATTCTCAACATTAAGTGGGAAGAATAGCTACTGGTACCTGCTAATCACTTGACATCCCGAAGGCAACAGAAAAGGTACGAGGGTAGTCAAGCTGTAAGAAGACCTAAAAACTATCTTCCAAGTGTAAATCGAGTAAGGTACTCAGGACTCAGCGTCCCAGCCACCTTTCGATTTACCATATGCTTTGCATCCATGTTGAAGCACATCCTGAAAAACTTATGAACCACGTTGACATTCTTCAAGTCGCTCAAACTCTCCAAAGCATATGCTACATTGATGGGAGATGTAGCATGCGCATTCCCCTTGCTTATGTTCGAAGAAATCTCTCGCAACTTCTGCATCATCTTTAACATGTTCAGATTCGGCTTTCGCTTCGTACCGAAAATCTCCAGGCTTCTTCCCGCAGGCTCCTTGCAGAACTCAATCGCATCACTCGATCTGAGCCACCTAGCCTGATCCGAAAAATCAGCACTCCCTTTCCCGCCAGCGATGTAAAAAGCCTCCAACAATTTGTCAGTGAACGCTCTTACGGTTATTTCAAAAGCAACAACAATAATAGATCTATGCATATCAACATGGTGCTGTAGTGCATTAACAGTTTCTTTGCCTTTGAGTATCTCCCCTTGAAGTGCATTAACAGTTTCTTGAACACTCTGCATATCCCTTTGAAGTGAGGCCACCGTTTGCTTGAGCTCGGTTAGATCATTCTGAGACGCATCAACCTCCACAATCAACGACTGGGAACCTTGAGACAAAGGAGATACCATCCGCCTTATCCTCCTCACTCTGCCGGTCTCAATGACATCCTTGACTGCTCGAGTAGTTGCCACTTGGATCGTCCCTGTCTTCATCAGGTTGACAAACCTGGACACCATGTGCCTCTTGCGAGCATCGCTGTCTGGATTCAGATTGTCTCGAGAAGCCAACGGCCTTTTCACACCCCTCGACTTTAACCGAAAACTTACAGGCTTCCGATCTCGATCCATGTCTGAAAATGGATCTGAAAATGAAAACAATCAAAATCAATAAAAATAACTGGAATCGCACAAACACTTGAGAAACAATGATGAAATCAAGCGAGTATCGCAAGTTCAATGGAGTTGCGCTCCATTGCAAGCGCAGGGAGATGAACGGGTCTCACTCACAGCTTGAAGCAAACGCCTGAGTGCCTGCACAGCACTGTCCTGCCACTCTTCTCTCCTCTCCCCTCACTCCTCTTCCTCTCTCTCACAGAGCTCCATTTTTTCTCACTCTCTCGCTCTCCTCATCCCTGCACACACACGAACTCCGGTCACGAACTCCGTCCCCTCCAACCGAAATCCTCAACCCTAGCCTCCTCCGACCTCCAAAAGCTGATGAAACCCTTGGTTGACATCCAGAGCTTACACGCCTAATACCACTACAAAAACCAGGAGATACCATGTTAGTACCCGCCAGATACCGCCCCAACCCCCGTATTAGACCCGGAATATACTCAGGTTGGGTATCGAGCTCGGAGGTTTTGCAAGCTCGTGTTGCAACGACGCTCACAGCGATGGCAGACGACGACTCGAATTTCGCCGCGGGCCGCGAGCATTACTAGAGACCTTCCTCCGCCTCGCCGCCACATTGCTCTCCTTAGAAATTTCCGCCATCGAAGGAGGAGGAGGAGGGAGCTGAGGAAGCGGAGGGAGAAGAAGAAGCGGTGGAAGGAGAAGCGCGCTTCTTGATGACGCGCGCCTGTGCGTTCATGTGATCGGCACACCACGCGCCATGAATCTCTGCTTGCTTGGTACGTACCGTCTCGCAGCAGCCTAGGGTTTCATTCGCTGCCGGTGCGATGAGCGCTTTCTTGAGGTTTTCTGTTAGCGGAGCGCTTTTCTTGCACGATGAGCGGTTTAGGAGTTTTTTCTGTCGATGGAAGAATTTTTCTTGTTGAGAATGAGGCGCTCGAGGTTATGTCAGGGTTTGGTGCATTTTTAAAAAAAAAGATGTGAGGATTTTTTGTTTTTTGCGGTGGAGCGGCGGCTTTGGAGGTCGATATTTGGTGATTGGCTGTATTAGTGATTAACGTCGTTGTGTCCTGTAGGTTTTGGTCTCGGGGAGAGGGTTTAAGTTTGCGTTACGGCATTGTATTGGTTGTGTTTGGTAATTGGATTTTATGACGTAGCGAATGGATTTTCTGCGTCGTGTTCGGAGTGTGATTTGAGAGGTTTACGAAGTTAGGATTTTCGTGTGTCGAGCGAGGAAGACGAGGTTGTTGGAGTGAGTTCTATGGTTTTGTATCTTTGACACCGGATTTGGAGAAGGTTTAGAGTTGCGAGAAAGCATTACATAACCTGTAGAGCTGCTGCTATTGTAATAATCACTTATCTGGACGCTGGAAAGTTTATTCGGTGATCTAAAATATAATTAGCATCGACGTTGTATTATTAGTTTTCCGGGGTTCTGTCGTTTGCCGCATTTTTAATGTTCGGAATCTTACCAATTCGGTGCGCATGCAGATCCGTTTCAAAGTGACTTCCCGGAGGTGATAGAAGAGTACTTGGAGCACGGGATCACGAAGTGTATTTCATTCAATCGCCGAGGAACTCTACTTGCAGGTGCAACTCATGCGTTCGTTACTGGGGATAATTGTTCAAATATCAGACTGGCATGGAGTGAAATCTTAGCAGGGGACTGGATAGCAATCTCCTTGCTTTGAGGGGCTTGGGGTACTGATCTCTTCGAGTCGATGTAGTTTTTTCTCTGTTCTGTAGATATTTAGTCCTAGTGATTAGGTTCTTCATGCTCCACGCACTGAGGTTATGTTGTTGATTTCCTTATCCAGCTGGATGCAATGATGGATCGTGCGTCATTTGGGATTTTGACACTCGAGGCGTCGCAAAGGAGCTTCGTGAGAAAGACGTTTCTGCACCTATCACCAGTGTGAGCTGGTCCAAGTGTGGCCATCGTCTTCTCTCTGCTGCTACTGACAATACCTTATCACTGTGGGATGTCGGAAAAGGAGCCAAAATGGGCACGGTCACATTGCAACAATCTGCTCTGCATGCACGGCTTTTGCCGGGAACGAATCATTCAACTGTATGTTTGGCCTGTCCCATGTCCGGAGCACCGATCTTGGTAGATTTTGATACAGGTATGTTCTGACGTTTTCTATATAGTTTGTGCTATTGAGAAGTTCAGGACCGCCTTCATGATACTTTTTTCACTTGCATACGGCATGAGATGTAAAAAGGCTAGGTTATCTGCTTCAGTTCGAAAATATCAAGCTTTTGAACGAATAGGAACATGAAGAACAAGAGATCATTTCTTCGTAAGATTTTTTAATGATTTAAAGCCTGTACGCAAGCGGGATGTCTTGAGTAGTTGTGGTCAATGTTGGAGTGATTCCACACAGTCTAAATATCTCGTTCAATGGTACTTATTTGTAGTGAAGCTGAGTAAATTTCTGAAACTGCTGCATCTCTTTGGTACCGGTGGTATTGTGATAAATTTCTGTGAGGATCTAAACTCTTGGCCTTACAAAGCTCTCACCTTGTCTATCAGGGGATATCCAGACGCTTCCTGTGGTTGCCTCTTCTTCGGATGGGGAAAATGGTGCTCCACAGTCGCGTGGTGGAAAATTTGGTGATGCGAGTGCACCTTATTCCCCTTCAGCAGCCAGTTTTAACAAAAAGGGAGACCTCATTTATGTTGGAAACTTCAAGGGAGAGATACTAGTAATAGATACTGAGACAAGACAAACTCGCACAGTTGTGCAGGTGAGTAGTTCGTTTGGTATCACTTCACTTGTTTCTATTTGCTTATTTTTGTTACTGAGTTCCAACTTTATATTGTTCCTTATATTCTCGCAGTTGACAGGTTGATCGCCAGAATACCCAAGTCTTTTGACGATAGTGAAAATTAATAGCACGGGAGGGTGGGATTTGCAGTGACATTTATTGGTGTCCATAATTTGGTATTGATTTTGATGTTATTATGTTGATTCCATTGTTGTTATCACATCTGAGTTCCCACGTCACTAAATAGAGATTTAGTATGCAACTGGATGTATTAGTATCTCAGTGTGTATCTAGTAGTCCATCTCTATACGGTTTCTTGACGACTATTACTGATGTAATTACGAGTTTCTCACCTTTGAACGAAGAGTAACGGCATCTCACATCATGATCGGATACGAAGTTTCTCCGATATTTTCTCACATTTTACTCATGAGGTTTGATGATTATGGAGCGCAGGTTCCAGGAAATGCTGCAATCAGGCAGATTGTGTTTAGTCGCAACGGCCAGTTTCTTCTAACGAATTCTACAGATCGAATTTTGAGAGTATTTGTGAACGAGTTGCCAAGAGAAGGTGCCGCCCAAGCTCTGGCTTCTTTGGTTGATCAAAAAGAAAAAGGATCCGGCATGTCTCGAGATGTTCCATGCCTCAAGTTCACTAAGGATTTTCAAGATGTTGTAAATAAGATGCACTGGAAGGCTGCATGTTTCAATGGCGATGGAGAGTGTGTGGTTGGTGCCTCAGCTAACAAGGGAGAACATAAGATCCACATTTGGAACAGGTATTGCGACCTCACCTTCTCTTACATTTATGCATTATTGCGACAATCATTTTGACTCCTCATTTGTTCCTTCTCCTGCTTGGAATGGACGGGTCCGGTGTGTCCAGTGTCCGGTCTGCTATCAGGTAGGGACGCCTGGTCTCAGAATGGTTTATTGCTGAGAACTAAGCCAGAATTGCTATCTAGTACTTTTATTTCTTTAGTTGCGCTTTCCGTGAAGGATTGACAGAATGATGGACATGGTAGAGAGGCTATTCATTTCTTTCATGAATATTCGAGTTCACACAAAATCTAACTCTCATATTTTCAGGAATTTTGGGCAGCTAGCACGAATATTAGAAGGCCAGAAAGAAGGCCTCGCTGATTTGGCTTGGCATCCAACCCGTCCAGTAGTTGCCTCCGTGTCCATGTCGGGCGTAATATATCTATGGGCCAAAGATTACACTGAGAATTGGAGCGCATTTGCACCTGATTTTAAAGAACTAGAAGAGAATGAGGAGTATGTGGAACGGGAGGATGAGTTTGACATCTTGCCTGAAACTGACAAAGTAGATTCTGAACCCTAAAACTCATATTTTTTAAAGTTGTTTTCTTGAGTCTATTTCTTCAGATATTTACACATTCTATTCGATTTAACACAGGTCAAACCAACACGCGTGGATGAAGATGCTGATGTGGATATTATGACGACAGAAAAAGTGGCTGCATTCAGTGACAGTGACGAATCTGAGGATGGGCTTTACTTCCTACCGACAGTCCCTGATCGTGATATTTCCCCTCCACGTCCTCCGCCTTCTCCTGTGGCTTCTCCAAACGCTGGGGCTTCTGTTCCGAAGGCGGCCGGGATGGTGACTCCTTCAAACTCGGCTGGCTCGCAGGATTCAGATACCGAGCCAGATGGTCAGCATACAGAGCAAAACTCTGAAGGTGAAACTCTGCACTCTCTTTCTTAATGTGTAAGAAAATTCTCTTCGTGTTTATTTCTCGACTGTTTTACTCACTCTCACCTGTACATATAGATGATGAAGTGGGGCCCACTGGCCGTCTCAAGCGCAGGCGAAAGTTATCAGAAAAAGCAGCAGAGCTTCAGGCAGAGAGGGGGCGTAAAGGTTCAGCCAAGAAGCCTGGCTCCGCTTCGAAGCCAGGGAGAGGTGAAGCGAAGGGCTCATCCCCGGTTCTTAGCAAATCTTTTGCCACAAATGGAAGTGGAGGAGGACCATCCAGCGCTACTCCAAAGTTGAAGAACCGCGAATCGCAAGAGTCCCAAGGATATGCAGAGGAAGACGAGGTATTATTCGCAAGTTATTTTCCATCCATCCTCACTTTTGATGAGCGAGTCTTTTGTGCACAAGATCTCACAGGGCAATTTTAGCGAAGGTTAAATTTCTATCTGACGCCATTTGTTTGACGTTAGGAGCAATCGGTTCCGAAGAAGAGTGCGAAGCGGGTGCAGAGATTGAAACCCGTTGCGTCGTTATCACACAACGATACAAGTTCAGCCTACGGTTCTCCGCCCTTGTAAGATAGGTATACCAATTGATCCCAGTTCCCCTGTTTCCTTATTTTCCAATCAACTTTGGTGCAAATTTGATTCTTAAAGTCAACACTTGGAAT
Source organism: Bryoerythrophyllum caledonicum (assembly GCA_963971425.1). NCBI lineage: Eukaryota > Viridiplantae > Streptophyta > Bryopsida > Pottiales > Pottiaceae > Bryoerythrophyllum > Bryoerythrophyllum caledonicum. Next base: position 14,315,204 of record OZ020519.1, read on the forward strand.
GCTGTTTAATCCGTCGATCAAAGTTTATCTGCGTCAAAGTTCGGTCGTTTTCCTCGTCTGAGTATTTGCTTAGTTGGATTTTAGAGAAGGGCGGCTTTTTCATCTGCCAGTCTGGTTTTCGGTTCCATGTGTTGCACGAAGAGTTCGTGTACAATCAACTCATAACATTAAAAACACATTTTGAATTCGAGGTCAGATTTTTGAGCTTTGACTGAGTTTACTTTGACGCTGCCGGCGTCCTTCAAAGAAAGGTGCTTTCGTAACCCCATTTCAGCACTGTAGTGTTTGTAACCATAATAATGAATATAAGTAGCAAGAGGGTAGAGCTTTCCTAACATTAACTAGAGTCGTACCTGTCTGCAAAACGAACTACTCTAAAAATGATGTTTAGTGTATCCCCACTACCCTTTGCCATGGTCAGTTTCGTACATAATTAATTCAAAATGGGGACTTGTCCAAAATTTTGGAAATTTCAAGAGATTTGGCTAGGTGATACTTGTGTAATACCAAGGTGACACCCGTGCAAGATCTAGGTGATACTTGTGCAATACCTATGTGATATCCATTATGTCGAATCAATGTGACCAAAAAAATAAAATGCTTCGGCACTTTCCTACCGAAACTGACCGTAGCGTACGGTATATGATTTATGAATGCAATAAGTTTTTACTCTTATACCTCTAATTGGTGAATATTTTTACCAACTATGTCTACAATGATCCACCTCTTTGAGTAGTTCTAATAGTCGTGCTCTTGGTAAAAATCTTCATCAAAAGTAAGAAACTATAGCACTTTGAAATTATTTAGTGTAGATATATCAAACATCATTTTCAGTGTAAGTTAACAATGTGAAAAATCTTGGGTCATGTGCACATGGCTGCATACTCGAATATTTCTGCCCAGGTTGGTGTCTCCACGGTGGAGATGCTCTTATTTGGGGATATTTATCTATTTTGCTACTAACCCCTACAGGACGCCCAGGGCGAATTAACCCCTTCATTGGAACTTACCCGAGGTGAATCCCGTCTTAATTGCATGGGGTCATTTTTTTGGCCCTCTTATTTTGGGGGGTCTAGAGACTTTTTTTGGATTTTCTGACAAATTTGGGACTTGATTTCCTTAGAGGCCCCTCCCTTGCTATAAATAAGGCCGCATCCAAAAACAAAATAGGGACTAGGTTTGGGCCCACCACCTCGTGGCCCCCTCGGGTAAGTCCCAATGAGGAGGTCAATTGTACCACGTGTCCCCACGGGGTACAAATTTTGTTCACTTTGACCGCAATTCTCTCATTCAACCCAGACAATCAAAATTCACAAAAATGTTTACCACATCATATAATATATGTTTCAAAGAAGATCCTATAGTTACATTCCCAAGAAAGCGTGGATTAACGGAGTAGAGATTCCTTGAACCCTCAATCATCATTCGGGAACCATATATACATGCACATATTTCACTCCATAGAATACAGAAAAAAAACTTATCAAAGTTTAACAAAACTTACAACTTTGGATTGGAAATTATTCGACTAACATCTTTCTTTGGTAGGTCATTCAACCTCATCATGTTGTAATACAACACCATACATGTAGAATGTTGAGATAACCAATCCTAGGGTTACACCTAGGTTTCTCCGCCTAGTTAACTCGTAGTTAAGTCTCGGCAACTTCCTCTTCTACTTTTAGCAGGTATCACACCAGACCAGTATATAAACAATCTCCTACCTCTGGTAGGATCACTTCTCTTTCATCTCGTTTGCTCTTCATTACAACACGTTATCAACACGAGCCTCTAGACCTCCAAATATATTTTATTTCATTTTACTTGTATTTATTTATTTTGCTTTTCTCTTGTTTTCATCATTCTTTTGCTTTTCACTCACCATTTTCTTTTTCTTTTTGTGCATGTTATTTGTGCACACCGATGGCTCTTCCACTAAAATCACCTAGGGAAGCACGTGTGCAACCGCTCCTGTTTGACGCCCTAGAACCTGATGGGAGCAATTATCTTGAGTGGAGTAACGATGCGAAGGCTTTCTTATGTGCGGAAGAACTGGACTATGCACTAGATTGCGAGACCATCGAAAAGCTATTGACACCGCGCCGATGGCAAGCCCTCCTCATCTTACGCCATCACATCGACGTCTCACTGCGGCAATAATACTTACAGACGAACAACCCGGCGGATTTATGGCGGCAGCTCCGAGATCGCTTTCACCACAAACAGACGATGTTCTTACCGCAAGCCCGCAACGACTGGATTAACCTGCGCGTCCTTGACTTCGCCGATCTCCTTGCCTTCAACGCCGAACTGCACCGCATCACCGCCCAACTTCGACTATGTGGCGATCGCATTTCAGATAAGGAACTCATAGACAAAACCCTATCTACTTTTCCTCCAACTACCGCTATCTTAGCTGAGTAGTACCGGAACATGCGATTTGAGAAACATTCCGAATTGATGTCGTACTTACTCCTAGCTGAAAAGCAACAACGATTATTGCTAAAGAATGCAGATGCTAGCACGGGAGGTACACATCGCCGAGACATCCACCCGAACGTCACAACGGGATCGGAAACGACCACCACGACGAAATTTCTCACGTGAAGCCAACAAACCTCCCGGTAAGCGTCACTCATCCCATAGACGTGAGCCTACTCTAGTGGTCGACAAACATGTCATAGATGCGGTAGATCAGGTCATTACAAAAAGGAATGTCGGGCGTCACAATACCTCGCTCAGATTTATCAAGATCTTCAATCATTAAAGAAAGGTTCACGCGAGACGGACACCCTAGACGCTCCGTCATTTCTTGATGTAGAACCCGAAAATTTTATGGTGGATAATCGTAAGGGCGTGTTTCCTGCAGACATCGCACTGCTCGACAGTACGTCCACCCATACGATTTTACGCAATGCAAAATATTTTGATTTCTCAGGCTGCGCAGCCACCTGGCAAACGTGTGACCTAGTCACCCTTGCCGAAAGTCGGAGTTTTAGATTCCGAGAGGGCCAGGCGTCTTTGATACTACTTGGAGGACTCCCCCTCCTGTGCCAAAAGGCAATGTATGCACCGACAACACCTCGTAGCCTGATCAGCTGCCGAGAATTGCGTGCAAATGGGATCCACGTCTCCACTGCGGTGGAGAATGCTGAAGAGGTTCTGGCGCTAAGGCAAGGCTGTAGTTTCCTTGCCACAACGAAAGGAGGAGCCAACGGCCTATATGAGATTGCGATAAGACCTCAAAAGGGACCCGCAATAAGCCACTTCTCCACACCTCGTGGAGTTGCTAAAGAGACCCAAAAGTTCCCACATGGAAGTGATATTCCTGGGGCTAAAGGCCTACAAGGTAGCAATCTTTTAGGCTTTGCTTTTCTAGTCTCCTCCTCGGCCAAGGTCGGAATATGGCATCAGCGCATGGGGCATCCGGGCACCACGATGTTCCGCCGCATGCTACCATTGCTTGCAGGTCACAATCTATGTCCGGGTGACGCTGACAAGGTGGGAAGCTGCGCCGCCTGCGCTCAAGGGAAGCTGGTCAAGCAACCTTCACGGTGGAAACTTCCAACCGAGCTTCCCCAAGTGCTTTAGCGTCTTCAAGGTGATGTATGCGGTCCTATAAACCCACCCTCAGGTCCTTTTTGCTATTTCCTTGTTTTGATAGATGCTTCCGGTAGACACTCAGAAGTATTCCTTCTCACAACCCGGAACATGGTGTTTCCCAAACTTCTAGCCATGCTCATTAAGTTCCGAATCCACTTTCCTGATCACCTAGTGAAAACTCTACGCATGGATAACGCTCAGGAATTTAGATCCCATGCATTTGAAGATTTTTGCGTAGCTTCAGGAATTACCCTTGCCTATTCCATTCCTTATGAGCACGCTCAGAACGGACTTGCTGAGGCCTACATTAAGAAGATCCAGCTGATTACTCGGCTTTTGCTTATTCGCGCAAAACAACCAACTTCTATGTGGAGCCATGGAGTCCTTCATGCCGCTACTCTTCTTAGAATAAGACTTACCCTACTAAATTCTCATACCTCGCTAGAATTACTATCCGGACAGGTACCTTAACGTATCTCACCTAAGAACCTTTGGATGTCAAGTTTGAGTACCTATAGCTGAACCTTGGAGAATGACTATTAGCACCCATCGGCACGAAGGAATATATGTAGGATTTGATTCCCCCAATATCATCTGATATATTTCTCCCTCTACAGGAACCCTATTACGTGCTAGATTTGCAAATTATAAATTGTAGAAGATGTCTTTCCCTCCATGATCATAGAAAATCCATCTCCCAAACTAGAATTCTGGGCCCCAGAAACATTCACACTAAACCCTGTCCCCAGAACTGTCCTATGTGAGACCGAAGTGAAGAAGCTCGTTCACCTCTAGAACCTAGCCGATAGACTCTCAAATGGCTTCAATGCCGGACATTGTAATACCCGGAATCCCCTACCCGGAACAGGTTTCCAACCAATCAGTATCCTTCCAATTAAACGGAAATCTGATCACGAGTCTTCATCCTCGAATGCTATCCGATCCCAACCCCAAAATTTTCTATCTGACGTAAATTCCATTAGTTCAAATGAGGTCGAAGCTTTTGTTTCTTGGCTAACCCTTTCAGATAATGATCCTCAAACCCTAAAACATGCAAAAGCTAGTCCTGAATGGCCTGAATGGTCAAAAGCTTTAGAGGCAGAGTACAATTCTCTTAGAAAACGCAAAATATTTGGTCCTTTAGCCACAGATCTCTCTAACTAACCGATTGGATTCAAACTGATTTTTACCCGCAAGAGAGATGAGAAAGGAAACATTCTGCGTTACAAAGTACGTTTAGTAGCCCAGGGCTTTAACCAACGACCCGATATCGACTTCAAATTTACCTACTCACCAGTCATGGATAACACTTCCTTTAGATACCTACTTAGCTTTGTTGTCCACTTATCCCTAGAAACACAACTTTTAGATGTGGTGACCACATACCTCTACGGACCCTTGGACGCTGACATCTATATCAAACCCCCTCCTGACTTCATTCCTTTGACCAAGCCGGGGACACCAGCGACTATTACAGGAAAATTCTCCGGGCTTAAACTACAGCGCGCTTTGTATGGACTCAAACAAGCCGGACGAATGTGGTATCAACACTTACGGGATTTCCTATTGAACCACGATTTCCAACACGACCCCATTCTCCCCTGTATCTTCACCTTCAAGGATAGCCAAGGTTTTGTAATCATAGCAGTTTACGTAGATGACCTCAATCTTGTGGAGACTGTCCACGCATGCACATATGCCGTGACCTTACTCACGGGCCAATTCGAGATGAAGCTCCTTGGCCAAGCAACCTTCTGCCTTGGCCTCTAGATTGCCCATCTAGCCGATGGCAGTATTCTCCTTCACCAAACATGCTACACTCAGCGCCTCCTCAAGACTTTTAATATGGACCAGGCCAATCCCCTTGCGGCGCCAATGATCGGACGAAGCAAGAGAGCTGAAGATCTATACCGTCCTTACGAGGAGGAGGAAGACGAGGAGTTAACGGACAAAACCAAGTACCTCGCAGTGGTCGGAGCCTTACTTTATCTTTCCACTTACACAAGACCAGATATATCATTTGCTACAAGTGTGTTGGCGAGACACAGTCAAAAACCGACAGCAGGACACTGGAACGGGGTGAAACATCTATTCAGATACTTACGAGGGACAAAAGACTTTGGATTTCGTTATACGAAGGGCGGAACACTTGAGATGGTTGGATATGCCGATTCAAGATTCAAGATTGATGAAGTATCCGGTAAATCTCAGACAAGGTATATCTTTCTCAAGAACAATGCTCCAATTTCATGGAAATCTGTCAAACAGACAGTAACGGCAACATCCACTAACCATGCGGAGTTGATTGCACTCCACGAAGCTGTACGAGAGGTGGTATGGCTGCGAACGATGGACAAGATTTTGATGGAGCAGTGCGGCCTAGCCTCAAGTAGCGGACCGACCACCATATTCGAAGACAACGCTGCGTGTATCGCACAGGTCACCGCGGGATTCATCAAGGCCGACCGTAGCAAGCATATCAGCCTACAAATCTTTGGATTCACACAAGACCTCATCGAATCATGCCAAATAGATGTCAAGAAAATCGAATCAGCACACAACATATCTGACATGCTTACCAAGGCGCTACTTGCCTACAAGCACAAGGAACTGATGAAGAAAGCGGGAATGCGACCCCTACATGATTTCATTTCTTGAACAGGTTACACTCTTTTTCTCCCTTGGGATTTTTCCTTCATAAGGTTTTCCCTGACGTCAATTTTTTAATGAGGTAACCCTGGATCAAGGAGGAGTGTAGAGATAACCAATCCTAAGGTTACACCTAGGTTTCTCCGCCTAGTTAACTCATAGTTAAGTCTCGGCAACTTCCTCTTCTACTTTTAGCATGTATCACACCAGACCATTATATAAACAATCTCCTACCTCTGGTAGAATCACTTCTCTTTCATCTCGTTTGCTCTTCATCACAACAGGGAGGTCATTCAACCTCATCATGTTGAAATACGACACCATACATGTAGAATACTGAGGCCACCAGCGGCACCGTATGACGTTTAAGGGCTAAAATGCCTTGGTACTTTCGAGAGTAATTTCCTGATAATTTATACCAGGTCAAACGAAGCTGACGTCAGCACCGAAACCTAAAAGGCAAGGAAACCACAGCAAAATCGCAAACAAACAATATGCACAGAAAATCGATGGCCATCGTTTTGTTGTTTTGTTGTTTTTCTGTGAACGATGACGAGCTTTGAATGCGCGTCCTCGCTCCTTCCCCGCGCTGTAGTTCCCCCGCCACCACTGTGCACAGGTTTGTAGCGATGTATGGTATGGAGTTAGGCGTGTTGCTGTTGTTGTTGTGAGTTGTTTTCCGGGGGTTAGGGTTTGCGGGAGGGAGGGAGGGAGGGAGGGAGGGAGGGGGTTTTGTTTCCATGGCGTCGGAAATTGAGATAGTAGGCGAGGGCGGGGGCACGGCGGAGGGAGTGGAGGCCCCGTCGTCGTCGTCGTCGTCGTCCGCCGGGGATGCTGCGCAGAAGCGCGACGACGTGTACACGGCCGCGGCCTACGGGGACGTGGACAAGCTGCGGATGCTCGTGGAGGACCGCGGCTGCTCCGTGCTGGAGCCCGATTCCGGAGGCTACTTCGCCTTGCAATGGTGTGCGCTGAATAACCGCACTGCTGCTGCTCAATATCTCCTTGAGGTTCGCCATTTCGAAATTTTTATCTCGGCGAATTTCGTTTTTTTTTTGGGCGGACCTGGTGCATTTTTAGTTTCGCGTTCTGGTTTTTTGGTTTAGACTTTTCAGGTTTTTCAGTGAGATCGTCGACTGTGTAGAGTACTTGACCGGAGTTTTTTTTCGTCGGAGATCGTGGATTGTGAAAATGTATAGAGTAATCAAACGGAGTTTTCTGCTGTCTGAAGTAGTCCAGTTTTTTTGTGAGATTGGTAGCTCGCAATGATATTACGAGTTGGAAGAAAATTCTGGAAAAAAGCAGGGAGCAAGAGAAAAGCTTCGAGTGTCTTTTTCTGAGTGTAGCAGAGTTTTTTCTGGCCTAATTCGGGTTCAAGGATCGTACGTCGGTATGCTATTTAATAATATGATAACGAGGTTCTTCTGTCTTGAAATGAGCAGTGTAGGGGAATTAGACGTAGTGCATAGCTCCCGGTGAGATTTTGGCAGACAATAACCCTTGTATTCGTTAGTACGAGGGAAGTTTTGTAGAAAGAAGAATCAGCGTGAAGTTTTTTTAATCCGGAAGGGAACACTCGTGAAGAAATGGAAACACTCTGCTATTGCTTCATATTCGCTCACAAGAAACACGTTGGGAATGCATGCAGCGTGGAGCAGATGTGAACGCCACTGATTTCACGGGACAAACTGCTTTGCACTGGACCGCTGTGCGGGGGTCGATTCAGGTGGCGGAGTTGCTGCTTCAGAGTGGAGCTCGCATCGAGTGTGCAGATTCACATGGATACCGAGTGAGTGGAGAATGTTTCATCCTTTGTTTTCTCGTCCTTTTTTGCTGTATATCTATATGCTTCAGTTCACTGTATATCATGGATACTGCTTTGTGTTCAATTGCTTGAGGTATGGTAACTCTTTGAGGAGCTTTTTGAGTATTAATCTGGTTTTTTTCTTCAGACATCTCATGTGGCCGCTCAATATGGGCATACCGCCCTGCTGTACCATATTGTCACAAAATGGGGTGCGGAAGTGGATCCTCCGGACCATGACGGACGCAGCCCTTTGCATTGGTAGGCATTGCTTCATTTATCTTCCTTCCAGACGTGAAGTTGGAAAGCTTTACGTGCGCTTTAGCACAGATAGGGTTGTTCCTTTCACAGCTTCTCAGATGCATGTTATGTTCGGTCTTCCAGGGTCATTTTGCCGCAGTCAAAACAACATGTTGAATGTTGTGTTGCTCTACAGGGCTTCGTACAAAGGGTTTGCGGATAGTATTCGATTACTACTTTTTATGGACGCATGTTTGGATCGGGCAGATAAAGAAGGTATGCGTTTTAAATTGCCTGCATAATTCAAGGTGGAGCTAATTGAATTGTTGGCAAAATAGATGAAGATAGATATCATGGCTCTACATGGATTTTGTCAGTTTTTGTCTGCTGCCATATCTCTAGCTCAAAGGTGAAAAATTACAGTCTTCACTTAAAAATACGAGATGGGAGTGATGGAAGCATGCCTTCCCTAAATCATGTGTATCCGAACCGTTTGTCGCAGGGTGCACACCTTTGCACTGGGCAGCAATCCGAGGTAATTTGGAAGCCTGCACAGTGTTGGTACAGGCTGGTACACTAGATGATTTAATGGCGAAGGAGTCAACTGGTTGCACTGCAGCACAGCTGGCATCTGACAAAGGGCACCGCCATGTGGCTCTGTTTTTGGTAAGGAACTGTGCTAAAGAAAAGCATTGGTCACTTACAAGCTTCGGATAATGTAATATAATTTTTTGAATATTTTTACCAGGTGGTGAAAAACAAATATTCTGAAAATTTCATAAATTTAAACAACTGTGAGAAAACTTGATGCGTTGAAATTTGAAATGGAACATTGATCTCTATTCTCCTTGTGTGACCAGGTTATTCTGTTTCACTTAATTGCATTTCTCCTGATGATTCATGTGTGTGAATGTTTCTGTTTTTTCCCTCTCCTACATAACATTTTTCCTTCGGATGGGTTTCTGTATGCAGACAAACGCTAAAAGAATTTTTAATAACCGCTGGGACGACAAGGCTCGTATGGGAAAATTTGCCAAGCTCGGATTGGCTCCTGTCCTATGGGCTGTAATTATAGGCCTTCTTCTTGTTTTCATCAACTCTGTGATCACATGTACGTATTTATCCATCATTGAACTACATTTCATTTCAATTTATTTTCTTCCATTACGAGGAGTGCGTTGGGAACTATTTGCTGAACCATGGCTGAGTAGTACAATATTCTATGAAGAAGTTATGAATATCTATCAGAAATAAATATTGCGTAAAAGTTAATGCCACGTTGTGCCTTCGTGACATATTGTGGAGCGTACAGCTTATTTGAGTTGGGATACTAATTGGTAGGATTTTAGGGGTACTTTTGGGGGGTTGGGAATTTTCTCTGGCCTGTTTTGGTGGAAAAGAATCGTCTCTTAACGGATTATTAGTGACACTCTTTGAACCGTCCTCCGAATGTTACCTTATATATTTGTGGGCTGTAACAGCAAGCACACTGTTAACTATAACAGCTGGAGATGGATTTTGGGCTTGTTTGGTCATTTTATTGGCAAGTGGCGGCCTTTTCCTTCTATATCGTTGCACCAGGTTTGTACATCTTGTATAGTAATTTGGAGTGCTTGGTGGACACGTCCACAGATTATTATATTTAGAATTAGACCATTAGCAGCATCCAGACTGAATGTTTTTCACTTGAAACTGATATATTCGAAGTAAAGCTTTAGGAAACTGCACCTTTTGTACTGCTTGCTGGTTGGTTAGTGCGGCGAAAACGGAGTGGCAGTTGCTCTCGAGATTAGTTCTGTTGTGATTAGATTTCTGCCAACCAGAGTTATTCACGTTCTCTCATTTCACTGGTACCTGCAACAGCTGATTTGTTGGTGGTTTTGAATGTTGCAGTAAGGATCCTGGGTATATCAGTCATATGCGTGGACAATCCTCACCAAGGGACACAGAGCAGCAGGTAAGTATGATGATGGGGTTGCAATCGTGGCTTCATACATGTCGCTATTCGAACATTTTCAAGTCTGCCATCATCACTGGTTATGATAACTGAAATTGCGATATATTTGCGCTCTTCTGTCCGTATCTGTACACAGGAGAATCTGTTGAAAAGGGATTTGAGCAACCCAGCGTTGTGGGCAGGCTACTGGGCGCAGTTATGTCCCACTTGCAAGGTTCGACAATTCAACTTTTTATCTGATGAATTTTTCAAAAATAATTTCTTAACACAAGCCAATCTGATGCGCTTCATGTCGCTTTTACATTTCTCTTTGCATTGGACTATGTAGTTTGATATTGCTGATTGTTGTTTCTTTTCTTATAGATTGTACGACCACTCCGATCCAAGCACTGCTCTTCTTGCAACCGCTGCGTTGATCAATTCGACCATCATTGTCCTTGGGTTTCAAATTGTGTCGGCAAGGTTCGCTTCCTACTCTGTTTTAGTTCGATCTCCTTGACAGTATCTCATGTGAACAACGTTGTTTTTGGGGCAACCGTGTTTTATGAACACACAAGTTCTTATTTCTTCCTGTTGTCATCGTGTTAGAGTAGATTGGTGGTAACAAGGGAGGATCATATTCTGCTTCATAAGAAATCTTAGCTTGCCTTCGTTGATGTGTTCCTGTATGCGTATGAATCCTCAGACTGCTGACTTGCTTTTTACAGAACAACAAGTGGGATTTCTTTATTTTCTTATGTATGGAGTGTTCAGCCATGATTATTGCACTCGTCGTAACTTTTCATCGTAAGCCACCTTGACTTTAGTATCACACTTCAGTTTTTCTGATTCTCTCTCAGTAGAAGCATTTTGGATCACCCTGAAACAAGGGGTGGACACCCTATTCAACTGTATCACACCACATCGACAGAAAAGATTCTTATGGTCGTGTTCCTGCGTGTGGAATTATTTCGGCTGTTGTTATAGGGCTGTGGCTTGACCCATCAGCACCCTCAGGGTTCGGGAACTTCCTACGACATATTGCATTGTTCCACAGTGGCGCACTTGTATTTTTAATTGGAGATGTATTTCTTCTATTTGGTGCTGGTACATTGACTGGAATGCAAGCCCTGCAGGTACGAACCTATTCCTTTCTCGTCTCCTTTTATGTCTGATCAACATTGCTAGATTTTTTGTCTTTACTCAGCATGGGATCATCCTGAGAATAATTGTGCTACAGATTGCTCGGAATATCACCACCAATGAGATGGCGAATTCCTTGAGATACGGTTACCTCAAAGGTGCCGACGGCCGATTCCGCAATCCTTACGACTTCGGGTGCCGGAAAAACTGTGTCGATTTTCTCCTTAATGGCTACAATGAAGATATAGAAGTCCCCTGGGAGCCAATCCAACAACACGGAGGCGTGATACAAATGGGTGAAAGGTATGAATCATGACAAGAAATGCCATCTCAATATTACACCCCTACTTTCAATTTATCTTCCTACTCCTGCCTTGCTCTAAGGTGGTCGTTCAGTCAAAATCCTTCAAGTATGTGTGGAAGAGCTAGGTGGTCTCAAACCAGTTGTAGCCGTCTTGGGGAATAAGTTAGCATGTGATACTAGCTGCCTTTCTCTCCTTCAAGTTGCTATGTCTTCGACTTATTATACTACTATTCATGTGAGTGCAGGTCAGTGGCGGCAGGGGCAGTAGGAGCAAGTCTAGGCGGATTACCGGGGCAATCTCCAAGCAATGTGCCGAATGGGCTGCGAAACCACCATGTACACTCCTCCACATGCTCCCACCACAACCACGCCTCGCCGCTGGGGCTGGGGCTGGGAAGCAGCCTCGGGTTGCCCAACCATGACCGGGATCACACTGCGTAGAAGAGGATCCACCACCTCCCACACGGGTAACCCTCTGGGACCTTGTATTGATTTAGTTGATGTAGATGCCTGTTTCTTGCGTTTCCGTGAATTTATATACAGCTCAATATTCGCTTCTTCCATTGTTCTCACGTTGATGGTTTCTTGCTTTCAATTGATGGCTTTTTTTTCTTTCAGTTGTGGTTTTTTCCCTCTCAGTTCTTCCTTCAGAACTGGATATGGCATTTTGGAGCTTTTGAAATTGAGGCTGTTTTTTTCCTCTAGTTCATTGAGTGTTGTACTATGATGCGTTTTTAAGGATTCTTGAATTTGTTTGCGCTTCTGTTTTCATTTGAACTTTTCAGTAGTAAAGAGTCACCCTAGACTCTCACTTATGTTTTGACCTCGTCTGGCATACTTGGTTTAAAATCTAAAACTTGTGGAATGCAAAACTTTGACACCAAGGGAAGTCAAATCCCTTAAAACCAGGGAAGTAGAAAATACGTTTTTCGTCGCTTTGCACACTGTAATGTTTCAATCTCTGTGGTCAAAGTTTATGAGAATTTGTGAGCATGTGACTTCTAAAGTACCGTGACTATGTTTCTGCAATATTGCCCCTCTAAGATGTGATGCTATGAAATTCGTTCAAACATCTATTAACTACTTTTAGGTGTAGGTTTTAAAGTTATCTATTATCAGGAAGACTTAAAAATTGATGGTACAAATTAAAAGATATGTGCATTTGAAGTAGGCCATGCTCCATGTGTACATAGGGTTAGTATACTTTGATTCAAAGTAATGGCATATTTTTTTACTACGTGTAAAATTTTTATGGAACTATGTTTTACCTTATGTTATGTTCTTGCATGCCAAAAATCACAAGTAATGGTACTAAACATCTCTTAATTACTTTAAATCTTTATTTTTCCTCAGCTTTAGGATTTAGTTATCCTTTAATCTACTTTTAGCCATTTTTCCTTATCATTCTTATTAAGCTCATGGTTTGGCAGTCTTGTTTCACCCATCCAAGGCCGTGGTTTCTTATCGCCCACCTTTATCTTTAATTTTTTAGAGCCACCTCACATTAGGCTCACAGGGAGGAGTTTAAAGAGAGAAGTCTAAAGATTGAAAACAAATGATTGAATACTGAAGATTGGAGGTTGAAGACAGCAAGATTTGACAAAACCCATAGTTACATACCTCGAGTATTCTCAAAGTGCGCTCCTCTTTACCTGACATTGTTTTAATTCAACTACAGGCTCTATATCCTCTATCGCGTCATCGGAGTCATTAGATCAACTATAAGGGTTCTTCTCACGTCCTGTATCTTGTGAAGCGCCTTCGAAGACGTCTGCAATGCACAAGATCTGCGATGGACCAAACTGCCCTATGTCCAGCCCTATTAAATCTGCCAATGTGGAAAGATCTCTATCTTCCTCAACGGACGTCCTTGGAGTTGCCGGATCTCCAAGACACTCTGATGCGTCATGCTCCTCCTCTTCAGTCGTTGCCATCGAATGTAACTTCTCCATATAAAACTTCTGAAATTGAACTCTCATGTCCTTTGCAGCCAAAATCATATCATCAGAGATATAAGATGCATCGATAAGCACATCATGAGGGACACATGCATATCCCATATCCAAGGACTCACGGAGCACCATGGCACGCCAAAATGAGTCTATAGCTGCATCTTCTTGCTCCTAAGATCCGCCAAGCAAAAAATACGTAGGCCTTCATGCTTTCTCAAAGCAAGCATGTCCTTTGCAGCTGGTAAGAAACACACTCTCATCCATGCCGCGGCTTGCTTCTCCATTGTCTCCCAATCTCTAACAGGTCCTTCTAGGACAAAACAGTAGGGTAGATATGTTGTTGATGATATGTCCATGTTAGGAAAAATGGTAGGACCTATCAACAATATGTCCTTCATTGCCACTATTACCTGCTAGAATTGATCAAAAACCCACTACCTCGGTGCTCCAAGATAAGGATAGAGAATTTGTGCCTGGACGCCAGAAAAATAACAAGAAAATAGTTTTAGAGGCATGGCAATGGAGGAGGTTCAGTAACTTCGTATGGTTGCGGCTGCTTTTGAATCCAATCGAAAATGATCTTCAATTCTTTTTCTGTGTGTAAAGAAGGCAAAGACATGTCATGAGGGGTGTGATCTTGAAAGAGTTGGTGAAGCAATAATGACCAACTCAACGCTTCCTTCTCCTTATCTAACAAAACAATCCGTTCATGCTTCTTGAATTTCTCATTAACCTGAGCTATTCTAGAAGCATGCACTTTAACCTTGGACTGTCTACATGTATCCAAACGCTCTAGGTAAGTGTAAACGTCTTTGGGGTGATAAAGAAATGTTTGCACTCCACGATCAATGTTGTCGTAGTCTCGTGCCTTGAACACATCTACACATTTATTTGCTGCTTCATATACTACCAAAGACAAGCCATCCCACTTGGAAAGAACGTAGACAATATTAAACGGTTATCATATGAAAGTTGAATAAATAGCTTTAAATCTGGATTAAAAATGTTAAAACTATGTAGTGTACTTAAAAATTCAAAGAATAAAAACAATTACAAATCTTGATGGAAGAATCCAACAAGAAAACACCTCATGTGCAAAAAATCTTACAGCTAAGCTGACTGGTCTTTAGCAAATGCAACATCGCTTCTTTGGATTCCTCCAGTCTGATACGGGACTTGGCATCGAGGGCCTCTCTGAATCGTAGTATTTTAGCGTAGATTAGTTTGTTAATAATCTACGGGTTTAAAAACGTTTGACGGCGCACCACAATCATCCGTGGATGTTTTCCATCCGCTTAGGGTTGTGTGTGCGTATAGCGCCGCACACATCCTTGACATGACGTCTTTGTCAAGTCAAACTTTGTGAGTGAGTTTGAAAGTGTTTAGTGATCACCTTTGCTTGTATTAGAGAAGTTTTGGGGTCATTGAGAGGCCCCCTAAGCCCAAAATCGGGCAACTGTTTTGAGCGGGAAACGTACAGTACACATTAGAAAATCGTAGTGGCATATAAGGTGCCACCTCGTTGCCACACTCGAGCTCATGCAAGTTAGCAGCCAATCACTGAACTGAAGTCCATGCTTTCGCATGTGTGCTTAGATGTACTCTCAATATTTTAGTAGATCCACGGCCTTTGAAAAAAATTGAAAAAAACAGCGTTGTCCTAGCCAGACTGAATAAACAAACTGTAAATTTATGGCGGGAATCTGATGACATGGATTAATGGTGCACAATCTAAGTATGTAATCATCCTCTTTCCCGGCCCCAGGCGTCTTAGATATTTAGTTTCAAAAGTTTTGAGGAGAGAAGCAAGTTACTTTGCTATAGCAAGTTACTTTGTTGTAGCTAAATGTCGAAGCCATTGGAAGAGATCCATAGTGTCATGCTCCACAACACTGTGGATGCACGTGGTAAGTATATTCCACTGCGCTTAGAAATTGCATCATGGGTGACATTGAGAGTAGCCAAAACAAGACCATGGTATCAGGATGCTAGGATTCATGGTGTTGACACGTTTACTGGAGCATGGAAGGTCCAAATTTTAGAGTTTAGTTTCAAAGTGGAGGTGCGACGAGGGAAAAATGTGTTGCAACTTGACGCTATCAAGGTGCGACATGCTTATCAGCGACGACAACTACAGCTTGATCCGGCGACTTGTGTCAATGAGCTACGCGCATGCAATCTGCTGTATATGTCCTACTGGGACGACTAGGTTGATCCAACAGCAGTGATAGATGTCATTCTTGTCGTGTATCATGAGGTTGGAGAGGCTGCAGTGCGTAATGGCCGTAGTCATAAGCAAGTGTTAGATAATGGTACTTTTTTTTTAAAACCATCTATGTTCCTCAATCTGGCACTTCCTTGTATGCTAGTCTAGAAAAATTGCCACTGCCGGCCCTTGATGATCCGCATTGGCCCCTCCCAGACATGCACACCTTAGAGGCTTTCAGAGCTAAGCTTGCGGTGGACATTGCGGAAGCAATGAAAGGGGGCACTGGTAGTAAAGCGGCACATGTGAAGTGGTTCATGCCCGTGCACGTCATGGTGGACTTCTTTTCGGTAGCAGACAACGTACGTTGCACTTCGACGATGTACATCATCAAGGCACCATCAACAACAGTTCTGAATAGTTTAATGGATGTTGGATGGGACGAGAAGTTCCAAGCAGGGCAAGACGTGCTTAAGTTCACCGTTAGCAAGTCTAGCATGGTTTTCCGCTATCATTTAGCGCGACAGGTGTTGTATCTGAATTTTCAGTATGTGCGCTACAGGAAGGAGGGTAGTGTTTGGGTGCCCATTGATCAGGCTGTGCTTCAGCACATGATACCCATCACAGTTGAGTTCAGAGGGAAAGAGTTGCCCAGTTTCGAGGTTGGTTCGCTTTGGCCAATTTCGCACATTTGAAAGGAGATCTCAATTCTGCTTCTGCGAGAGGTCATCCCCGAGTACTACGACCTTGTTGTGAAGCGCCCTGGTTTGGCTGATTTCAAAATGAATGCTCGATTTGAGCAAAGCACAGAAATCAAAGCGTTCTTGTTGGGGAAGTCCAGTACCCTGAAGATAGTCCCATGCTGATGCAAGTTATAGTAGCTCAAATTTGGTTTAGGCAGAAGCTTGCTGTAGACATTCAGAGGAGGTTTAAGAATTGCAAAACTATACTTGATGTTGAAAGAGCATTTGCAGTTGTTATTCAATCTCTACATTTGTCTCTTCTACTTGATTTTGGAACTACATCTGTAAGCATTTGTCAATTCGTTTGAATGAAACAGATTACGTTGCTTTAGCATTTGAGCCATCGTTTGTAAACAAGAGCGGAATCTTGTCTCCTAATTTGATACATTGAGTTTATACAGATTGACCACATTGGATTCATACTACAACATTTATCACTTTTAATGTAGTGGACATTAAATGCAAGCCCGTACACCAATTGTGAAGTAGACAATTAATATAGTGATAAAATTATACACCAAATACTAATCACTACAGTATTAGTGAGTGCTTTTGGTTTAGTAGTTGGCATTCAGTATTTGGCATTTAGTCTAATGATATATATATATTGTATCCTAGGATAAGGTTCGGCTTTAAATAATTCTAAAAATAGCTTCCAAAATATGTTTAGATATATGGTTTAGAAATATCATCAAAATTTTAACACGGTGAAAAAAAGAATTTTGAAGAATAATAAATTTTTAGTGCAACATCCAAAAATTTAGAAAATGTGAAAATGTTAGTGCAACATCCAAAAAATTTATGAGGAGGCTAACAGTCGTTAAAGAAACTCCACCTATGAGCGTGTACGTGTGAGCGTGGTACAGCAGGGCAAAAAAAATTAGAAAATGTGAAAAAGCTAAAGCAAAATCCAAAAAAAATTTGAACGAGCAGCCATTCACAAACCCCACCTGTGAACGTAGTAAAGCAGGCTGTGTAGGGGGCTTAAGTCCGGCACACTACCCCAAGGGCCGCCACGTGATCGAAAGCATAGAGCCTACACAAGCCGGGTACACTAGAGCCGGTTATTCGTTAGTACTCAGAGGAGCGCTTCATTATATTGAGGTCACCTGCAGCATAAACAAACGATATGGGACAATGCCCAAAGTTAATATGTTTCTTTGCACTAACGCTTAATCTGCTTCTTTCCTTGATTGTTGCAATACATTCCACGTGCATTTGAGAACATGGTCTCGCTGCCCTATTCCCAAGTACTTAATCTGATTCAAAAAATTAGGTACAGACTAATACTATGTACGTACTCTTTAGATACATAATTCAGCTGCTACAACAATAATTCCTTATACTAATATGCCGAGGTACAAATTGTTCCACGTACTAAAAAAAAAACTTTGACTCATCTACATAAACAAGGTTAACTAACGTATTAGTCAACATTTACAAAAATGCAACATGAATAGTCTTAAATCAAATTTCTATACTTCATTGTTTGTGAATTGAGCCTTTGAGTGTCATAAGGTCTGCAGTATGTTCACAACACAAGCAACGATTTGCTAAATCGCCAAATCACAATCAGGTGCAGGCTCTTTGTCATTCACTAGAGTGTTGTCATCCTTGCCGGCGGCTCGTAATACGCTGGAGAAGATATTACAATCGGTACGGTGGTGTGGCTCCATTTGTCCCCCAAATTGTGCCACTTAGGGGCCTGTGAGATGAATCGGTGATGAAGCATGGTGAAGATCCTTGCACCTCTTGCACTTGTAATCTTGACCTGCCATCAGCTCCGCCACGCATGGAGCATGCAAGAAGCAACCACTAGATGACAAAACCGCGGCTTTCCACACAAATCCTGAACCACAATAAGCACAAGTGTCATTGCCTTCTACTCCTAAAGGGGGAATAGATGATTGTGTTGGATAATCAAACGGCCTTGGTGTTTGAAGTGTGAGGGATTGTCGCTTCGCTTTTGCAAGTTGTGCTTGAGCGCTCGTCAATGCTGCAAGAGCCGCGTCGTGTGATGTGCACTGCGTTGTCGCATCTGACTCTAGCTGCAACACCTCCGCCCAGAACTTCGCGTCTGACCCTCGTAGAGAAGCAAGTTGAGCCGACAATTCTTCAATTTCCGCGGCTTTGTTAGCATACTTAGCAGTTGGAGCGCCTTCACGAAGAAGATGTTTTACTTGTTTTGATGCTACAATGTATGCAGCATTAAGCGCATCCTCGGCTTCGTCATCTTCCACGTGCTTCTTCTCGAAAGCGGCGTTGAGTTTCAGGCGTGTCTCCTGTAGAAGGGCCGATGTCGCCTCCACTTCATTGGCGCGGATGCACTCCTCCTCCTGCGCAGCAACAAGACCAATGGAGGACGGTGCGCTGAAACTGTTTGTTTCGTTGCATGTGCAAGAGCCTTCGACTTGACAGCGCGTTGCCACCGGCCCAAGCTTCTGGGGATTACGGCATTGATTCTTCAATCGATGCTCCATGCGCGACAGTACTTCCGCCCACCAGTTCACAAGCTTCTGATGAACGAACGTGGCGTAGCAAGCCTTCAAGAATCGCAAAGAGTAGTAAGCATTGTCGGATTTATTACCGTAGACCTTGAAGTATTGTTACCCGAATGTCTTCAACTGTGTTGGATCGGTGCACCTCGCCAACTCGTATCGATGGAGATGACTACCCGGCTTCCACACGTTGGTGACTTCCTTGTCGGTGATGAAGGGATACACCTTGGAGACTTGCTTCACAAGCGCACCGTCGGCGCAGAGACCCACCCGCGTAGTGAAGAACTGGCGCCCGTAATGTGCGTCACACCTAAGCAGCATAGGTGCTGCAGCAACCAATCGCTCGCGCTAGTCGTTTCCAATATCCGCGAGGTCAAACGGATCACCAAACTCCTCCGTGGAAATCCCCCGCACAGTCAGTGCCTCGCTCTCACTGGCATCTGAAGAGGAGTCATCCGCGTGATCCTCTGGTGTAGGAAGCTGAAGCATCGGCGGTGGGTTGCAGCTCACCCTCCGCTTCTGCTTCCCCTCCATTTTCTGTCATGACGTCATTGAAACTCAACTACAGTATCCTACTAGGTCAGGACAAAACGGTCAGGACAAAACGGTGAGCATGCAAGAACAATAGGGGATGAAAACAAAAAAAGCTAGAGTGGGCTTCGAAAACAACAAGCAGCTGAAACAGACTTGATAGAAATGGCCAATGGAAAGTTCCAAAACATGGCCAATGGAAAGTTCCAAAACATGGCGGACATGGCCAAAGTTTGCTTCATCATCTATCAAATGTCAAGCTAGGACTTGACAGTTTGATGTAGTTACACAGTAAAATGCAGTGAACTTGTCTGAATTGAAGTGCTAGCAAGTGCACAATTACACTCAGTACAATTGGCACGTCACTAGAAATCATTGAGTAGGACCCTTGAATGAGAAATGAAATCCTCTACAGCTAGGTAATAATATATATAATAATATATATATATATAAAAGGTAATATATCCAAAAAGGATCTCCGATTCCCACCATGCTGCTATATCCCAAGAAAGCTTCTTCCGGATCCTGGTTTTTTTCATTCCAATCTCTAATTGAATTGATAATAATGTATATAGATTGCGTAATAAATCCAAGAGTCCCAGAGTCCGAGAGATTGAATTCTTTAAGTTTCCAACTCCAAAGGTCCCAAAGTCCCATTGTTTGGCAGTCCTAGGGTCGTGGAGTCCCGGAGTCCCGAAGTCTCAGAGTCCCTAAATCCCAAAGTCCTTGAATCGTTGAGTCGAGGAGTCCTTAAGTCTCGGAGTCCCAAAGTCCAAGAATCCTGAAATCTCTAAATCCATGAGACTTGGAGTCAATAAATTTGGATTTTAAAATTTTATTGTTTGAAAGGTGTGGATTTAAAAGGTATGAATTAAGAAATTAAGGAATAAAAAAGTAAGATTAGAAAAAGACTCAAAGATTCACGGACTTAAAGACTCAAGATCTAAAGGACTTTGAGACACCGGGACTCCGGGACTCCAGTTTGACAAAAAAAGAATTGAAAAAGTAAGGGTTGAAAAAGTAAGGATTGGAAATGTAAGCATTGAAATGTAAGAATTGAAAAGTAAGGATTGAAAAAGTAAGACATGAGAGAGGCAATTTTGTACTTTTACTTTATTTTTACTTTTTGGTACTTGCATTTTACTTTTTGTTTCTTTTACTTTCGGATTAGTATACTTTACTTTTATCTTTTATTTTTATATTTTCTTTTACTACATTGTTTACTTCTTTTACATTTAGGTGATTGACTTTTATTTTTAAAGTCACTTATAGATGACTGGCTTATACATTGACTTTCACTAATTGGTAACAAACTTCTATTGTAATATTTTATCTTTACCTATACTTTTGGGGTTGATATTTCCTTTACTTTTTAAACTTTTTAGCATATTTTACTTTTGGAGGTCCTTTACTTTTTAAACATTTTAGCATATTTTACTTTTCGATACATGACTCCATTATTACTTTTACTTTTAGGTGACTTGCTTTTGCTTTTAGTTCAATTTTAATTACCACTTTTAGGTCAGTGATATTTAGTGCAAAAATTTGAGCACATCATTTCATATTAGCGTAGAAGAAGGTAACATTGTAAAAAGAATAGTGCAACATCCAAAAAATATGATGAGGAGGCTAACATCGGGCAAACATACTCCAAAATAATTTCCAGAGGTACATCAAAAATTCTCCACCTATAGACGCGTACGTGTCAGTCAACATGGGCGTGGTTCAGCAGGCCGTGTAGTGGGCTTAAGTCCGGCACACTACCCCAGGGGCCGCCACGTCAACTTAAGCATGTAGCCTACACAAGCCGGGTATACCAAGGCCCGATTATTCAAAAGCTATTGAAAGTGCACTCCATTATATTGAAGTTTCCCGCAGCGTGAGCAAATAGTATGGGACAATGCCCCAACTTGTAAATGGGCACCATGCACCTCGTTGATCTTGACCGTTGATTGTGACCGTTGACCGTCGATTGTATCCCACGTGCTGTTGATGACGCACCTAGATGATATGACCTTGTTCATACTATGGTGCAAATGATACCTAGTACCTCACCGTGTAATACCTACCTTGGCTGCTACAGCAACCATGGTAACATCCAGCTTACTAATTCATGTGTAGTTTCAAGACCGGTTGTACGGATATTCTTAAGCATTCTATCAATATACATTAATGAAAATTGTTGAAAATGAAGGTTAGCAAATGTAAAACTCAACAAAAATGAAACTTTTTGAAAATAATGCTTTTGAAAGATGAAACTTTTGTGAAATAATAATTTTGGAAAATGAACCTTCAACATCAAAAAAAGCTAGTAAATGCAAAAGTATCCTTTTTGAAGTAGTGCTTTTGTAAAAAAAGAGCCAAATCATGTATTATAGATATTACATAAGTTTGACCCTGGCATCACATGGGTATCACTACACCACTTTAGTATGCCGCCATTTCTACTCATCTTTGTGAAATTTAACACTAAATATCAACGTGTAAAATTTTATTACCGCCAAAAGCCACCATATGATTGGCAATTGATGTTGAAGTTCATATTTACTTTTTGCTACATTAGTAGGATAATCAGCATTTAGTGTTTGGGCACTCACTCCCTCTCACTACACTAAAAGTCGCATTTAGTGTAGTGACACAAATAGTGTACTTACCATAGTACACTAGTTGCAAACAAGTTGACAAATAGTGTACTAATTGCAAACAAGTTGACGAATAAAGTTAGCTGTCCATGACATTCATGATACCCCAATCAAGTTTCTTATGCCAATTCAAATTACATAAACTAAAAAGATACCCCCAATCAAAATTTACTTTATCAGAGTACACTTTATGGAAATTTACTTTTTTTGAAGTTCACTTTTTCAAGTGCTTACTTTTTTGAGAGATTACTTTTTAAAGTTTTACTTCTTAAAAGGTTTATTTTTTCAAAAGTTCGTTGTTTCAAACGTTTTCTTTTTCAAAACTTTACTTTTTCAAAAGAATGTTCTTCCAAACATTTACTTTTTCAAAACTTTACTTATTCAGAACTTTGAGTTTTTAAAAGTTCACTTTGTCAAAAAAATACTTTTTCAAAACTTTACAATTTCAAAAACAATAAAAATTGAAAAGTTTAATTTTTCAAACATTTTCTTTTCCAAAAGTTCACTTTTTCAAACATTTACTTTTTCATACATTTACTTTTTAAAATGTTTACTTTTTAAAATGTTTACTTTTCAAATGTTTACTTTTTCAAATCTTCTCTTTTTCAAATATTTACTTTTGAAAAAGCTTATTTTTACAAAAGTTTATCTTTTCAAAAGGTAAATTGTCTTTTTTCCCCAAATTGATGTTTATCCCCGAATCTTTACAAAAGTTCACAAATAGTGTAGTAGTTCACATTTAGTGTACTATTCTATCACTACACTAATTGCAAAGTTGGCAATTAGTGTACGGGTTCATATTTAGTGTCCACTACACTATTTAAATGCCCGGGCTACACATTTTTCACTTTTGGTGGTACTGAGTTTCAAACCACAAATCCCAAAAAAAAACCCTTCAATTAGCTCTTCCTAGGGACAATCTAATATAAAAGTTTCGAAATGAAAGAATTTTCTCGCCCTACAATTTTTTTTGCTTAATATAGATATCATACTCAATTTGTGTGTAGAAAAGATACAAGATCCGCACATCTTGTTGCACCCTTTCTTTTTGCCTAATACAACGTACAGTAGTATGTGGTATGAAGAGTATAATTATTACATAGTTAGAAAGGTTTAGTTTGTACATGGTATAAATAGTATATGTTGTACATAATTCAAAGGGTTTAATTGGTACTTAGTATCAATAGAATAGTAACTTAGGACATAGTAGAATAATTGATATTAGTAGTGTTAAGTATAAGTAGAATGGTTTGTATGTGGTATAAACAGTGTATCTCTATGTATAATAGATTACAGTTTATTTGGTAAAGTCAAGCCTATGGCCGTGGGCTTACCTATGACTGCTTATCCATAACTTATCCACAAGCCATTGATTATTAGTTAAAGGCTATTGTCATTTAGTATCTTTTAATTTTAGTAAAGTTATACATTTACTTAACTAGGGATTGTTTTTGGTTTGTTGAGGACAAAGGGCATCCACTAGTATAGTACAAATGATATTATTAGTATATTTAATGAGTAGCCTTATAATGGTACATAGTATGATAGGTTTAATTAGTACTTAGTACAAAGAGAATGATTAGTTCTTCAATAATTTAAGAACATATTTCAAGTATGATGTATATATGGTGTAATGAATATACAGTATAAATGATATGATTGGTATATAGTGTATGATTATACACTATGATTATTATTATATTTGATACATATTATAAATAGTGTAAATAGTGGAAAGGATACATAGGATAAATAATATGATTGATATATGGGAATAAGAGGATTAATTAGTATTTATTGTAGATAGATTATTTAGGACACTTTATATATTTTGTACATAGTACACGTCATGTAAATTGTGCATAATATAAAAGGTTTAACTGGTACATAGTATGAAAGGTTTAAATAGTACTTCGTACAAACAATATTATAGTTAGTATATAGTGTAAATAGTATGATTATTATCATTTTATGTATAGTATAAACAAAATGAATAATACAATGAGTATTTAGTATAATTAGAGAAAGAACATAATTAGTATGATTGGTACATAATGTAATATTTAGTGTAATTGATACATACTATAAAATAATATAATTGACACTTGTGCAAAATAGATACAACTTAGTTCTATGATGAAAATATACATGCATCTTGGAAAGCAAAAGATAAAAAGGCATGCAAAATTTACATTTTGGTTGGCCTCTTTGGTATTTGGGAAAACGTAATTTGTGACAAAGTTCATATGCCAAGTGACGTTTTCACAAATATTGTGTTATCATTGGTATGTAGTATAAAGGGTTTATTTAGTATATAGTGTAAATAGTAAAATTAATATGTGCACATTGTAGACTAGTATGTCCATAAACCTTTGTCAGTACGGATGATTCGCAAACTTTACCCAAAATCCTCAGTTTCTCTGACCAGTAAATTGGAAAAGCCAGGGTCACCGACTCCACTAGCAAAGTTTTACTATAAACCTTGAATAGATCACTGGACATATTAGTTTTTGAGCCCAAAAATTTCCAAACTCCAGTTTCAGCCTGGCTTTATTGAACATGATACACACTGTTCAAGTGAGCCATGTCAGCGACATTTTGCATTTGTCTGCGCCAGACTTGTTCAATCAGCCATGCCAACGACTTTGCTGAATATGCATACCACATTGGTCCAAGTTTGAGCCTTTCAAAACATTGTTATTTACGCTTATTTCCAAGCTTGAACTCTGATTTATCATTACAGTCATCAATAAATTGAAGACTACAGTGTATACTTGAATCAAACCCAGATTTCACATAATGTTGAACTTGACTTCAAATAAAGACTACAAGGCTAAAGGTTAGCATCGCAACTACACTTCATGAATTAAATGCCACATGAACGGTAGCCTCAACCCAAGTAGTCCCTTCCAGAGCAACATCATTAATGCTTTAGCAATGATTGCTGCAATGCAAGTGTTGGTTCACAAGTTCAATTTTGTCGCAACGCCCAGCTCATTTGGAACAATTATTTTAGTATTGCGCATCTTTTTTCACATATTACTAGCTGTTCAGTCTGCCTATTTTACCGAACTAACAGTTTTTTAGCCACAATGACAGCAGAAAGGAACGCAAGTCCCCGGAAACCAGGATCTACGCCGAGGAAACGCAAGTTCGTGGCGGTCAGCTCCGGTGAAGACCACTACACCAGCGACGTCGAGCTTGGAAGTCCTTCGACCACTCCTTTGCTTCATGCGCCTGTTTGGGAAGCACCAAAGTGGGTTGGGTAGTTCGATGAAGCTGTCGACCTCACTGAGATCTAGGACGATGTTCGAGCGCGTATGTTTGCAGCAGCGCCAATATTGTTGGGACGCGGTGCTGTCTACGGAACTGAGTTCTTCAAGGTGCATGTTGGACTTTGTAACGAGGGTCCTCTCGTGGACGATGTGTCCAAGCAGTACCCGCAAGTCAAGGAGGACGTCGTGAAGGAGGTGTGGAAGGTGGGTGGTTTGCCTAACCGCTACGAAATCGCAAATTGTGCATCGGCGGAGCAAGCCCTCGATTTTGGTACGCAATATTAGAAGGTTTATGGCAATAAGCCTGATAACGGCTATTTTTCAATGCGATTCCTCAAAGCTTGTTTTGCTTACATTGTGTACAAGCTACCAGTGAATTGGGTGGCAGAAGTGCTGACGCGGCTCAAGAAACGGACTGTTCGGAAACACCTCAACCCTCAGAAACTTGGGCCCATCGCGACGCGCGCCCAAGTGTTGGGGTTGTGCAACGTCATCAAGCACCTCGTTGCGACGTCTACTGTATTCAGTAATCGTGTTGACGGTGCGGAATCCACAGCAAGGTTATGATTGGCGGAAGTGGATGTTTCTGCAGCGAATGTGGCGGAAGCTGTAGCGAATGCGGACACGGCAGTTGCAAATGTGGAGGAGGCGTCACGCAAACTTCAACTTGCCTATCAACTTGTGGATGAGAAGAACGTGGAGGTGAAGGACTGGAAAGTTGCGTGCACTGCTGCCTCAAAGGAGGCACGACGCCTCGCTCAAGATCTCACAGTCTTCAATGACGAGTACCTTGCTAAAGCGAACGAAGCAAGGGCATTTCAGGACAAGATCACTTCAAACCGCGTTACGAAAGATGCAGCGTGTCAGGAGAGGTGTGATCTGAAAGCCTCTTTACTAGAGCTGTGGGGGAAGCACAACGAGGCGCTTGCATCATTGCAGGGTGCTCAGACAACACATCACCGAGCAACTCGATAGGATATGACAATGAAGCCGAAGCACGTCTTTGATTATCCTTATTCAGAGTCTGTTCCCCCTTTAGCCATCCCTACTCTCCAAATCTGTGCTTACTGTAATCTTGGATTTGTAGCAAAGGTTGTTGTCGTGTATAGTTGTGGTTGTTTTCTTCATTGTACTTGTGTTGTTGAGTTAATTGCTAGCAAAGATTTTCGATGCAGGCGCTGCAAGGATGTGCACCTTGCTTCATCACTTATCCACCTTGCTCCCACGTGGGTGGCGCAATTTGGCCGAGAATTGGACAAGCACGGCCTTGAGGAGTGCAACTTCTTTGCTAATGTCCTCAAGCAAGTTGAAGAAGACAATGATCTTTGTCTCCTTCGCAATGGAGACACTCGGGTCATTGTAGGCGACAGCCAGAGAAATCTTCAAGTACTCCCTAAACCATAACAAAGTTGAATGTGATCGTTAAACAACAAGAGAAGATGTTAGATTTTATTGCATTTGTATATAGGTTTTGCAGATGTCGTTGTTTCAATGCCTTCGTTCATAGGTGAATCTGCTGTCGCAAGTTTGTTGATGCTGTGGAGTCTCAAACATTTTTTTTCAGTACCTCATGACACTGAGGGTTCAAGCCTAGTGCAGTCTGGAATATTAGCAGCTTCATCCTTAGACCACGAAGCAGCCAATTTCTGGCTTATTTTTATGACATTTGTAAATGACCAACAACATCAATTTTGTATGACAATGAAATATTTTTGTAATTGTATGTGTCTCAATGTGCAAACATAACCCGTAAAGGACCAAAGTCTGCTTTGTGAGGTGTTTTCGATTTTGGATAGTTCCTAAAATCCAAAAAAAAAAACTTACAAAGAGAAAAAGTAATACGTTATTGTCCTTGATTAAAAAATAATATAGGTACATCCATCAAAAAGCTCCACCTGCAAACAGGTACATGTACGTAAGTTTGAGTGTGGTTAATCAGACCGTGTAGGGGGCTTAAGTCCGACACACAACCCAGGGGCCACCACGTCAACTTAAGCAAGTAGCCTACACAAGCCGGGTATACCAAGGCCCGATTATTCAAAAGCTATTGAAAGTGCACTCCATTATATTGAAGTTTCCCGCAACGTGAGCAAATAGTATGGGACAATGCCCCAACTTGTAAATGGGCACCATGCACCTCGCTGATCTTGACCGTTGATTGTGACCGTTGACCGTCGATTGTATCCCACGTGCTGTTGATGACGCACCTAGATGATATGACCTTGTTCATACTATGGTGCACATGATACCTAGTACCTCACCGTGTAATACCTACCTTGGCTGCTACAGCAACCATGGTAACATCCAGCTTACTAATTCATGTGTAGTTTCAAGACCGGTTGTACGGATATTCTTAAGCATTCTATCAATATACATTAATGAAAATTGTTGAAAATGAAGGTTAGCAAAAGTAAAACTCAACAAAAATGAAACTTTTTGAAAATAATGCTTTTGAAAGATGAAACTTTTGTGAAATAATAATTTTGGAAAATGAACCTTCAACATCAAAAAAAGCTAGTAAATGCAAAAGTATCCTTTTTGAAGTAGTGCTTTTGTAAAAAAAGAGCCAAATCATGTATTATAGATATTACATAAGTTTGACCCTGGCATCACATGGGTATCACTACACCACTTTAGTATGCCGCCATTTCTACTCATCTTTGTGAAATTTAACACTAAATATCAACGTGTAAAATTTTATTACCGCCAAAAGCCACCATATGATTGGCAATTGATGTTGAAGTTCATATTTATTTTTTGCTACATTAGTAGGGTAATTAACATTTATTTTAGATTGTCCCATCACACACCCCCTCCCTTCCTCTCTTGATTTATTTTAGATTGTCACTCACTGGTTCTCTCTCTCTCCCCTCTCTCTTAATTTATTTTAGATTGTCCCTCTCTCTCTCATTGATTTCCTCAATGTCTACATTGTTCTTAAATTTTTTTATTTTTTATTTTTTTGTTTTCCTTTTTGGGGGGTCTAGGGTCTAGAATCTAGGGTTTAGGGTTTTTGGGGTCCCACTATTTCTCATTTCTCCCTCTTTGTACTTTTTCCAATTTTATGTTTTGTCTGCCCCTCTTTCCTTCTAGGACACTATTCATCATTTTAGTGTAATGAAAAAGGACAATCATTTTATCATTCTTTGTGTGGTGTGAAATAGACACTATTTATCAATTCTAGTATAATGGAAAAGGACAATATTTATCATTCGGCGTGTGATGTAAAAAAGACACTATTTATCAATTCTAGTGTAATGGAAAAGGACAATATTTATCATTCTTAGTGTGATGTAAAAAAGACACTATTTATCAATTCTAGTGTTATGAAAAAGACACTATTCATCATTTTAGTGGAATGAACAGAACACAAAGAATAAATAAAATACTACAACTGCATGTGTGAGCGTTGTACAACATGCCAAGAAGGGGTTGGTTAGGTGTTAGGGTTTAGGGTTTAGGGTTTAGGGTTTAATGTCAATCTAAGTTAATCCTTATATAACTAATATGTGACCACAAAAAAATATATTGTTTAACATTTAGTGGGAAAACTAGCAATCTTGCATTGTTGATTGTTCATTTTTTTACTTTTAATTTTTACCACAACAATATGTGGTGTAAACCTTTAAACTGACCGTTTGGATTATCAATCTAAAACATATTGAGTTTGTAAAAAACTAAAACTTGAATTAGCAATATTTGAACCTCCACTACTAGCACAATTGACTTCAATAAGCTACACCCATTTTCTACCTCTAAAAATTGGTTTATAAGGAACTAACATTATCCTGAACAAAATGGTCATGGATTTAGACCTTATGTAGTGCAATAATTTTGTGTAGTAAAAGTCTGCTATTCACCAAATGCAGGGAAGAAAATGAACCATTTGCTTGACTTCAAACACTTTAATCGTTCAATCCTTGTGGTCAAAGTTCATGAAATTTTGATTGTTCATTCATAAAGAAGTCTTAATTGGGATCCTACGATTAGATGTAGAAAATAAAAAGTTTTGTCTCCCTTCTTAAGCATTGTACTAGAACGGAGTAGATTTGAAGTATTTTTGTTGCAAAAATGCCTTGGGTCTTTAGGGATTAAGGGTTGAAAATTATCCACTACGATTCATTGAGTGAACTTTCTTCATCAGAAGTACATGTGTTGACTTGCCTCGATGTGGTAAGCATTAATCAAATATTTTACTAAGAACATCTAAAGACAAAAGACTCCTAGCAATCAGAGTTTTCCTTACATGCAGCAATACTCGGCCTGCTTTCAAAATAAGGAATGAATGGGAGAGAATTGACAGATGCCTAAAAAAATAAAATTGCCCATGTCCAATTAGCAAGGCTAAAAGTTACACCCCACATATATTTTTTGGGTCCAGTAAACTCCTCTTCTCAATCAAGGTGTACCATGTTGCTGTATATGAGTACATTTTCTAATCCTACAAAAATCATGATGGATGAAAGATTTGTTCCAAGATGAATCATTATGATCCATGGTTGGGCCGTGGGAGAGGTTATGAAATTACCCACTATGATTCATTGATTGAACTTACCACATCAATAGTACATTTTGTTGACTTATCTCGATGTTTAAGCATTAATAATATATCTTACTAACTCGCATTTAGCGACATGGACTTCAAGCATAAGTGCCATTCCCGAACTTGCTGTTTTCAACCTCTACGCCTTTGTTGATGCACACCACTGTTGACATCTGCGTCCTTCACACCTTTGCTGTAGCAAGCCGTGACAATGGAAAAAACTAGGTCCAAACACAGAGTGGCTCTGCCTCAAGTTGATGAGATTTCCAATGAGACTAGCAGTGATAAAACTCCTCTCACTTCTGCATTACTAAATCCTTCTATTTGGGCTGAGGCTTTTGATCTTCGAGAAGTAGGAGAGAATTTGAGGAAGCAGCTAACCACTGTAGTTCCATTTTTTCTTGGTGACGCCACGTACTACAGCTTGGACTTCTTCCATGAGGTAGGCGGACTTTCGATGAAGGGTGTCCCATTCAAGCGCTTGAAGGAAGAGCATAATCTCCCTATGGAGGCAATTGTTGGCACCTACCCCGTGAATAGGAATGAGAACCGTCATCCGCTTAGGCATATGGAGGAAGAAGTTGCTGCTAGAGCACTAAGGATGTATCAACGCGTTTATGGGGCTACAGTCCCGGACAATGGGGAATTTGGGACTGCTTTTGAGAGAGGCTTGATGCTTGACGCCAAGAAGTGGAAGATAAATTGGGCTGAAGGTGCTGTTGAGATAACAAAGGTAAGTTTCAACTTTTTGTAGCAGAGACTTTGAGCACAAATTGATGGTCCATTAATATATTTGCTTACTTTTGTTGATTCCAAGTCTTGATCCTTTGCTCTAACTCGTTCATTCGCAATCTTTTTAGCATTGTTTGATAATTGTTGATGCTTATGTAGAGCCGCCTCAAAAATCCTGGTATCAATCCAGCCAAGCTCACTCCACCATGCTTGCGAGAACAAATCCAAGCCATGTTGCACGTGTTCAGGGTAGTAGTCGACAAGGTCATATGGGAGAAAAACGCGGCAATGAAGACAATATCCGAGGGAGGTGTGCCGCGTTCCGGCGGTATTGTGCGTCAACCACGTGCTCCAGAGGCTGTCATGGAAGCACCGCTCCGCAAATCACCATTGAAGCCTACAATAGTATTGAAGGGTCCAGCTAGAGCACCACTCCACCAGTCACCGCCTAGGCCTGCTGCAGCATTGACAACACGTGAGAAGAAGCTCCCTGAGACACATTCAGAAGCCGCACTCCAGAAGCCAATACTCCAAGGAGCTGCACAGTTGATGAAGCAACGTGAGAAGAAAGAGGCGGAGTTGCTAAAAATCAAAGATCAGCTAGAGCATGCAGAAATATCGTTGGCGATGCGAGAGACTAAGAGGCAAGAATTGGCGCGCACTGAGCAAGCGAAGTGGGAGGAGTTTGCAGGGATCCAACAGACAAAGCAAGACATGGTCTTGGACGACCGCTCCAAAAAGGTGGTAGATATGCGCTTGCGATCTCTCATGGACGATGCAATTGCTGTGTCTACCAAGTTGTCAACTTTGGACCCTGAGATTAAGCACTGGACTGCACTCGCTGCCGATTTGCGAGTCCAGTTTCTTTCGTTGCAGGATTCCATTAACAACATTACTGCCTAAATTGACGCCATGATTGTTCAAGAGAGTTGTATCCACCCACACCAATTTTATTCAGCATTTCCTGTGAACCGTGAGGAAATGGTACCGTTGAAGCAACACCTCCCATGCATAGGATGCGGACGCTATTGGGCAGAGATGGCTTTAGCGAACCTTCCTTGCGGATGTCTTCTTCACCCTATTTGTTTGTTTCAGGTTGCTCTATCCTCCAAACCTTGTTGTCCTGGCTGCAATGTCAAGCCATCTGGAGGTTTGATGGGACAATGGGGCTTTAAATTCGACATTGCTTTAGAAGAGGCTGCTGCTGTAGCGGTGAACAAAGAAGGATGGGCACCTCCATTGAGTGGCATTTAGACAAAGCTGCAGAATACCAAACGGAAGATTGAAGCGCCATCATCTGATTTTTCCTCCTCCAAGCTAGCATGTCACCCACTACAGAAGGCGACTACATCCAACGTTCAAGCTGCTGGCCACATCGTTGTGGCAACTGATATTATAGCAACTGTTGCTGTACAAGTTGTCGACTTTGGAGCAACGCCTTGCGAGGTAATTGGCCACACTCAATTGGAGCTGGAAGTTGGCGACGACGTAGCAAGTGGCACTACGGTTGTAGCAGTTGGTGGTGAGACATGAGTTGTTGCTGCGAATGATGTTGTCAAGGATGTAGCAGATGGAGACGATGTGGAAGCCAGTGTCAACTTAGGAGGCCACCACATTGCAACATCCAGCCCAACGTCACCTTACTATGCAGAGCGAGAGCTAGTAGTTGAAATTTCACTTGAAGTTAGACCTTTAGATTATGGAGAGATCCTTAACATTGCAAATGCTGCAGCAGCAAAAGCGGATCCCACTATTGCTGCATGAAGCAACCATGTTCATTAAGCTAGTTAAAGACTGGCATACATAGACTTGGAAGACTTGCAGCAGCTAGAAGATCAATTAGCAATAGACTCTTCAGCACACTGCCATGTACACATCATGTAACTTTTTAGTGCAATAGAAGCGAAAAGCACCTTTGTTGGCATATTTATGTATGCTATGAATGTCAATATCTATAATCACTTAGGCATGAATGTATAACAAACACAATATAGTTGGTGGACATGCAGCTACACAATTAATCTTCAATGGTGGTGTGCTCTGCTTGGCTCGGCAACTAGTTCTTATTTATTGGTATTCAGGTGGAAGTCATCTTGTGAATAAGAAGCTTTAGCATTTGTATTTTTGAATGAGAATTCTCCATTAAAACTCACATGATATCAGTCACGTCCTCTACGCTAGTTTGAGAGTCACTACAGCCTGCTTCAGTACTATAAACATGCTATTCTATATCTGATGCCTCAACAAGCACATATCTATTGCCTTAACGGATACGACCCTCATGCCATGCTTCACTGGCAACCCCTACCGCAGATGCATGCCACGCGTCGCGCCTACGAGCCATACCTGCAACGATATTTGGATCAGGCAATGTCTGCTCAGATTCAAGAATCCTCTTTTGCAACTTTGCAACATATCTGTGTTGTATGTTTCTATAACAGAACTCATATTGCTGCACAATAACACTTGTCCTAGCTCTTGTCCCTCCATGTTGTCCATGGTACTGGTTAGATGCTTTAGCAGCATAGTGCGATTTCTCCATCCCTTGACAGTTTCAAATAGACAAACTCCCGTATTTTTCCACAAACCAGGGTCCGTGCTTTACCAGTACATGCTGCAAGCATTGAGAGCACAAACAAACACTTTATTAAAAGTTTAATCTACTCTATGCAATGGAGATCTTGCTGCAACAACAATTACATGGAGGCTATGTCTAAAACTTGCAGATCTTTGCTACAACAACAATCGCTACTCAAGCTTGGGTCAAGGGATGACTTACAATGTAGTGTGTCACATGACCCTCACCATGGGAAGCAATTAAAGCCCTTCCAAAACCCTCAATGACCAATTTACAGTTCCTCTTTTGCTCATTTGTTAGAACCAACCCTATGAAGTATGGCTGCAGCGCCTCTAGGGTCTCCCACACTCGTCTGCGTTTCACCCTTGGTTGACCCTTCTCCAGGTTGTTTGACTCTGAAGCAAGCACATCCTACCAGACCCAATCATTCCCAGACCATGAACTTGGTCCAAACAATTTGCTCGCTAATACCCTCCTATGCTAGGCTTTTGAACCACATTCCCTGTTCTGCCAGATAGCTTCGGGTCCTACTTCAACACACAATTAGATCCCTCCACTCCAATTGCAGACATAGTTTTCTCCATAGCATCTATAGCAACCGATCTCCTCTCTTCATCTTGCATGTTCCAAACAAACATGTAGTGGAGATGGAGAATTTTTTCAATGATGCGGACCAACGCATGCAAAGTGCATATATGAGTTCTGCTAAGGGGAATTGGTAGGATTGGCTTCCATCGAGGATGTGTCTCAATGTCACACAGTGGACCTCAAATGCTAGGTGCAAACAAGCCTTCTTGCCATGAACCTTTTCCACGAGAAGAGGCTGTTCGTTCTGCTTCAACCGCAGTGCAAGTCCTTAAACGTTCGTGTTGTTGCTCGCAATATATGCAATTCATTTTGCAGGCCGGTCCATGCTATAGGCCGTACATACACTTGATTTTTTTCATATCCGCGCTCAAGTGCCACTCCACTAGAAAACTCCTGTGGCCCGTAACTTCTAGATGTTGCCCATCAGATTGTGCTTTGATAATTGCCGGGAAGTCAGTTTGTTGTAACACCCACTGGAGGATGTCATACGATTCTTTCTCCACCTGGAAGCAACCCACAGGCCAAAATCTCTTGCTCTGATTGAACTGAAAAATACCTCTTATCACTTTTTTGAATATTTGGGTCTAGAGCTCGATTCATGAGTGTCAGACTCACTCTTTCAAACTTCTTCCCATGGATCACCTTTTCCTCGTCCAGCTTCAACACAAATATCAGCGGCCCACCGTTGCACTCTGTAATGAATTGAGGTTATTGAAATAAAATTCACTAGACTACTGCAGCAAATGCTTCTAACCTAAAGCACTTATCAAGACTCACCTTCAACTGTGATGTTATAGAACATCACCATCGATCGTTGAACAACTTCGATATTTGCAAAGAGATTATTTTTGTCGTTGAGAATGACCTCTTTCGAATTCCTAACCACCTTTTTATTGACCCTCACTTCTGGAATCACTCGCCAGCCATCAATATGGAAGTACTCTCCAATAAACTGCGGAAGCTTGCTGTTCATTTTTCTCTTCAATTCCATCAGCCTTGTACTGGAGGGGAAAAGACCATGCTTCAACTCAGGTGCTATAGATGTGACTCGATGCTTGATAACCTTGCACAGTGCATAGTATCCTCTATGTGTTACATTGTTGCCATCACACACTTCCAACATTACCTCCCCACTCAACTCCTTCTGTACTTCTTAAAAATAGTTTGGGTTGCTGCCGCACTAGCTTGACTCATTCTAGGTTGCTCTCCCTGCCTTAGAGCCTTGCCTGCGGACAAAATACTTGCAATAGGACGTGCTGTAGCAGTCTGAGAATCTTTTGCTCCAACCCATCGTTTCCTCTCTCTGCGTGCTTTATTTGATCGCTGCAATTGACTGACAAGTTGCGGTTGAATATGCGCTCGTAATATAGTGCGCCGCCGTTTAGCATTCCACCATGGATTTGATCTGTGCTTGTAACTTCTCGTCTGCTGCCTTAGATTTTAACAAATCCAACTTCAAATCATTGATTGTCTCTTGGCTTGCTTGAGCTCCTGCAATAGTTGACATTCTTAATGCTTCACATGTAGCTTCTAAGTTTTCCACTTTGGTTTGCAACTTCGCACGTTCCTGAACAAGTGTAGTTGTAGTGTTTGACAAACTTTCAACTACACCTCGCTGGACCTCATATTCCTGCTCTAAACCTTGAACCGTAGACCGCAAGTTCAATATTTCTTGAACACCGCTCACGCGCTTAATGTATGCAAGCATACCCTGCTCGCCGTGGCACAAATACTCTAGATATTCTTTTGTAGTGCGGAAGCTTGAAGGTGAATTGGTAGCTGGATCCATTGGATATAAACCTCCGTCAATCCAGAGGTCAATGTGAATTTCACCAGCTACCCTTTTCGCCGCAAAGGTTAAACGACTGACTTGATCATGCAAGAGCGTGCCTCTCTTCATAACTAGAGCACATCTAGAACTCAACTTGACAGCAAGAGTATAAGTATTTGAAACATTTCTAAGTGCCATGCTGATGCAACGTTAAAATCAGTGTTGTCTACCAATCTGACAAGAAAATATCACTGGAAAGTGAATCTAGGACACATGATACTAAATAAACGTCAAAATTTCATGTCATTGCAAAACATTGTGCTACAGCAGAATTGAGGGAAACAATTAAAAAGATCTTGTTACATCAGAGGTCGAAGACAGGGTTGACAAAAACTTGGCGCATGCCAAACATGCCACATGCCATAAACCATACATCTTCCCGCCAATTTATTTTGCCCCTTCCCGCCCTACTAAAGTTGAAGTGGCATGAGTTTTTAAGAGATTTTATAGTACAAGTCATTTTATACTATTTGTGAGCTGGTACAGAAAGCCTCATTTGCATATTTTATTCATGTAGTTGTTTGGCACATGTAATACTAAATGGTTTTCCTTTCAACGTGAAAGGACGGCAAAAAATTAAAAAATTTGTGAGCTAGAAAGTGTGGTGATCATGCTGGCATGATCTATTATTGTTTAAGCATGCCATCTCGGATTTAGGCATGCCACATCATAGACCGTGAAGGCATAATCATGCCGTTTTGCTTAGGTGGCTGATCCTTTGGTTGGACGACACGTCGACCAACAGCCGGGTAGGCTTAATGTACCACTGCCCAAGCAAGAATATGCTCAAAGGTACCATGCCCGAAACTCCCTAAAAGGGCCTTTTAATGACCTTAAAACTTCTCTAATGAAAGTGGTTGGTTATCATTAGTAAAGGTTTTGCATTCTCTTATACTACTTGCACTTGTTGATACTCCCTTTGTGGAGTGCAAAACACTTGACTACCCTAATGATTTACTAGCTATTCATTTGACAAAAACCCTCCCACATTCTACTTTTTATTTCTAGAATTTGAGCTTGGGTGAGTTAAGGAAAAATTTGGCTACTTAGATTAATCTTGTAGAGCGTATTTTGATGGAGCCAACGCAACAAACGACGCTTGAATTAGACAATTTTTGAGCAAGATGTGAGCGGCACAGGAATTTAAAGAAGAAGAACAGCTACTGGACCTGAACTTCAAATTTTCATCCATTTTTGCAAATTCATCTATTGCGGGCAGTTCTCATTCACTTTGAATGCAGCTGTAATTTGGGTAAAATTTATTAATTTTGAGTTAATATCTTTCAAACTATTCATTTTTTTGGAATTTCAACTTCAGATTCGAGCTTCCCATAGGGATTTTAACCTAGGGAAAGGAAAAAATTTAGTGGGAAAAGTTTTTTCAAAACCACATTTTTGTTGGTTGTTTTAATAAAAAAAGATTACTGTCTAAACTTTGGAGGTATGTAACTAGGGCAATTTAACTCGATTTGAGTGATATTTACGCCTATATTTAGGGCATTTCACCGTCAATCCAATTTTGGTATTAAATAGGTGTTGAGCGCGTTTGTCACTCAATGTGTGATTTTCATTGGAGGGGACTTGTGTTTGTAAACACCGCAACCGCATTAGCTTGCTCCATCCTTAGTTTTAGACTTTGGGAAGGACACCTTTGGATGTTTCTCTTTAATTGTTGCTGGTTTTGCGACTAGTGGCCATCCACTGTAGGTGTGCCACTAGCTCTGGTCATTTTCAATTACCGCTTATATGATGTCGGGGGATAGGATCCGCTTTTATGATGTCGGGGGATTGGATTGTAGTGCGGTACGTTCTCCGTGTTGCCGATTCGTTGCCGGTGTTTTCCGACAACTCCATATTTGTTGTCCTAAATTGAAATAGGGTACCGTAGGGGTGAAGTTGGGTTTTTGGCTGGCAAGACCTTTTATAAGGGAATTGTGGTTAGACTTGTCCTAGCCGGAGGTGACAAGCAATGAACCACAAAGTTTGGTGGTATTGCAGGTGCAGATTGCCGGATTGAACCCTTACCCGTTGGATAGTACTCGTAGATAGATCCCGAGGTGGTTGTTGTTAGTAGTGAGTACACGGAGTCAATATTATCGCTCCCCCTCACCAGAAACAACATTTTAGTTATAATGGGTAATTCCATGATTTTGGGAAAATACAGTTTAGGTTGAGTCGACCTAAACTGTAGCCACAAATTGAGTACTTCACTGAAACTGGACAAAACAACCAATCGTCTAAATTTTCAAATGTTCATAACTTATTTTAAATTTATCCAAATAAGGCACATGAGGTGTTTTTTGACATTAAGATTTTCTTTGGATGTCAATGAACACCTAATATGCCCAATTCGGACAAAGTTTGAGTAAATTATGGTCATTTGAATATTTCGACAATTTGTTGTTTTGTCTAGTTTTAGTGAAGTACCTAACTTGTCGACGCAGTTAAGGTCGACCCGACCTAAGCTGTCATTAAATTGGAAGATTGGAAATGTCCAAAAATAATGATATGGTGTTCAGATCACTCAGAGAGTGCTTCCACCACAGACTTTGGACCAGTGTTGAATACCGACGAGGCTTTTGAGCATGTTTAAGCGTTGGATACTGATAGTAGGCTTCGGGTCTGGAGTGTGGGCACTTTCACGACATGGAGGACGACTTCCGTCATGTTTTGCAAGACTGATTCTCGGAACGGGTTAGAGACATATGTCTGCCCAAATAACAACTATGATTTCAGAGCTGGATGAAGGAGAAGCGCCAATGGACACTTTCGTTTAACAATTGGTATTCGTTTGAGCTCTTGCCCCAATATCTAGAGCAGGAGGCCCTTGACACATACGGGATGTGGACCACGCAGTAGGAGGCAGAGTTGTGCCGCGTTGAACAGCATAAATGCGAGCATGTTGAGTTGGTGACTGCGCTCAAGGAGAGTGCGGTTGCCCAACTCTCCACTTTCACCGAGGAGCCCAAGGTGGAAGAGGGTTTCCTCAGTGAAGAATCTAGAGGCAAAGGCGTTGCGTTGTGGCCGAACGGTCTATCATAGGGGCCATATTACGTTTGGCCGTGGCAACACGTGCGGCATTGAGGGCGATTGGCAATCAGTTAGCCACTAATCCTTTGGCGCAATTCATGGCGCATCTAGAGGTGGAATATGTAGGGTTTCGGGGTAATCAGATGCAACACATCGAGGATTTCCGCCGGGAAAAGGAGGATATCTCTCCTACTATATATATCCGGTTGGCACGATTGTCAACGGGGGCCAGCAATGTATTCACAGAGCCCTAGCTGGTGAAGATCTTCATTTCAAAGCTGGATAAGGGGATGGTGGAGTTGATTAGTCCACATGTTCTTTTTTGATATCATAGGAATGCCACTTTGGCGCAGGCGTTTGCTGAGTTGGGCGTGCGCGAGGCCACGGATTTGGTCACGGTGCTTATGGATGCTCCTTAGCCCAAGAAGCTTGCCACCGCGACGGATAGCTTGGCAAAGGCACAACGAGAAAAGGTTGTGCATTGTTTCGTTTGTGGGGAGGCGGGGCATACTAAGGGGGACCCCGGTTGCTCTATGAAGAAGGGGGCAGGCCAAGCCTCAAAACAAGGCGGCCAAGACTACAGAGAAGGTTGGGGGCAAGGAGAAGAAGGCTGTGACATGCTCTCATTGTCGCAAGTTAGGCTAGAGTGATAAGAACTGTTTTGCTCTTCATTGAAGAAGCGCTTAAGATCTTTGCCTGCTTGATCGGATGTCGTGAAGATACATTAGGCCGAAATGGCAGAGTTGAAGAAGAAAATGAGCGCGATGGCTTCTTTGAGGCAAGTGGTCAACATAGTCTCCGATGAGGGGTTAGGGCTCATCTTCAGCCCATGTTCGCTATTTGTATGGCGCTTCAAAGGAGATGGTGGCAGTGGTTGCTACTTGTGCTCAGACTTCCGCATAGGCAGTGGAACCTTCTCCCTTTGTGCCACTTGATGGTGGCCGGCCACACCACAAGAATTTGCCAGTCGACATTGGCCAGCCCGAGTTGCCTCTGTTGTTCTGCATCGCGGATGCGGCGACTTCTACTACCGCTCCCGCTCTAATCCCGGTCCCATCGATTTCTTCTGGTCGTGGAGATGTTGCATACACCTTGGCGTGTAAGGTGTTGCAGTTGCCAATGTTTGCCGGTGAAGACTTTTTTACACCGGATTTTCAAGCATCCAATGTATAATTCCACTTGGCAAACAATATGTTAAATTGCAAGGTGCCCATGCCATCGTTATAGGTCTCGGAGGCAGTGACAATTCTATCCACAGAGGAGGATTTGTTGACAATGCGGGCAAAGTTGGTGCGGAGGCTATTACCGTGTTTGAAGCTAATGCCACGTCTACACCTTCGAAGTAGTCCTCAAAGATTAGTCCTTGATATATGAAATGGCTTCTATGCCTGATGTTGCAGCTCGGTTGCTACAGTAGTATGCGTCCACGGATGGTACGTATGGTGAATGTTGTACAATCATACTTGTTGGCCATACCAATGGCAACCCCACTTGAGCTCCCCTCTACGTGTTATGTTGGGCTCTGAAGCTCAGCTAGTGATGATTGGCAAGCAGCTAGCCCAAAAATTTGGTCGAGGTGCTTTGGACCTTGAGCCTTGTCCAATTTTGATTGTTACATTGGTGGGGTGCACTAAGAAAGGCATGGGCTACATCCGACATTCAATTCAATTGATGTTCGACATGGAATTTGGTCCTTTGTTCTCCCACGTATCTCTCTAGTGCGTTGTGACTTGTGCCACCAACTACGACTTTTTGGTGGGTCAACACGCTCTCTCCACTTGGTTTCGGGGTGGATAACTAAACGGAGGAGGCCTGAATTAGGTGGGGGTGGCCTGCCGGTGATGGCAGAAAGGAGCTCATTCCAGTTGTCTTAGCAACTAGCACGGTGACTTCAATGGCGGATGCTATGTTTGGGTGTAGTGCCTTGGCGTTTGATTTGTCATGTTGTTCTACACTTTTGGTGGAGACAAATGCTTTGATGTCGAAGGTAGCGGAATCACGTGAGCACAAATCAATGGAAATCCGTGCACGTCATTGCAAGGATCCGCTCCTTCCATGGGAGACCTAGTTGGAGCTTACTCATTGTAGCTGTGAGATCATGGATGCTTTGGATGCTCCACATTTCTTACTCAACTCTTCTACTCTATTGTGGGTTCACACTATTTAGTGACGACCACCGGATGAGGGTATTATCCTCGTAGAGCTATTTGCCGCTATTGGTACGGAGCTCGCGGTTGTGTTATAGGCCAACCTCAAGGTACGGTGGTACATTCACGTGGATAGTACTTATGCAGCCAACTACGCCGCTCACCATCACATTCAGCGTCTTCTGGAGTTGTATGTGGAGCAGTTACAGTCTTTTGCTATCCACGGGTATTTTTGGCAAGTTGTCGCGGGATGTGACGTTGGTCAGTGAAGGTGATCTACGTCGGTTAGTTCATGTGGACTTGGTGATTACCGGATGGCCTTGCCAAGGCCATTCACGGGCGGGCAGTAGACGTCGCTTGGATGATCCATGATTGGATCTCTTTGCAAATTTGCTTAGGCTCTTTAAGTGGTGGACTACCCACCAATCAACGCCACCTAGTACATTTTTGAGAATGTAATTCCATTGGGGGATACACGAACGAAGGTGCTTGAGAATGAAGCATTCATCCATCACCTTCTTGGTCTCTCCACATGTGTGGATGCCGCGGCGTTCGGCTCTTACGCCCATCAACTATGTTGGATTTGGACCAACATGACATCATCGGCGACGCTCAACTCTGCACTTGCTCAAGTGCAACGGCCCATGCGTCGTGAGGTCGATGATATCTTGGACGACCATCATGTTTTCACGGAAGTTACCAAGGATGATGAGCCACCATTGGCGGTGGGGAACGGCGTTGGTTTCAGTCGAGGAGCATTTTGCACGTTGATGTGCTAGCCAGGATCTTTTGCCTTTAGGACACGCGGTCCGGGCATGGTTTAGGATTTACTTCCCAAACTTCCAAGGAAGCTTGTGCTGATGAGAGGGAGCGAGCGATGGGCTTTTTTACAGGCACCACCGCCACACCAGATCTCTCTGAGAGCCAACGTCGTTATTTGTAGGTCAAGCCATTGACCTCAACACCCTTATTTGGGTTTGAGGCCTCTGTTTTGCCGATAATGTCGTTTGAGTGACCATCTAGGCATGCTGGGGGTAGACTCTCATGGTCAAGGGGCAGACTCTGGTAGTTAAGGGGCAGCGGTGCAACATCTTATAGAAATTCAGGAAGCGGAGCTACTTTTTTGTTTGAAGAGGCACGCAGCTTATGAGCTTTGTGCCCAGCATGTGTTGCAGCCCTGGCCGAGGGCTTTGGTCAAGAATATGCTCGGGACATCTTTTCCGGATGTTATCATCACGACACAAGATTTTTTGTGGGTCCTGTGAGTGAAGACTCTAGGGGCATGAATGCCCTCTCTGTTACCAAGTAGCAATCACCGGCCCTGCTGGTACGTTGTGAGTCTTCTACGGTGGAGAAATAGACCACGGAGTTTGATGATTGGCCTTTGGATTTAGGGCCACAACTTACTGGTGCCAAAACACGAAGGGTACGAGAGTTTATACGTTCTTATTGTAGTTGTTTTGCGTATAGTCTCCATGATTTGGAGGGCTACAAAGGCAAGCCCATTCACATCCAGTTGGAGGACAACCACCCAATCTTTTGATGACCGTTCAAGCTCAATCTTTTAGAGAAAGTTGGCATTCAGACTCGTTATCAAGAGTTGGTGGCCGCTAGTTTGATTGAGCTCTCCAACGGCGAGTACAATTCTGCCACAATTATGCCATGAGAGAAGGATATCTTTGGCAACTAGACGGAGAAGCGGATGTGTGAGGACTATAGGCCAGTCAATCGTTAGACCGTGTGAGACCAGTATTCCAGGCCCACGCCGGTGGAGTTGTTTGATGCGGTGGGCCGCGGTAGAGTATTTAATACTCTAGATTTGCGGTCTGGTTACCACCTATTACCATTGATGGTGGATGACCGGGTGAAGACTACATTATAAAAAGTTGATCAGGATGGCAGAGATCTGTTGTGGTTATTGATTTTTCTTTAGACGACAACTATCATGGGACGTGGCATCAAGGGCTTCTCCGCATCGTTGTGTGTTAGCATAGATTAGTTAGTTACTAATCTACGGAGTTTGAGACGCACAGCTGCGCACCACATTCATCCATGGATGATTTTAATCCACTTAGGGTTGTATGTGTGCGCGTATAGTGCCGCACACAACTTTGACTTGACGTCTTTGTCAAGTCAAGCTTTGTGAGTGAGTTAGAGAGTGTTTAGTGATTACCTCTGCTTGCAAGTGATTGTTCATCATTGGTAAAGGCTCAGCATTCTCTTGTACCACTTGCAATTGTTGATTGTTCCTTCGTGGAGTGCAAGACGCTTGACTACGTGAGTAATTTCATACTTGTTCCTTGAGGGCGTATTACATACACTTGTTTTAATGTATGTTTTTCATTTATTTGATGTTGGTCAGGACTCTCGATTTGTTGAGGTTATCGATCTTTCCATACACAACAACACTATATGATTTGGAAGTACTATATTTTTCATGTTTTACTGAGAATTCAACCATCCATACTACTCAAAAGAGACGGATCATAGGAGACATTGTAAAAATCAAATCATCAAGAGTAAAAACTTATAGCATTCACAAGTCAATTAGTGTAGATACAAGTAATCATCATTTTTAGAGTAGCTCACGGAGGTAGGTGTAGAAAGTGACCCCAACACATCTTTAACCCTTGAATGATGAACAAACTGCCCATCAACTTCCGTGATTTTTTAATCCAATAAAAGAACACAATTTCCAGATTTAACTTCCATAATCATTTACGCTAGTGGCCAATATTTTACTGCAACGGAATCCCCAAAGTTGACTAGACGCTAGTAAATCTTCGCAATGAAGTTACTACGCACGCCTCCGTCGCCATCATCAACGACATTCATCCA
The DNA here is from genome assembly GCA_963971425.1 of Bryoerythrophyllum caledonicum. NCBI lineage: Eukaryota > Viridiplantae > Streptophyta > Bryopsida > Pottiales > Pottiaceae > Bryoerythrophyllum > Bryoerythrophyllum caledonicum. The sequence goes on from OZ020519.1 coordinate 14,359,017, forward strand.
AAGCACTTGCCCCCCTGGGACAAGGACATTACCAAGGTATCACACCAGTATCTTGTCAGTATCACATGAGTATTGGACAGGTATTGGGAGGGTATGAGTATAGCCGCGCTCGAGGCTTGCATTCGGACACTAAGGGACGTGAGCGATCTTGCGCCTCGGCTCCATTGTTTTTGTAGCGCTCGCCACCGTCGTCACGGACACGCATCAAGGGCGTCTCGCACTTCCTGTTGCAGGTCGCGGTGCTCGTTTTCGTCCTCTGTGCACTGAGAAAACCGCGAAAATCTTGTGGAGAGAGGTAGGTTTGTTCATCTGTGGAGAGGAGAGTGTTTGGCACATTCTTTGTTTGGAGAGGTGTAGGTTTTTCGCGCGTTGATCATCTGGTGGCAAGTTTTTTTTTTGAGGGCGGAGAGTGTTTGGCACATTCTTTGAGGTGCAGGGTTGGTTTTTGTCGGTGTAGGAAGCGCCGAGATCGGTAGGTTTCGCTCATCGGTCATTTCGTGGCTCGTTTGGTAGGACAGAGCGAGTGCGTGGTGTTTTTGATGTTCTTTGAGGTTTAGGAGTGGTTCTTTGGAGTCTTGGTGAGATTTTCTTTGTCAGGGGAGAGTTGTAGACGCGAATTTTTTGATTGTTAGGAATTGCAGGTGAGAGTTGTGGTCATTGGAATCCGTTTGCTGTCTGAGCTTAACTTTAAGTCTGTGTTTGTCTCTTCGATTGATACATTTAGAGTGAAACATGCATCGAGTGAGCTGTTTATATGTGTGTTTGAAATTAGGGAGCGGTTTTTGTTTGAAATTAGAGATGGAAGACCCGGACAGTGACGACTACGATTCGGACGAAGTGAACGCGGCCTTCGACGAGGCGTGGAGCGGGTTCAAGAACGGGAAAATCTGGTGCTTAAATGCGGACGACACGTTCAGGTGCCCGTTCTCGCCGGGGCGCAAGAAGCAGGACTTCAAGTACAGCGAGATTTTCCAGCACGCCGCGGGCGTGAGCAAGGGCAAGCGCGGGCCGGTCGCGGCCGGTAAGCACCGCGCCCTGAAGAAGTACCTAGTGGAGAACATGAAGGACCGGGCTCAGCCTCAGGCCGACCGCGTGGTCCACCTGCAGCAGGACATCCCTCGCAGAGTCGACTGCGACGACAACAAGATTGTCCGTCCCTGGATGGGCATCTTGCAGAACATCGACAACCATATCAAAACCCCGGCCGGCTTCCGGATCGGCGCTGGCGGAGCCGACATCAAGGAGCATCTCAAGGTTCGTGAACTCGCATTGTCTTTGAATTTCAAATGTGTTGCAACATGATGTTTTCTGTGTAAGAATTGATGTATTCAATAGTTACAAAAGCGTGCACCTACTACATGTTTGAGAAGTTGCAAACAATGGTAATGTATTCTACATGTATGGTGTCGTATTTGAATATGATAAGGATTAGATATTGAAGTGACCTACAACTGAGAGATGTTAGTTGAAGAATCTTTATTCCAAAGGTTTATGTCTTGCTATGTTTTTTGTATTCGAAGAGTAAACTACGTGACTGTATATATGGTTAAGCCCTGGTGTGATTGCAGGCCTTTCATCCAGAGACGGTGAAGGTGATGTATGACATCCGGGGGCATTTGGGGGTGGCTGTCATTGGGTTCCGGAACTCTATGGATGGGTTTAAGGACGCGGAGGCATTCGAGAACAGCTTCTATTACAAGAAGCGAGGGCGGAGGGACTTCGAGAAGGACCATCCACACAGCTGTGGGTCGCACTTGTATGGGTGGATGGCTACGAAGAAGGTAGGTGCGGGAGCGGCTGATTGGTTTGGTTTTCAAGAGGTTTTTTCTGATACGGTGGTGCCATGTGTGTGTGCGTGCAGGATGTGGATGGGACGATCAAGGGCAGTAACAGGTTGTTGCTGGAGCATCTGAAGCAGAATGGCGACTTGAAGAGTCTTCCGGAGATTGTGAGGGAGCTTGAGAATACTGCGCAGCAGCAGGTGCAGAATTTGAAGGAGGTGGTCATACAGAAGGACGATCGGTTGCTGGTGACGCACCAGAAGAATTGGAGCTTGACGAACAAGGTGGATCAGGTGACGGCTCAGCGGGAGCAGGCTGAGCGCGAAAAGCTGCAGTTGATCGAGGATCACAAGAAAGGTGAGATGGTAATGTTGGAATTGGAGTGTGAAATCGTTTGTTGTCCTTTTGAAGCCTCGCTGATGGGGTAGCTTTGGCTGCAGAGCTGGAGGACTTGCAACGAGCCGCATCCGCTGCGGCCGAAGAACACGAGAAGAACATGCTACTCCATCGAACGCAGATTTCCAAGAGGATGCAAGAGCTGGAGAGTAAGGGCACTGAATTGGAAACTCTGAAATTGGAGAACGAGGCTGAGAAGGCCCGGAATTATGCCGAAAGAGAGGAGGTAGGTGGACGTCTTTCCCCCCTTTTTGTAGTTTTTTGCATTGTGTACATACAATCTTTGGTTTTTTCTCAACTGTGATGTGGTTGGAATGCGTAGACGCAAAAATTGTTAGCATGGTACAAGGGTCAGGTCAAGCAACAGGAAGAGCAGAAGAACAAACAGATCGAGCTCATCAAGAAGCACAAGGTCGGTACCCTCATCCGGTTTCTTCTATTATTTTTAAGGACATTATTTTTAGCCTCTAAGTTGTTTCACATGCTTCACCTTCTATGACATTTGAATGCTTACTTTTTGGTCCATGCGTTACAGGAGGAAAGTGACAAACTTGAGAATGAGCTACAAGAGCAACGGAAGAAACTGCAAGCGAAACACAGCCGCGAGCTGGAGAGCCAGCGAGTGACGGAGCAGCTGGAGACGGAGAAGGCGAAGAAGGCGGAGATTGTGGAGGCGAATAAGGAGGAGACAGAGAAGGACAAGGAGGAGTACCTTCTGAAGATTTCCAATTTGGAGGAAAAATTGAAAGATCTGGAGGAGGATGTGGACGCCGGCCAAGATCTTGTGGGACAACTCATGATTTCTCACAGAGTGGCCAACGATGAAGTCGTAGAAGCCAAGACCGCCGTCCTGAATTCAAAAGTGAGTTGGTGCTATCCTTGAGGTGTTCTTTTCATTCTTAGCACACAAACTGATTCTGCAATTTTTCCAGGTGCTGGAGAATCTCGGCACATCCGGGATTGGGATCAAATCCTTGGGACAGGTCAACACAGAAGGGTGGTGGAAAGAGTGCAAGGCAAAATTTCGCGGCAATCAAGAGGACTTCGCTATGTTCCAAAGTCGTATGGACAAGTTGTTGCGGAAGCAGACCTTCAATCCAATCAAGGTGGTGCCTGACGGCAAAGGAGGAAACAAGGTTTGGTTCCATCCCCTTCTCGCCGAGCTCACGTACTCACGTGCTCAGAGCTGATGTCTCTCCTGGCTCCACGTGTTGCAGAATGCCATCAATGAAGATGATAAGGAGTTGAAAAGGCTTCGCAAGGAGTATGGTAAGTTAGTGGCGCACGCTGTGGGAGTCGCCGCCCTGGAGATTACGAATTGGAACCCGAGCGGCCGGTACCCCGTCTCCAAGCCGTGGGATTTCAAACGCGACGAGCCAGCCACCATGTGCCAGATAGTTGAGGTTCTTGTCGACCTCCTGAAAAAGAAAAGCTCGCAATTGGAGGAGAAGGAGAAGGAAATCAAGGAGAAGGAGGAGGAAATCGAGGAGAAGGAGAAGCAGCTGAGGGCGCTGGGGAAGCCCACACTCGTGAGGAAGACTCCAACTCCAACTCCAACTCCCGCTCCTGCACCAAAGAAGAGACGGGTCCTCCTCATATAGCACACATCCCGGGTTACTCTGTCCATACTGTTCGGCTCTGTTATCCTTATGTAATCTCAGTTGTGCAGGTCTCCTGTATTTAGCGCTCCCTCCGCATGTTATTAGGCATGATTTTGGCATCTGGTGCCCCTTTGTGGTGGCCCGTTGATTTTCCTTACATGCAATTACATGCAAGTTACATGCGAGTTGACAATTACATGCAAGTTACATAATTTTTCATCTGACCTTACTGCATGTGTCGATAAGATTGTATGCCAAGCTGGAACGTTACACTTATAATACTTGCTGTCAACTCATGCTGACTACTCCTCAACCAAGTGATGATCATTTGTGGTGCCATTCAATCGACAAAGAACTTCAATTGCGTTCAGAAACATGGAGACAGCGAATTCATCATGTCAGCACTTCATCTTCCAGGGTTTCCCAACTCTTAGAATCCAGATCATACAACATCTGCAAGTCACCACATGTTATTCAACTACTTCAGATACACTTGTGCATATGATCATAGCTTCACATTCAATGACAAAAGCCATCAAATCTCAGACGCTGCCAAGGCAGGGCTGAATTGTATGTTAATGAAAAGAAAAGTGTCTATCGAGAGAACACAAGAACGCTCAATGTAGGAAAAGAAAATGCCATGGGATTTATGAGTAGGCTTCCGAATAGATAGAGACTAACTCACCAAGTGAGGCAACCATGTAGAAGCTAGTAAGCTATGGATATCGGTAACTAAAGAGCGGATATACATAGTACCTCTCTAGTGCCCTGCTAGTAGGATATAAAAGAAGAAAAGATCAAAAAGAAAAGGAAAACTACTCTTCTCTCATCAGTCAGACTCGTCACGTACTCGTGGTCTTCTCTCGGCCCTGGACACCGGCTCGTGCGAGGTGGTGGTCGCGGAGTCTTCAATCACTGGAGTAGGCTCATCATCCTCCTCCTTCTCTTTCTTCTTCCTCGTCTCGTCCTCCCGCGCCAGCTCCTTCTTCATAGCTTCAAGCCTGGGCGAAGAAAAAAATAATCAGCTCCAAGGAGAGAGGCGGCTAATCTTGGATCTCAATCTCAAACTTGGATTTAGGGACTAATTGAGGAACGAGATCACCAAGCTCTTCTATTGGTCCAATGACTATGAAGAGTGAGGATGGAGTAGTTAAAAGGAGAGGTTAGAGCAACTCTTTTCAAACGAGTAACTTACTTGGCCATCGGAGATTCGTTGGGGAATGGCCGCTTCAGTTTGTCGTCCTTGGTGGCGTCCTTCTTCAGGATGTACAAGGAGAACAAAGCGTGGTCGTACAAAGTGATCGGCTGCGTGACTGCACCAAAGTTTTTCCCGTTATCAGTAAGTAACAGATCATTGTTTCCATGAAAATGAAGTTTTTGGTGTGGGGGGAGAGAGAGAGAGAGAGAGAGAGAGAGAGAGAGAGAGAGAGAGAGAGAGAGAGAGAGAGAGAGAGAGAGAGAGAGAGAGAGAGAGAGAGAGAGAGAGAGGTACCCATTTGAAGAAGAAGCGCGGGGACCACAGCCATGTAGACATGGATTCCAATGGTCATGACGGCTCCCTGCAAGACATAAAATAAGAATGAGAAACAATCGTTTTCTTGAGTTGTCTTGGAAACATAGAGAATGGAGAAAAGGAGTACTGACCATTCCAAAACTTTTGACGAGTTTCTGGAGCTCTGACATGTCGTAATCCTTATATGTCATCTCCTCTTCCACGGTGGAGCCACTGCAAAACAAACAAACCCACAGCACAACACTCAGTATGCGCCTCATGCTATTTCTTACCGTGGTATAAATTCTCAATCTTGCAACGAAACCAAAGCTAACAAAATAAGCTACTCAATTTCAAAACAAAGGATGCACTGGAATAAGAACCAAACAGTAACCATCAACAATCAGATGCCCAGATTGGCATAACTTGAGATCACAAATTATCAAACATATTGTCACATACATAAATTTACAGAAAAACAGAAAACAATGGAAATGTAAAATATAAAAAATCTCTAAGCCTAAAAGAGCAAAAACTAAAAAGCCTCCTTAAACACCACGCACGCAGAAGCTAACCCTAACCCACAGATTTCCTCCCCTTTACCCCAAAGAAACCCTCAACCCTTCACTGGTACACTCTTCACAAAATCCCTCAAAAAGAGAAATAAAAACATGACCATGTTCTCACTCCTCAGCCCTAAATTCATCCAAATAACCACTCGAAAAATACAAAAAATGATAATAAAATCTCGGGACCTACCAGAGCAGCTCGCACGCGCTGACATAAGAGAAACCCTTAAAAACCTAAAAATCCTTCCTCGGACTCTAACCCTAAACTGCAGATCTCCCCGCCTCAAAAAAAGCCCCTCAACCCTTCTTCTACTACAATCTTCGCCTCCAAGCCGGTTACAACGACCGAACCGCTCAAACCCTAACAAGAGAGGGGGGGGGGGGGGGGGTGTGAAGTGGCACTTACTTGAGCTTGACCTTCACGGTTGTCTTCTGGTCGCCGTGGAGGTTGATGCGCTGGTGGATGAGGAAGAGCGCGCCGAAGAGCGCAAGCTGCGAGAGCGCGTAGAGCACGCGGATGATGAGCACGTTGCCCGGCACGTCGTAGTCGATCTTGAGCGCCTTCATGCCCATGAGCATCGCCGGCCCGACCATCATCTTCCACGCCGACCCCATCGCTAATTCTACGTGCTGCTCCCTTCCCTCGCGAAAAAACAACAACAACAGCAGCAGCGAAAACCCTCTCCACAACACACTCACTCGTCTCTCACAACAACAGCGACGAGGACGCTCTTCTGCTTCTTCTTCGCATTCCGAGACGCTTTCCCGTCCTCTCCACGTTAATACCTTTTCTTTTTCTTTTTCCCTTTTGCGTTTTGCTTTTACTGCTGATCAATTGACCCCTTCCCTCTTTCTCTTCCTCTTTTCTCGACTCCTTTTACTTTACCTTTTACTTTTTGCACTTCTGATTCATTGCACTTTTTCTCTTCCTCTCTGCTCTCTCCTCTTTTCTCGACTCCTTTTACTTTACGATTTAACGTCAAAATACCTTAAACCGACACTTTAGTGATTGTGTGTTTCAAAAGTTGAGATTTAATTGCAAAAAAAATATGCTTGGGTAGAGAAATAAGGTTCTGATTTATGAGAGAAAAAAAATTTGAAAACAACGCTGTAGATTGTGAGAAAAAAGAAAGAAAGTGGGTTTTCTCCAATCAACCCTAAAGCGACCAGGTTTAGTGACAAAACCAAACCTTAAAAGCACATTAAACCGTCACCTCTATCCCACCAAACCGCCAGCTCCATCCAGCTCCATCCAGCTCCATCCTTGCATTCATTGGTGGGCTTGGAATAGACTTGGAATATTTCTGACAAAAATTATGACAAAAAAAGAGAGGAAGAAATCCGGTTCGGCAAGGTCTGCAGAGTCGCTTCAGGGTTGAGTGTCGGTTTAAGGTATTTTGACGTTATGACCCCTCCTCTTTCTCTTCCTCTCCACTCTCTCCTTCTTTCTCCTCCTTTTACTTTAATTTTTACATTTTCTCTTTGATTTTGGTAACTCTTCCTCTCCACTCTTTCCTCTTTTCTCAACTATTGATTTTGCTTTTGCCTTTTTCCTTTGATTCATTTACCCTTTTGCTTTTCCTCTTTCCTCTCTCTCCCCCTTCAAATTTAACTTTAACTTTAACGTAACCCCTTCTCTTTCTCTTCTCCTTGTTCTTTACCTTTAACTTTTTGAACTTTCACGTTTTCCTTTGATTCATGTGGCGCTCCAGGAACCTGGTTCTAGTAAACATGACGCAAAGCATACCCAACTGGCCAATCAGAGTGGTCCTATAGTGGCCAAACAGCTTAGTTGTAATTCATTCCTGAATTAGGAATAAAATAAGATTTAGAAAACATCACCTACATTGAACAGTAACAAGTCTAGTTTGTGGCAGCTTGCACATCTCATCACCGGCCAAAATGAAAGAATCGGAGCGAGTACCTGAATAACCGGTTGGATTGATCAAAGGGTTTAGACTAACTTCTTCTGCACACATTAAAAAAAGGGCTTCACTTCGACCTATCTCAAAAGGAAACGTCACTTCAAGTGACAGGGCTAAACTTCATCACCCAACGCGATCTCTTCCTCGACAGTCTCATCGGAATCATGCGCTTCTTGTTGAGGCGTGGGATCCTCTTGCTCTTCTACTTCTTCTTCTTCTTCCTCGTCTTCGTCGTCAGGTTCTCGATAGATTTGGGAAGCAACTATACGCCCTTGCAAGTCCTTGTGTTTCAGGTTACCTGAAAATAAACATTCACAACGCACCATGCAAAAGTATGAACACCTGAACAGCTGGACGTGCAATGTTGTAAATTGATTAAAAGACAAAGGCGAGGTGGGGATTTGGTAGTACCCAGCAAAAATGCGCTGCCGTTAGATGCGCTGTGTAGAAGACCCTTCACACAGAACAGAAACTTCTCCAGAGAACGTTTGACAGCAGGCACTTTTGTTGCCACAGGCATCCTTTTCTGGCCCTGAAGAGCAACACGAGAAAAATAATCACGTTGTGGTGAGAATCAATCTGATGCGTTGCTCACAAATCAGTTACTGATGAATCAATTCGCTTACCTTAGCATCAGCACAAAGGGCTTGTACTATCCGAGTAGCTTTCTGCAGTTCTTTCACCTGACAACGAGTTAAGAAAAACTCCATCAGTGAAAAGATGAAGAGCACGTGGGCGTCGACAGATTGTCAGACACGCTTTCTGACACTAAGTCAGAGAAGGTATAAGAAAAATATGAAAACAACCGAGTGTAATGCTTGAAGCACACTTGATTTTTAAAATCGAAATGCAGTTCTTCAAGCACTGAATGGGGTACTGTAGTGTTTCGATAAGAATATGACAATAGACATGGCAGCATACCAAAGCAATGATGATATCCTTGTGAGCTTCAAATTTGGCCTGGAAAAAATCCATGCCTGTAATGGACACAAACAAAGACGTCAGTGTGGCTCTCTTGAATGATCAACATTACTAATTTCGGTATTATTACCTTTCAAGAAAGAGTCAACGAATTTCCCGTCGCACTTTGCCGCAACCGCATGCACAGCACTCTGAGGCAAGACCAAATAGTAAGCGAATTTTAGAAGATTGTTGTAAAGCTGAAGAAGCTAGAAAGGGCAAAAGAGTAGACAACCAATTCGGCGTTCGATATTGCACGAGGACAATACTGCAACGACGATTGAAGATGTAGAAGTCAGAATTTTTCAGATTACCTTCTCGTGGGTCTTGGTCAAGGACACAAGTGCCACATGAACTTTGACACACCGTTGAGCACTGCCTACCAGATTCACCACGGCATTCTTCGAAAGCGGGGTTTTCGACTTGATTTGAATGACGACCTCTTTCATCTGCACCCGAGGATAGAATTTTAAAAGCAAATCAAATTTTACCCAGCCAGAAATTCGACTTTACCTACTGTTCTCGAAAATATCATGGTAAGCTTCAGAGAACATCATACAGCAGTAGATAAAGTAAGAAATACGGTACTCCCGGCCAGGTTGATCATTACCACTTCTTCGAATAGACAAAGAACCTCCTCGTGCTGAATATCCACGCCCATCAGACCACCAGAAAACATTTTGAATGTCAGTCAAAAGGCACGAGGAACAATTTAGTAGACTAGAAAAACACACGGCAGCAATATGATTCGCCTCAAGTTACCTACATAACTTTCGAGATACATGCACTTCAAAGCACCATAACAAACTCACCAGCACGCGGTACCATATCAAAAATGTACTTGGGGAAAGGGAGGGATAACCCTCAACTCCTTGGTGTATTTTGCTCCCTTTTGTAGGCACCTAAGACACAGCACCCGTTGGAAATATGTGAATTTCTATCCGACCAAATATCCGTATGATCTGACCAAGAGAAATGCATATGACTAAATTACGTCCATTCAGCACTCAGCTGATGACTTGGAAGGCTTCATGGATCACAAACATGAGGGAGAAGCAAGATACAATATCGACATCATATAGCATGAAACTGTGCAGTATTTGACAATAATGCTAAAGTGAAGGATACAGCAAACTCTTACCTGTGGTAAGACGTTGCAAGAGATGTTCTCCAACAGATCGATAGCCGATGAACTGCATCTAATATGCATTCGCAGTAATTGCTGTAACATATCACCCTGCCAAAGAATAAACTCTGATCTTAAACAGTGCTTCGTGATCTTCAGGATGGTATGAATGAAAAAAAGCTACTTTTAATATCATCATTAATATATCCCAATAGCATCCTAGGCCAAGTGGGAAAGAGTCCTTGAGAGGAAAATCAAAACACTTACTTTACTTTTCCACGGTTCGAACGCGTCCCAATCATGTGTCAACACCCGGCCTGCAGAAACACTCAAACGTGCTTGAAGAAGTGGAAGAAATCCCATCACACGAATAAAGCTGGAACGCCTTCTTCTTTCGTCTGCTGGTTGATTTTCACAAACGCTTGCACAGTCTACGAGTGCTTTAAGAACCATTACCAGCTGTGTGGCAACAGGTAGCGATGAGGCAGCGGCTGAGGAAAAAAGAAAAGTTTGGTGAAATGAAGGGAAATTGACGAAAAGACAAAGAGTAAATCAGACGATGTAACACAGTCAAACAGCAGTGAAAGATAGAGACTGTAATTCGCATTCCAAAAGCCTTTCCCTTGTAGACTTGAAAGCACTAGAAAAGTTTAGTAGCTACAATTCAGGCCAATAGTTGGTGAAACAGTACCCGCATCGTGTAAGCTGTCCAGATACGCGTAAGTGCCACAAAAGATATGTTCGAGACTGCCTGCTGCAGGCCGCGGTGACAACTCTGCAGCTAATTCATTGGCACCCTCAACGGAGCTGAAAGCTGAAATTAACTCCTTGAAAACAGGGAAATTCGTCGGCAGAGTAAGATTTGGGTAAGCCAAAACCTGGGAAAACACAAAAGCGAAGTTAATCGTCAGAAATGGTGTTGCAAAGTAGGAAATAATACTGCAAAATAAGATATTGCGACACAATACCTTGCCTATACATCGTAGTGTAACCAGTAAAAAAGACTGAGCAGTCTCTTTGGTGGACACGCAAGGGACCGATCCTGCTGGGTTGCCTGCAGCAATGAATTCGGCCTTCCAATGTTCTTCACAAGCTGCAAGTTCTTCCTCTGTTCTCTCGGAGAATTCGCCTCCTAGCATCAAAAGATGTATCCAAGAATTCTTTAATTCAAGATCTTCACCAGACTTCAGTGTGAGATAATACAGAATGTATTAAAAGAAATAAAGAACGAGAAAGCACGTTGTCACGCTCACAAAGCACTAGCAACACGTTGCAAATCTCTAAGAACATTACCTGGGCGAATTTGGGAAATGGCGGAATTCAAATGCCTCTTAAGACTTGGAAATACTGTTTGCAATCTCTTTAAAACGTCAGCAGCTACCAAACTTCCCAGACCAGAAGGTATCTTTGGGGTTGGAGCAGCAACTATCCAGGGAGCCAACTTTCGAGTGGGTTGCTCCAGAGAAAGATCCAGTTTATTGTATAAATCTCGTAAGAGGTAGAGAAAAAGGGGAAGCTGAAAAAGAAAACAAAGATGTTAAACGTCCATTTTATAAATCTGAGACGAAATCTGAGATCTGGAATCGAGTAAAATCGGCACAGAAGGACGTGGGGCAAATGTACCGCTATGAAACTTTTCACAAAAAGGGGAAAGAACTAGCTGGTGAAGTTACCTGACAAGTGGAATCAGCACAGCATGCCGTACGTGTGCTCTGAAGCAAGGCATCAGTTCAAAGCTTAATACCTACCTTACGAAGATACTGATAACTTTCCAACAAAACAGACATACAACTTCTGAGATTACGGTGAAACAATCTACAAACAGTAAAACTATCACTTCCTTAACCTTTTCTCCTGAGCGAATCATCAAGCACATCGGCCTGACGATGGCAGGAATCTGATGATATTATTAGTCTTTAACAAACCAATTTTGCTACCTTACACGTGATCTGACGTTCAGTTCAGCGAACAAATCGTCTGCGTATCGAATGTGTTATAAAGGCAGATGAGTAAAATGAAATGAAGGGAACTCCGACTATCGAAATTCCAAGACATACCTCAGGTATCGATAGTATAGCCGTGCAATTCAAAGCGAGGGCTCTAAACTTCCATCGTTGCTCCTCGATCGAGGCACCACTTTCCTTTGACCCATCAATGGTTGTGCCAGCATTGGGAACAGGCTCTATGGTATTTGCAGGAGCTCCAGCTGGTTGGCTTTGCTGTGACCGTTGAGGATCAGGAGTGGTGCCATCCACTGCGTTTGGGCTTTTTGCTGCTTTCGCGCCCTCTTTTTCTTTCTTCGATACCTTAGTCTTCCGTTTCGGGCCTGTTTTCTGTGTATCCTTAGATGGGATGCTTTGTTGCTTCTCTAGTTTATCACCACCACATTCGTCAACCAAGAAGTGCAGCTGAGGAAAGGACAGACGAGGTACAGCTTTCAGGCATTCATTCAATCGCTGCTCCAAGTACCTGCACAAACAGGACCATTGTGCAATAACTGCTAATCAATAATATAAATCGATACTTTCAACAGGAAGTCGACTCAAGTATTCTTGCCGCATGCTCCACGCTATGATAAGACTCCAGTGCTAGCCCAGGAAATATTATGAGACAAACATGAGAACATTTGATTTGTAAGAGACAACACCCCACGGTGCTGAGACCAAATTTAAGGCGATAGAGAAATCCACTAAGGGAAAGAAAACATACAGCAAGTTTCGAAGCCGCTTGAAAAGTTTTGCAGTCGTCTCTTCTAATGTCAGTTGTGAGCAGCTGATATCTAATTGTGCTTGAATCTGGGTAGAAAACGCATTTATCTGTGGTACAAATAAGTAACAGCGCATCAGAGCTTTCTCAGGAAGTCTAGCGTATCGATTTAGGTCAAAGTGTGATCTGCTTAAAAAGGACATGAAAGTCCTTACCAATTCTCTTATCCAGTTGATAGCGTAGAACAGCGACAAGCAAGAAAACTCTTTGTTTTTCCTTGACAGACCAGTCCATTGTTCGTCAAGGAGCAGCTGCGCACCGGTGCTCAGGTGTATTAGTTACGATAATCACATTACACTAACTCAAGTCTTAAAACTCTCAGCCTACGCTGAAGGCATAGATATAGACCTCGTGCTTAGGAAGATACAGCGGGCACCCTAAAAGTGCATCAATGCTGCCCAACGAGCCCTGATTTGTCTCACGCTCCACCTGTGACCAGAATTGCAGAAGAAAAACCAATCGTCAAATTGCAGTATTCCTGGAAACTCCTCTAAACTTCTACTTTCATAAGTGTTTTCTGTGAACAGAAACAGTTTCTAAATCTACTTCTTCTTCGCTCTCTTACATGGATGAAAGATACTATCACGTACCGCAGCAAGAAGACGAATGCTGGCAGATAGATACAATAAAGATTGTGACAAGCTGCCAAAACAGAAGTAAGGAATTATCAGAACACACTCGACGTTCGAACAGTACAGATTCTTAGAACTGGAATAATTACACCTAGAATTCCACAAATCACTATTTCTATTGGGCTGCCCCGACTTGTGTACGCCTGAACAATATTGGTCAACGTGCAGACACATTAAGTGCAAGGTCTGGATTAGTGACAACCTCTTATCAGCAGGTGACGTCAGCATAGGGAGTACATTGAGTATAATAGGTGACATGTCACCATCCAGATTCATCCAGACCTCGCCTGCAGATTTAGATAGTGCATTTAGTAGAAAAAACAATTCCGCCGATCTCTGAAGGAAACTTATCAACGCAAGTGATACTCACAATGGTCTCAAGTGTCAAAAGAGACATGTGCATGAAGTTTTATAAAAAGTAACGTCAAAAAGCAACTTACCTTCAAGTGACCCGCACATATCTTGTCCAGCAGGCAGCTGCCCTCCATCAAGATCCCCAAGGTACAATGTAGAAAATTCCTCGGTCTGGAGAGCAACCCTGCAATTCACAAAAGATCACAAAACTAAGGCGAAGGCAGCTGCAGTCAGTTAGAGGTGTCTAGAGATAGCTAGCATATCAAAATAATGTTCTTAATTTATATTGTTTTTGGAACCCCAACTTAAATTGCCACGTTCAGAAACGATATTCTAATTCTTAAAAAGGGATATGTCCTAAAGTATCCTAAAGCGTTATTGCTTTATTTAACACCTTCATTATGCTCCTAAAGCGTTATTGCTTTACAAATGAAGGTGTTAAATCCCGAAGGTGTTAAATAATGCTCAGTGAAAGCAACGTTATCGGAAGGAAAAAAAATGCAACTTTACCCACCATTCTACGATTGAGGGATGCAAGATAGAAGCCTCCAACTGATTGGCTAGCTCATCATAGAAGTAGGCACGAGTAACAGGTGATGTTTTGCACGCATCCATATTCATTTGTAAAAGCGTTATTGCTTCTTTGAGGCTGGATTCCTTTCGAATAAAACATGGAGAACCAAGTAAGTATGCAATCCTATGAGCAGTAGTCCTTCTATACAAAGAAGCACACCATTCCTTCCCTACAAAGAAGCACACCATTCCTTCCGAGCAAACTGATAGAATTATCAACAAGACAGAATACTGACTGAGGCCTAAAATAATCCTTCCGATCTAACACCTGCTATTTAGATGAACCATAAAACTAACCTCAGTAGGCATCCCTTCGGCAGCAATCTCATCATCCTCTGTCGTTTTACGCCCAAGGCAAGTAACAAGACCCATAACTCCAATGACTCCCATTCTCTTGTATTTTAAATCCGGATTTGAAATCTAATCACAAAAATGTAAATACAAATTCATCATGGCCTAGTAAACGTAGGTATGAAAAGACTGAAAGTTTGCCCAAGACACAAATCCTCCAGTATAACTTTCGTTGCCTCCAACCCAAAGCATTCATACTTAGAAAAGCAAAGACATCTACGAAAGTCATCTCACCTGCTTGCGCACAATTATTAGCAAATCATCTGATACAGAAACACCACTTGAAGATCCCCTCCGCCCTCGAGCAGCCATAGCAATATGGCAGAAGACTCTGTAAACCTACAAAAAGGGACACAGACTTCATACATGGGAATCTCACACTCGAATGCAGCAGGTATGGAGGTAAAGGATAGAAGCTCAAAAGAAAACTCATGGAAAAGGTAAGTGAATGAAAAATCATGGATTCCTAAAATCGAAACAATTCAACCAGTAAGTGGCTATAACCTGGTGAAGATGAGCATCTTGAAAACCTTCCAAATAGTCAAGTATACCTGCATTTGAACATGACATTACGTTTTGATAATACATGAGGGTCATCCACAAAGAAATCAATATTTGCAGCGACTCGATTAGTATATTAGGCGTCAACCTCTTCGAAATTACAATATCCACCATGAAATTGTGCTCACCATTCAAGAAAGCCGACATTGGTAGAAGTTCCTGAGGTTTTCGTTTTGTGATCAACCATAGAGTATCCAGAGCAGCCCCAATCTCAGATGCGATACCAGACCCAATATGCGTGATAAGCGATCCCAACACCTGCAAGTCCTCAAAAGATTCTAATGATTTATATCTAGAGTCTGAGAACAACTAAACGACATAAGGATACACATTTAGACTTGGCATCCTAACTAAATTACAGTAGCTGCGACCAATAATCGCGTAGAAAAGTCTAAAAAGCGTAATGAAATTATTGCAAATGGTCCAAGGATGACATGGAGCACACCTCTCTTCTGAAAAAGTCACCAACAAATTCTTCAAACAGAAGCATGTACACTTGGGTGCCAAATTCATGGGCGGCCAACTCGGTATTCCTTAAGAAACTTTCAGCAACTGATAGCAAAGTCTTAAAATAATCCTACACACCCAGCAGCATTATCAGGCAACAGCCGAACTCCAATATTCACAGCAGCATTCGCAAAAACGTTCAAAAAATTTGCAAACAACAAGAAAAATATTGCATTCTTCTCACCACAGAAACCAGCAACTTAAAAATTTACTAGGGCTTTGTCTGAAACCAAACCTGAAGAGACTCTCCTCGTCCATGCACGCACAACCTTATCAAAGATGGTGTAATTTCACCATGTAGCACTTTCCGCCTCAGTACAGATTCCGCTGCCTTCCGGTGTGGAGCTCCATTAGCATGGATGATCAACAACAACCAGATGTCTACTACTTTATGATTTTGAACGCCTTCAAGACTTCGAATCTCCTTGAGGACAGCTTCACATGCGACCTGGACTCACGTTGAGGCCAAAACTTAGAAAAAACAGACCAGGTAGATATTTGATATTTTTGTACCAGCGTCTCATAAGAGACTAGTAAGTGAGAGATGTCGTAATGAGAACACGAGCAGTTTTAACTCACTGCTCACTTAACATCACTGAGGACTTGTTTCAGCATTGAAGATTCTACAGTCCAACATGATACAAAGCAGCTTACATTTTGTAGGCGAAGCCCTGACCGAATGGCATCGAGAATCAGCGCTTCACAATTCGGAGCATTCACGAGCCCCTTCTGTTTCCGGTCAGGCTTCGAGGACCGTACATCAGAAATTGTAACAAACTGAAGATGCTGACGCAGTTGCTGGATAATCAGCTTAATATTCGTAGTTGTTGCAGATTGAAGCAAAAATTTGATGATAAGCGGTAAGTCTTCCGCATCTGCCGTTCGTAAGGTAGACACGGCAACGTTGACAACCTACACACGAAGAACTGTCATCAAATTGAAAATCTGGAGGCAAAAACCCAGATGCAAAGTGCAAATAATGACAAAATGAACCTATAAAACAAGTTTTGAAAAAATTCACCTGATCAAAAAGTTCAGGTTCAAGATTCATGTTCGAAAAAGCATCCAACACTGGAACTACAAGCTGCAAATCTTCCTGCACGAAAGAATTCTCAAGTCTGTTAATGCAATCGCCAACTTCTCACTGTACTAAAATAACCATTCTTACGGCAAATTGAATCCAGCGTACAAGAAATGTTTTTGCAGAACATGTAATACAATGTCCCATATTATCGATTTAAAGAAGCTCAGAAGATAAATTGATTCGAGATAGTGCGATAGGAAGTAGATTTCTGAGCCCAGAAGTGCACATATGAGATATAAAATAATAGAAATTATAGAAATTTACCTGTAACATCTGCTCTAATGCCTGCATCACCATCTCGTGATCTGCATCCACAATAACTTCCGGAAGAAAGGAGATAATCTCTTTCTTCAGTGCAAGCGGACATATCGTCAACACCTCGAGGAGTTTCTCTGTAAGGCTCTTGCTATCCACAAGGAAATTAAGCCACCGAAATTGGCTTAAAATGAGCCTGCATCAAGAAGGATATTGTTGAAACAGAGCATAAATTGCAAACAGTTGAAACAGCCGACACTTCTGCAGCTGCCTAAAGAATCAAACAGAAATAATTTACAATGCAGTACTGAAAAACAATGGTAAGACTGACAACTTCGATTAACGCATCACAAAAAATTTGACACACTACCAATAACGTTTTGAAACCAGAGATGCTAAATCTTAAATCTCGACAATTGCATATGTTCTGATTAAAACATATGAATCCACCAAACATGTAATGCACCTATAAATTGAGGGAACCAGAAGGTGCTCATTTTATGTGGATTCCTGATCATACCTTGGTATGCTGTCCATGAGAGCGGGGAGGGTGCTGCTGGAATTACCATCGTCTCCGATGAGCTCTGGGAGTTTCTCCAGCAAGGTACTAGCCACTGCCGTCTGTATGGGGGTGACAGTGAGTAAGATTCGAGCCAGGCTATCCCCGGATCGCGACTCAGCACTATTATTAATTTTTGTCATCGGCATTAAAATCCTGCATCAATTCATAGGACACACAGGCATGTCAGCATCGTTCCATAGTTGCAACTAGACGGAGAGAAAAAAAATGACTCTGCGGAATCATCAGTTGGACACATTCCAGCCTAGAATAACTGATTTCACGGAATCTGAGGACCTCGAGTTCCTGTTGAAGATCACACTCCAAGACCTCACGAGCCTGTAATTAAAGAAATCAAAACTACTAAAAAGGAAATTTCCTGAGATGAAGACAACCTGTGCAAATTCTCTTCCTTGTCGATATGCAATTGAAAGCCAGCTAGAAAAGGTCCAACAATCGATGAGTCTTTCCTCAACCGATGCTCCAGACGTTGCTGCAGCTCACGGGACAACAGCACTGGTCCATGAGACGACAATCTGCAGCCAGCTTCCAACAGCATTTTCTCAAACACGCCATCTTCTTGATCCTTCTGGCTCGTGCGTCTGCGTACCGCCGATTGCGTGCCCTGCTGCTTTTCACTACCTTCTCCCAAAGGCTGCGGCCTCTTCCTCGACGGCGACATTGTGAAACAAATCTTAATCAAATCACATAATACCTCTTCAAGAACCAATCGAAGGCCTAACAACTTAGGTCTAGTACCAAACAACGGCCAGGAATGCAATGCCAGAGATAAAGCCGCAAAAAAATTGCCATTATCCAGCTGCGTCAGCTTCCCCTGCGCTGAACAGCGAAAGCCAATTAACGAACTTCAGCTAAACCAAATAAAAATTAAAAAACGCTTCTCCAACATGTTCAGAACCGAAACTCCATCGAAAACAGCGACCCGCTTCACATCCTACCCCAAGAACATCCCTAACTGATCGCCATAACCCCGCACTCCCGCACACTGAAACGGAAACGATCCCGAACCGCGTAAAAAGTCAATTTGTGATGCTCAGATAGAGAGTGATGCGCAGACTCCAGGCACAAGAAGGTGAACACCTGGAATAGAAAACTCACGTGATGGCAATTCGGAATGCAGCAAGAGCGGCGCCCAGAGCGACGCGAAAACAAAGCTTGATGAGGAAGCCGCCAAACACAAACCAAAACTTGGAGACGAAGACCCAAACCCGTTACATGGACCTCAAACCCGTTACATGAACCCCAAACCCGTTACATGAACTTGGAGACGAAAACCCAAACCCGTTATCAAATTCCATATCCGCGCCGAAAACCTTTATTATCTACCAATGAAGTACATGCTCTATACGAAATCTATGAAGAATGTAAGACTGTATTGCATTTGCGGTGTGAAAGGAGAGTGTTTGTTTCCCAGTGCCACAGTGACCGTTTGATACCCGGGTATTACGTCAGGTTATCGTCAACCCAAGTAATACGGTGGTGTCAATAAACGACTCCTTTGGACATGAAGGGTGTTTGGCGAGGAGACGAGAAGCAAGGCAGTCGGCTGCTGCTACGAATGTAGAGCTCGAGGAGCAGCTCAGGGTTCCGCTCCGTCATCGCCACCGACATCGCCAGCCACCCGGTTCTCCTCGTTCTTGTTCATGGCGTTCCGTTTCGGCCGCTTCCAGCGCTTTCCGTAGAGCCGCGGCACTCCGCTTTTGGTGTGGTATTCGCTTCGGTCGGGTGACGCTAGGGTTTGATGTGAGGAGGAGGAGGAGGAGGGCGGGGGGATTTGATGTCGCAGAAACGGAGGTTGAGCAGCAGCGCCGGAGGAGGAGGAGGGAGTGAGGGCGTCAGCATGATAACAGCCACGACGAAGAAGCCTAAGAATCTGCAGCAGGGGACGTTGCTGGAGCAGTTTGGAGAGAGGAAGGATGGCAAGGGGGATGACGACGGGATGGACGGCGTGGAGGAGCATCTCGCGTCCACGGGATCGTATCCCTCGGGGCCGGCGTCGGCGGTCATCTTGAGTAACAGTCCCGTGGTCGGGACCACGGCCAACTTGTCGCGGAAGAAGGCCACGCCGCCGCAGCCGACGAAGAAGCTCGTCATCAAGCCGTTCAAAGGTATATGTGATGAGCTGGTGCATGGAGTTCATGAGGTTTCATCAGCAGGAGTTGAGCCGCGGGATTTGGATTGTGTTCGCCAGGGAAGTTGGATCTGTGTTGGAATGCTGTTTAAAGTGTTCGTTGGAGATTCTTCCCGGTATGTGGCTATGTGCTGCGTTTTCCCCGTGAACGAGGAGTAATGCCTGCTCAAGTGTTAGCTTCTTCTGATTCGTGATTTTAGGTTAGGAGGCGATGGTAGGATCTTCAGGTGGCAGTACGTTGAGAAATGGAGTGTTGAACTTCGTTTCGTTTATCAAGAGCTGCTTTTTGTAGTAGTCGACAGTGTTTTCTGATCGGTTTGGGCAGTCCTTGCGTTCAGAATTAGGTGCAGTTGTCTGTTTTTGTCTTAATTCATCTACTTTTCGAGGTCTGAGAATCTCCAGCTGAGAAATAGTGGTTCAGGAATCTCTACGGACGAAATTCACGGTGGGTTCCGAAGCATTTTTGGTTGAAGAAATGTTTCACGACTCTCAAGAGATTAGGGTTACGGAACACATATAACATGAACTTTGAGACGTTTAATTTCGGTGAACCCTATGTTGTGCATGCTGTAAAGTTACATCTGACTACGCAGTTGCACTGGAGTTCGATCTACTTTTTTACAGCGTTCACATGTTAAGTTTCTGAGCTGAATCTGTTTCAACCATACTCCTTTGAAGTTTTTGGTATCACTGTCTATACATTGCTAATCCCTGATATGTGAAGTTGATAAAAGTTTGAAAGAGCGTATATGTTTAGCTTTTAGTGGTTTCTGATGAATACTTTGTTTTTTCTTGTGCAGATAAACCAAAACTGCCTAACAATTTTGAGGAGGTTACATGGGCCAAGATCAAAGAAGCTGTAACTGCAATTCACCTGAAGCAGCCAGTGAGCTGCAGTTTGGAGGAGTTATATCGGGTATGTGGTTTTGCTCTGAGTTTTGACATGGAGGAATTTATTAATCTGTAATGTTTCACGTACTGCGCTTGCCTCATCAAGTTTCTAAATGGCTAGAGTGTTCCTTGTCCTCAGAACTTTCGAGGCAATTTTAGCTCAAACTATGTTCAACCTTTGGAATCTGGATGCCTGTCGTATTTGGTTTAACCTCTCAAGTATCATGCATCTTGAATTGTTTTGTCACAGGCTGTGGAGGATCTCTGCGTTCACAAGATGGCAGGAAATTTGTACAGGAGATTGCAGCAGGAGTGTGAAAGTCACATCTCGGTGAAGCTGAAGGATTTAGTTGGGCGGAGTCCCGACGCAGTGGTCTTCCTGTCTCATGTTGAAGGTTGCTGGCAAGACCATTGCGACCAAATGCTTGTTATTCGGAGCATTGCACTCTATCTGGATCGAACCTATGTCATTCAGAATTCAGGTGTTCGATCCTTATGGGATATGGGTCTGCAACTCTTCCGTCACCATCTTTCAGCATGCCCAGAAGTTGAATCTAAGACTATCTCGGGTCTTCTGAGGCTTATTGAGAAGGAGAGGTGAGATCCCGTGCAGGATTTCCTACTTAGCATCAGCCAGCCGTCGTTTTTCTGCTGTGGAAACATGGATTTCCTGGTTTGGGTTAATATTTATCCAGGAGTACATCGTGGCTTGCTTGCAGGATGGGAGAGACTGTGGATCGGAGTCTATTGAAACACTTGCTGCGCATGTTCAGTGCTCTTGGTATATACTCTGACAGTTTTGAGAGGCAGTTTCTTGATTGCACTGCTGACTTCTACGCAGCAGAAGCGACACGCTTTATGCAGCAAACAGATGTGCCTGATTATCTCAAACATGTTGAGGTGGGTATACAGCATTTTGAATCTTGATACAACTTGAATTTTTATTTTGCGAGGATCTGTGCAGCCCTAGTTCTTATTCTGAGGCCTTTCATGTTATTGTGCAGAATCGACTGCACGAGGAAAATGAGCGATGCTTGCTCTATCTAGATGGAAGTACGCGGAAACTGTTGGTGGCTACTGCCGAGAAACAGCTTCTTAGCCGCCATACGGCTGCAATTCTGGAAAAGGTGAAGTAGTAGGATATTGCCCGAGCTAGAGTATTCCATGGCTCCTTGACTGTGTATTTCTTACAGTATTTTGCTTAGTCTTTTCAGAACAGATGGATTTTGTCATGAACGGGTATTAACTGTGTGGGGTCTGTTGATGGTGCCAGGGATTCGGCATGCTTATGGATGCAAATCGTGTGGCAGATCTTCAACGGATGTATGTGCTTTTTGCAAGAGTTAACGCTTTGGAGTCGCTGAAGCAGGCTTTGAGCGCTTACATAAAGGCTACCGGCAACAGCACTGTGATGGATGAAGAGAAGGACAAGGACATGGTGTCTTGGCTTTTAGACTTGAAGGCCCGCCTTGATGCTATTTGGGAGGAGAGCTTCTCTAGAAATGAAACTTTTGCCAACACTCTGAAAGATGCGTTTGAGCATCTGATCAATCTGCGTCAGGTATGTCAAACTTGCGGCAGAGCCTTTTAAGGTCTTTTTGAATGCACTGCGCAGTTTTTCGCTACTGTGTGGTTGGGAATGAACTGAATCGTGGTAGTTTATTGGTGTGCTGGTGTTCAGAACCGGCCTGCCGAGCTTATCGCCAAATTCATTGATGGAAAGCTGCGTGCTGGGAATAAAGGGACCTCAGAAGAGGAGCTCGAGGGAATCCTTGACAAAGTGCTTGTGCTTTTTAGATTCATTCAGGTATGCTTGGAGCTTTATAATATAGACGTTTAAGGTTTACTTTTTACTTGTTACATATATTCATCTTTTTTTGACATTGCGTCATTTATGCTGCGTTTGATGAGAAAAACATTTATGTTGTATGCATGATGGCTTCGGATGAGAAATAACCGGGAAAGTAGGTCTCGTGTAATAAAAAGAGTTGAAATGGATCTTGATGTGTATTATTCACGGTGAATCTCAGGGTAAAGATGTGTTCGAAGCTTTCTACAAGAAAGATTTGGCTAAACGTTTGCTTCTAGGGAAGAGCGCTTCTATTGATGCTGAGAAATCTATGATATCTAAGGTACTGCCTTGTTGGAAGTTTACAAAGTTTTTTGGCACAATTATATAGCTCATCGTAAAGTTGTGTGTTGTTTCAGGCACTTATCATCTGATAGCTTGAGAAGTAGTACCACTAGTGCGGTTGCTCAGTAATGACTCTTTGTTGTCACCTGCTAGTCACAGACAAACTGTCTTTTCTCATTGATGTACAAGATCTGAACTTGAATGTTTATTGTGTTTCCAGCTCAAGACAGAGTGTGGCAGTCAATTCACGAATAAGCTGGAAGGAATGTTCAAGGTATTTTTTTCTCTGTCCACGGTCTTGTTCTGGCCATAGTTCCAAGTATTCAAAGTATTTTTTGATGCAAGGCGTTTGTTTAGTGTGTAATTTAGGTGTGGCTTTTGAGATTACATATTAATACTTTGCTTGCAGGATATCGAGCTCTCACGAGAAATCAATGAGTCATTTAGGCAGTCAGCTCAGGCACGGCTGAAGCTTCCCTCAGGGATTGAGATGAATGTCCATGTTCTTACCACGGGGTAATAATATTTCCTGACACCTATTGCACTTTATGGTATACATTTAGGTGTAGTCCGGGAATTAATCAAGTTTCATTTCTGTGCAGACGTTGGTGTCATTGGTTTCTGGATGAAAGTGTGATCTTTTGTATGTTTCCTCGATTTGATATCTTATGTTCAACTCCTTTCTATGGTGCAGCTACTGGCCTACATATCCACCCATGGAGGTTAGGCTACCGCATGAGCTCAATGTATATCAGGAAATTTTCAAGGAGTTCTACCTGAGTAAGCACAGTGGGCGACGTCTGATGTGGCAAAATTCCTTGGGTCACTGTGTGCTCAAGTCCAATTTCCCGAAAGGAAAGAAGGAGCTCTCTGTTTCTCTTTTCCAGGTAAAGCTTTTGTTCGTTTGGTTGATGTCAGTTTGATTGTATTGATTTTCTTTTGTAGTACGATTCGTTCTGGGTGCTTTTTTTTCTGATGGTACCTTCGTTTGCTCCTGTGCAGACTGTTGTGCTGATGCTTTTCAACGACGCTCAATCGCTGACGTTCCAGGAAATTAAGGATACTTCCGCAATTGAAGATAAAGAACTCCGAAGAACTCTTCAGTCGCTGGCTTGTGGTAAAGTCCGCGTATTAAACAAGGTACACTCAGCAAACCCCGCCTCTCATTCCTACTTCTGCAAGACATTTATGCTGTTAAAAATAAATACGGCTTATATTTCAACGCTTTGCAGTTATTCGCTTGTTGTACCTCAACTTCAAGAGCATAATAAGAGTTCATCCAAAAGCTGAAGCTGTAACTGGGATGATTTGCCTTTTTATGAACGCAGCATCCAAAGGGCCGAGAAGTGGAAGACGAAGATACGTTTGTCTTCAACAAAGACTTTGTTGCACCACTTTTCCGGATAAAGGTACTTTACACTCATTTATCATTCAATCTATCAATCTATCTGTCTAGACCCCTTGCATGGTTATCTTTATTCTCACAATACTTGTATCAATATCAGGTGAATGCAATACAATTGAAAGAAACTGTCGAGGAGAATACGAGTACAACCGAGCGAGTGTTTCAGGATCGTCAATATCAGGTATGCATACTGAAGCATTCATTTCACGTTATCGTTTTCTGTGATACACACTTTGACCTCGTGGCGATTTTGATCACAGATTGACGCTGCCATCGTACGGATCATGAAAACACGCAAAGTTTTAAGTCACACACTGTTGATAACTGAGCTGTTTCAGCAGGTGCGTTGGAAGTTCTCAACTTGGTGGGCAACCGTAAAAAAGAGGTCATGGCTCATGGTGTTGACAAATTACTCTATACTGACTCGATGTTGTGGGAATGACAGTTGAAGTTTCCGATCAAACCAGCGGACTTGAAGAAGAGAATTGAGAGTCTGATCGACCGAGAGTACCTGGAGAGGGACAAAGCGAATCCTCAGATATACAACTACCTGGCCTAGGCAGAACTACACTAGATTGCGATGATAAAATTTCGCTGGAGGTGAGCAGAGTTTTGCCCATGTTGACATGCTTCCTGCTGCTGCTGCTGCTGTTTCTGCTGTAAAGAATTTTTCTAGCACACACTGTGATGTCTCGTTTGGAAGTCGATCTCTTTCCATCACATGTCGGTGGCTTAACCCAGAGGACCAGGCTAACTGTCTATATATACGCTAGGAGAAAATCACAACCAGTTAGTTGTGCTGGTTTTGCTTGGTTCTTTAGGGGTTGGCGGTGGAACTCAATGATTCTGCCTGGAGTGTTGCTGATTATCAAAGAAAAGGAAATCTCATTGTTACATCCGAAAATGGACTTTTCTCAGTTTTTATGGATCTGGGTATTGCTCCCTCTTGCCACGTGGATCCTGTTCTTTGTATACCTTCATTTTCCATGGTAATGATTTAGTTTTCTTGCCAGAACATCGTGATTTTTTTTCCTCTTGGGGGGGGGGGGATAGTTGTGCTACTTTCATCTAGTACTTTTCTCATTTCTCCTTTCATTCTTTTAGTTTCTTCACCCGAAGTAGTTGGACTCTCCATTGTTTTGTGAATGTTGATTTTCCCTATTACATGTAGAACTTCTGTTTTGTATACAATCATGTATAGAAATCAGGAAAATTCATTAGAAGTTATGGATAAATGTTTACTTCATGTGTTCTATGTTTATGCAAACTTATTAACATAGTAGATATTTGAACCTTGTCCATTTAAGTATGGTAAGTAGCATACCTATTTTCATTTCCAATGTACCTTATGTGTTGGGCAGTTTCACACACAATCAATTTACAATGGAGAATGTCCAAAACTTTTGGAGGTGATATCCATGTAGTGCCTAGGTGATATCCATTGTGTCCAAACTGTTGTGATCTGGAAAAATTAATAATTTTGGTAGGGTAATTGCATCTCCATCGCAAACCGCCAAACTGGCAGTGCGGGGTGGGTAGGGCATCGGTGCAGGGTCTTGCAGATTTGGGGAGGTGGGAACGGCGAACTGGGGTTGGGCACCCGGCTCCCAGGGGTTTACAGTTTTGGCCCCCCACTCCCTGCATGCCACGTGGCATGCCGGGAGTGGAGCAGTCGGAATTTTTTATTTTTTAAAAAAATTGAATTTTTTTAATTAATTTTTTTTTAATTTTTTTTTAAAAAAATAAACATAAAAAAATTCTGACCGCTGCCGGCTAGCTGCAGCTGAGTGCGGGGAGGAGAGGATAACTCCTCCCCCGTTCCTTTAATCCACATCAAAATCTCCCCCTGGTGTGGGAGTTTTTCCACCAAGGGTGGAGATGCTCTAATGCTCCACTTTTGCCAAATCCGGCCGTGTCTCCGATTGGTTCGACAATTTGGCCACAAATTCTCAGAATGGTTCAATGCCCGGAGCACCCTTAATGCGGACTTTGCGAATGGTGGCGTATCCACCTTTCCTGTTGGCATTGTCCATTCGTATAACTGCGGCTGTTGGCGGAATGGCAATGAGATGAGCTTTAGGCAGCAGGTCTTCTTGATGCCCTTCTATCGAGTTCCACCATCCCATGGAGTCACGCTTGTTTCGATTCTTGGCGAATGGCTTCATCTGGGCCACGAACAAATCCGCCTTCAACAGCACGGCCTTGAAAATTTCATCCTCCGCGCGATTAAACCTCCCAAACTTGGTCAACAAGTTCTTAGCATTCCAGAGTGAATGGTGCACTCTGGCATCCAAGAATTTCTAAAACCCGCGCTTTTGGGTCTCCGTATTCCACATCGGGGCTTGAAGCGCGTCCATCATGTGTTGTCCCATGTCCGTCCGGAACTTCTCGGGGCCTTCATCTCTATATCTGACGTACTTGCTCTCTAATGATCGAATGGAATTTCTCTCATAGAATTTGACGATCAGTTCTATGAGGAAATTCTTGCAAGCCTCAGATGGAACGTCGTGGATTGGATGAAGCGTTACTTCGAAGTCCGCAACCTTTTGCTTCTTCTTGTCCTTCGGCATCTTCTTAAACCGGCCGCCGTTTGATGTTTTAAAAAAAAACCGTTTAGAACAAGTTTTTAAAAAATTTTAAGAAAAAAGTTGTTTAAAATAAGTTTTTAAAAAAACTTTTAGGAAAAAACTGTTTGGAATAAGTTTTTAAAAAAACTTTAAAAAAACCGCAAAACCTTCCCCCCCAATGTGAATCACTTTTTCCCTCTCAAATATGAGGAGCCAATGGATGGAAAAATGCCAGCCAAAGCCACTTCGCATCCACTCAAAAATATATACTTGAGAGAGGAAGGAAAAAGTAAGTAAAAGAGGAGGGCGGTCGGCCTTTAATAGGGTGGCGAACGGCCATGACGCCGACCGCGACCACGGCCGTCCGTCCTCCAATCGAACGGCCGATCGGACGGTCGCACAGCCGTCCGCGGATCGGACGGCCGGGCGGCCGTTGGCCTCATCGGACGGCCG